>MU551724.1:1910333-2115333 GCA_024362625.1 Silurus asotus
GTATATATATATATATATATTATAAACTTAAAAAATGTTGGGTTTTCAAGTCTAATTCATTACAATCGACAAAAAGAATTTGTCACAATCTTTAAAGTAAATACTGTAATTCTACTTAACATTACAAAATAACACAAATATTGATATGACTGATCGTATTGTTGGCCAGATAATACGTTAAATATTTTATATAAAATATTTGATAGTTTTAATAGATATGACAGATAACTTTACAATTAAATATAAGTTTGGATTGAATTCATAAGAGGAAGTAAACTAAATAAGTCAGTTCACTTTATATATTTGTCATTTTTGTCACAGCAAAAATGTGTACTACATTAAAATAATTAATACATAACAATAATAAAATAAAAACAATTATTATATTAATAATAGGTAGTGGAAGAGGAAGAAGAAAACTAAAAAAGAAGAAAAAGTATGCAGAATTAAAAAAAATATATTTCCTATTCCACCTGTTGATGCCTGTAAATTAGAAAAAAAAATTAAGACTAAGTGTAGAAGGTTTTTTTTGTTTTGTTTTTATTTTATTTATTTTTTTTTACTTTTTATTTTATTCAAGGCATATCGTGTAATGCTGTTGTTTAACTAATAGAGTCAATTTGTCCCTCTGTCCTCGGTGCTGAAACACTTTCTCTCCCTTCACTATACAACACGCGACTTTCTTAAACAAACCAAGGAAATTATTTCCATAGCAAAATAGTATCAATATACATATTTTTACATACAATTTTTCTAAGCTGTGTGTGTGTGTGTGTGTGTGTGTGCGTGTGTGTGTGCGCGCGCGTGTGTGTGTGCGTGTGTACAATATAATAAAATGCCTGACATTACAGTATTCTATTTTTGTTGCTATCAAATATAACAAATAATTCTTAGCAGGTATCTATTTTTTTAAACGTATTTCTGTTTTTACAGTAAGTTATCATTATATTTTCTAGTTTATTCCTTTTTATTTTTATATTTAGAATTACACTTATATTAAATAATTACAATTTAAATAAAAAAGGTTTTAAATAAACATAGAAAAGCATAAGTAAATAAAACAAAGGCCAAAATTAGTGCTACATAAAGGCAATAATTATACCAACAAGCTCACTCTGAACGGTAAGAGTTTTTAAAATTATTTCTATTAATTTTCCTGTGCATTTTTCTTTGATTTCTAATACAAAGATGGCAGTAAAAAAAATTTTATTTTATTTGTATCATTTTAATTTAAAATCACAGCACATGCTGCAATTTTTCAATCATGTTTTTTTGAATCTGAAAACCAAATACAGACATTTTGTAAGTTAGGTCTTGCATTATGTACAAAGCATAATAGCTATATGTTTCATTATGCAATAAAAGACACCCCTTTAAAAAACTCTGATCATCTTTATTACCCCCCCCCCCCCCCCCCGAATAAATAAAATAACCCTGTGCAAAAAAAGCAAGAGAAAAAAAAAACCTTCCCACAAACAAGAGGCCGAGAGAAAAAAACCCATTAAAACCCCGCAAAGAAAGAAGTCAACATCAAGTTCAACAGCGCGCGCTGCTCCTCATTAGCATATGAATACTGTCTGCGCGAGAAAGTCTGGCCCCGCCCCATTTTCCCAGGCCCGCGCGCTCCTCGCCGCCTATTAAAGCCTGTGAAGCCTATTTGCATTGCACATCATTCATCTGTCCTGCAGAAGTGAAACAAATATCACTGCATCTCAAATGGTTCTTTGCCTTTTTCCCCCTTTATCCGTGCAGCATAACAAATAAAATAATAGTCCCCCCAACCACCCACCCCACCCCCCATCTTATTACAACCACAAATTGTCCAGTGCTGTTTAGGAATTAATCTGCCTCAGCCCAATATTCTTCTAACATGATACTTTTTGTACTATTGAAATATTTGCAGTAATTTGTGCACCCTATGTAGTGCACTATCCCTATTAAATATGCAACTATTGGATATATGGACACTTTCTGGACCGTGTAACATCAACAGAATTATTTAAAGCAAATAAACTCTTAGCACAAGAATTCAATTTTAACATTGAAGAGAATGTCCATGTGAAAGTTTAAAATCCATATTAAATTCGATTTTAATACATTTTAATACTAGAATGTACACGAGATTAGACATGCCAGCTAAAAGTGAAAAAAGTACACCACACTATTGACATTTGTTAGATGATATTATTAACAATAGGAAAGAAAAGGAGAAAAGACTCACCGAGTTGAAAAGGAGAAGTCACCCAGTCCATTTGGCTTCATTCAACTAAAGAGAATGTTGGAGCTCAGCAGAAGGCCGGTTGGATTCTGTTAAACTGATATCTGGGTATCCACAGGGACCTGAGTGAAAACGACGAGAAATACTAATTGGAATTTTTTTCTTATGGTTAAAAAGAAAATAAAACATATTTTACCCGGTCGTGGTCTGTTTAATAAACTGTATCTGTTCCTTCTGCTCTCTGCTCTAGAGTGGGAGAGACACTGCGCGCGTGAGAGTGAGAGAGAGAGAGAGAGAGAGAGAGAGAGAGAGAGGGAGGGGGTGCGCACGCGAGAGCGAGTGACGTAGGAGCGCGGGAGGGATGGATGAGAACGAGCGCAAGCTAGAGAGAGAGAGAGAGAGAGATAGATAGATAGATAGATAGATAGATAGATAGATAGATAGATAGATAGATAGATAGATAGATAGATAGATAGAATGCTATAGATAGATAGATAGATAGATAGATAGATAGATAGATAGATAGATAGATAGATAGATAGATAGATAGAAAAAAGAGGTAGAAGGCGATTTAAAGATAGGTTAAAATGGACACCAATAATTGAACCTAATTGCCAGTAACGAACCCTTAAACGAATTTTAGACTCTGTTTTTATGTGAATTTATTTCGCCCGAAAGTCAATGAGCACATATCGGTCTCACTTCTCATCTCTGTCTCATCTGCCAAAAAGAAACGAAATGAATAAACAGGCCCCTTTTTCATCAGGACACGTTTATAGGCACGTGCGAGATCTCGCGGTACTCTGCCGCAAACGTGATGTGATGATGAACTAACCCCGAGCCGTGTTCACGTGCAGTAGGTGGTGTTTGTTTAAAGCTGCAAATCAGGAATGAAACAATAACGCAGAATACAGAGCATCTACCAGCAAGCAGTAGTCTGCTGAGCACTTAGTGGATCCAAACCTTGTCAAAGCTCATAGTGTTCACTGCATCTTTTTTTTTCAAGTAATAGGATGCATGTCGGACACAATGCAGAGCCACAGCCAACATCCTAACAGATGATCACACTCAGTATAAAACAGATTTATTTACATCTTGTTTATGCTGAAACTAATTACATTTGCTGTACAGTCTAGATAATCAGTGTGGTGCTTTTGTACTACTAAAACGTGTTAAAAAAAAGAACGCCATTTCTTTCTTTTATATATATTTACATACCACGTGTCATCTAACAAACAAGCAAACAAACAAAACTGTTTACTTTCTCTAACTGGGAAAAAAAAAAACACTTCAAACAAACACTTTCACTTCTACAGTTGACTGAAATTTGGATTTTCTAATAACAGTAACAGTAACAATAACAATAACAACAAAAACCAAAATAATAATTAAAAATTTTTTAATTTGCATTTTTATTATTATTATTATGAATAATAATAATAATAATAATAATAATAATAATAATAATATGATTATTATAGTTTAATCTCTGCCCTGGGAAGATCTCAAACAAAGACAAACAGAAAATATGATGTCTCCTGTAGACAAGATTCAGTAAATACTCACTGCAGTTGAACATAATATTACTGTAAGGACGCTTTTTTTGACGTTCTATTAAACAGTAAATCGTTTGTTTTATGCATCATATCAGTAATCAAAACGGGGTAATCGGATTTAAGTGGCGTTTTTCCGTTCTGACTCTTTTAGTTTTTTGCCGCAAATGTGTTTCCTTTTAAACTGATTTTCCAGAATGTGTTCTGCATCTGGTGCATCTGGATCAGTAAATGTTCATTTTACATTTTATGTATGAAATATGTCGTTTACTGTACAAACCCAGATGTTTAGTTCTTTAAAATGTGCGTGTGTGTGTGTGTGTGTGTGCGTGCGTGCGTGTGTGTATGTGTGTGTGTGTGTGTGTGTGTGTGTGTGTGGGTGCGTGTTTGCGTGAAAAAGCATCTACGAGAAAAACATCAAAACACCTGAATCAGAAATTCTTAATTTGTCCCTCAGAAGAAATCTTAAAGATTTTACACAAAACCCTGCAAAACCCCAAACCTGTCCCAAACCTTTTCAAATCAAATCAAATCAAATTTTTGTCCAAGGAACCTTTAAATAAAGCCTAAAGAATAAAGTTTAAAGCCACAAATTAAGCTCAGTTTGAGATTATAATGAATTTATCTGAAAACCATATAAAGCATATATTTTAAAAGAACACTGATTTATTATTGGACTTCGTTCACTTTTATGAGGGCAATGCACTCTGCTATTTATATTCCTGAAAATTAAATGCATTAAAAAACGTATTATTGACAATTACATTTATATAAAATGAAATAAAACAAAGTCTACTTATTTCTCCCTTTTTCACTACAGTAACAGAATAATTGTAGAAATTGTACAAAATAATGTACAATTAAACATTCTCATAGTTTTGAAAATAATATTCTGATTTCATTGTATTTAAATTTACAGTTGAATATTTCGAAATACAACAATGTTCAAGTAAATATGTAAAAGGCTGGGCCTTTTTTGCATGCTTGTTATCATTTCTGATCAATTACTTTAACCTCTAACCTTGTTCGGTATTCTCCAGTTTATTGATGCACAAATTCTGAAAAAAGTAGTTTTATACGAGATAACATTTCCTTTTTTTTTTTAAATCCCTAAGAAAAGCCTTCTTATATTCACCTAACCAGAGTGCATGCATTTACCAAACTGTGTGTATTTACTGAACTGAAAACAAAAAATCAACAGATAATAATTATATAGTTAACAGTTAATGCAGAATTAATACATACACATCTCTGGAGCAGTGTAACTATGTATTTGTAATAATAATAATAATAATAATAATAATAATAATAATAATAATAATAATAATAATAATAATAATAATAATAGTAATATTAGTAATAATAATAATACAGTCAATAACACTTTATTTACACCATACTATCAAATGTGCATTGTACAGTAAATGTCCTTTATTGCACTGGTATAGTGCGAGTGGGGGTGCATTTAACATGGATTCAAAGGAACCATAAACTGTTGAGTAAATTTTGTTTCTTTGAGTAAGGTTTACTTAGACATTTTAGCAGGATATATTAAAGAACCTACAGTGAGCAGGTTAAGATGTTAAAAGGTGTAAAAAATGGTGTATCTCAATGTTAGAGATAAATGTGTTCTAATGTAATGCTATATACTGTATATTATTTCTTCATATACTGTATATTCTTCATATACTGTATATTATTTCTTCAACAGTATACATGAAGAAAGAACACTAACTAAATAGCCTAACTATAGCCATTTTCTTTTTATATTTTATGGAAAACCATTAAAAAAGGGAACGCATTCTTCCTGACTTGTAAATATATTGTATATAATATGATTCAAAAGCTTTTTTAGTCTTAGTTGATAATATAAGTACAATATAAAATGCCAACTTACACATTTGCAATGTTTTACCATATTCTTTACTGTACAAACTTTTGTATTTGTGTTTGACTTTACAGTCTTTAAAAAAGATAGATCACTTTTTTCATTTCAGGGAAAATGAAACAAAACCTTTCCTTGTTCCAGATTTGTGTCTTCAAAGTGCACAATGCAAGTTTGTACGTTGTAATATATGTTTTATGTGCCTTCTACATCGACACGTGTGGGCATCTTTAATGCTTTCTTCTCTAATTGTATTGTAAGCAATTGGTTAAAATGTGCTCCAAATATCTGTGTTAAAGGTACAACAAGGTGTATTCTACTCTTCCACAAAGAAAAGGTAGGGTTTCGTCTTATTATTTTAAGAGTTTAATAATAAATAAAGGTAAGCGATTAAGACACCAAAACTATAGTAAATGATGGGCTGCAGTCTGTCTTGTTTATAAGAAAATTACATTACATTACATGTTAAATGCACAGTTTTATGTCTTTATCTTTATTTTAAGGTTGGTGTGATTGCAGTTTTTTTAGATCCTCATTCATTAACCTGGAACATTGAAAATGCAACAAAGTACATTGAACATTGCTAAGATTTATGCACATATTATTTATTCTGTACTCTCTGTATTGCTATTTATTTTTTCATGTATATAATAATGTGAAAGAGAGCACACACACACACACACATACACACACACACACACACACACACACACACACACACACACACACACACACACACACACACACACACAGACTTTATTAAGCATGCAGTCATGGTATAGGTCCTCCTGGTTTTAATAGCTGACGATTCAGACCTCCAGTCTGTACACTCTGCAGCTGTGTGCTTATGCTCATTCACACTGCATTCACTAACATCCAGTAATTAAATTAGAGCTCTACAGATGAACACTGGCCAATTTAAAATAATACATATAATTTTCTGAAATCAAGTCATCACTGAGCAGCAGGCAAATGCTAAATTGACTCTCGTTCATTCGTTATTACATAATAATAACTATGTAATTACATTATAACTAAATTGTTGTGCTGTGTTTATTTTAAATCACATATTTTTGTCCATAATTTACACAATGTAAATCAGGTGTTGTGTTTGTTGATTTGGGATTGTATTTAGGTGATATATAGGTAATTAAAAAATATTTGATAAATAAATGTATCTAAAGGGTGTCAATTTAAGCATTTTATAATCTACACAAGTCATATGCAGTCTATCACATAATGACATTACTTCAAGCCTAATGTTAGAAAAATGCTGTGCATCCCTCAGACAAGCAATAAGTGCTGTGAGTATTTGCCCTCGCACTGTATGCATTTATTTGAGAAATGTTCCAGTGTGTACGACTCTTATGCAAGTACACTATAAGAGGTGTTTAAATGACTAAAATGCCAAGCTGCCAAGTCATGCAACAGATGCCAAATTGGATGCCCTACATAACTAAAGATTGCCCATAATGTCTAAGGAGCATACTGTAGTAAAGGAGTATAGGATTACCTAAAGAAATTAGGAATAAATCATAGAGGACTAAATGATATATATATATATATATATATATATATATATATATACTATTTTTTATTCTATTTAATTTTATATTACTCAGCAAAATCTTCAACAAGATCTGACAAAAGTGTTCCAAACGACAATAGGATATACGAGATGAGTAAAATAGCCCTTAATAATAAATGTCTGATTAATGAATAAAGGATATCCTAGATGACTAAAGTATGTTAAAGATAATTAAAAGATGTCTTAGGTGACTAAATTATATTTTATATAAATAAAGGTTACTAGATGACCAGATGATTAGTGCATTTGAATTTCCAGCCACGTTGCTATAAATGGCGAATCCATACATTCGTTATAAATATGAATAAGAATAATAGAATATATTTAATTAGATTAAGTAGCATTATATTATAGGCAAGTTGAAGAAGTTAAATTGAACAAATTAAAAGAGCTGCTTTTTTTAGATTCTCACCTAATGAGCTAATGAACACCAATTTGCTGAATCAGCTAATACATTTGGACTGCAGGAAGGTGAGCTGAGCAAAAGGATGGGAAAATGTCTAATTCCAATCACTCGGCTATAAGCAACATTAGATGGTTTTGCCATATAATTTTGTTTTCAGTATATTAAAGTGATTAATATATAAATACCCATAACTCTGCAAAAAATGATCTAGTTATTGCATGGTATGGTATGGAGTAAAATTTGCAGTTCCAATCTATGAGCAGTGTTAAAGGCTGCTCCTGTTTGTACCATGATATATGTATAAAGACCGATTATTTAAACATCACGTGACGCGTTGCTCAGCAAGCCTGTCACGTGCACGAGCTTCTTAATGCCCAGCTTCACAGCCAACACACTGACTTGATAATGAGGAATTACTTTACATTGGTTTTGTGTGAAAATTAGGCACAAATCTATAGAAACAATGAAAGCATGAAATCAAATGTTTCGACTTGAAAAATGAATATACACGGCATGGGAAGAAAAATACAAGCATGCAAGTAAATCACAGATGCACAGAAAATTATTCCAATAGCACATGAATATGCAAAAAAAAAAAAAAATTATACACTTTCGGTTTAAAAAAAAAAGGATTTTAAATTGCATATAAAACAAGTGAGATTAAGAGGAAGTTTGAATGTAAACTTTTGCAATTTTTTAAAAATATATATATTTTCAAAAGTTGCCTTTAGTTTTTCTAAGACAAACCAAATGCAAATGCATTTTACAAATGTTTTTAAAAGGTTTTATAGCAAATCTCAGCGGTAAGAAAAGGAGTTAAATCAACTTACACAGAGGAGATGGGTGTTGGAAGAGATCTTTGGGTCTTTGGGGAGAAAAAGAGAAAGTTTCCCTTCTCTCCCGCTTTTTAACTGAACGGAGGCGGGAGTTTATGCAAATTAGCGGCGACCCGAAGTGGCGCGTGTGAATAGTGGCGGGTGGTGTGTGTGTGTGTGTGTGTGTGTGTGTGTGTGTGTTTTGGGGGGGGTATCTGTGCCTCCGTTCCCACGCGTACGCAAAGCCCGACGGTCAAGTTCAAGCTCGCGCCCCGAACACGCCCCAGAGCGGCGGCCCCCATTCAGCGCGAGACTCTTCTCATTGCTGAAGCTGAAATCAGTCACTGTGCTGTGTGATGATTCAATGGCATCAAGCATGAAAAAAATTAAAAATAGTGCATTTTTACCAGTTTTATAGTTCTTTTTTTTTGCAAGTGAAACATAATTTTTTTTATAAACCTATACGCTTCCCAAACATATTTTTATTTTTAAATAAAATAAATTATTAAATCACAATTTCTCAATAAATAAATAAATAAAAATCATATATTTATAAAAAAAATTTTATGCAGAAATGTTTGCAAATCCAACCTAGTTTGCATTGAGTGTAGTGTGTTTTTGTTTGTTTGCTTTTTGTATGAAGTTCAATTTATCAGTTCCTTCACAAATAATGTAACTGTTATTTATATTCATTACTATATGATTTATTCTTTACAATATAATTTATAGTTTTACGAATGTAGAAAAGCATATCCATAATTCACCATGGGTGTTTTTATACACAGTGTCTTTTTTTGAGTGTAATTTCAAGGTTAATTCAAATACAATTTTAATATTATATGTAAAACGACAGTTATGCTTAAAACATCTACATTGCACATAGCATTTCATCAATATTTATTTCTCTTAAAGTGAGAGAGAGAAGTGTGTGTGTGTGTGTGTGTGTGTGTGTGTGTGTGTGTGTGTGTGTGTGTGTGTGTGTGTGTGTGTGTGTTTATACAATCTGAGTTAGCCATTAGTGAAATTTAAATGTACCTTGCTGCTAGTATTGCAAAATGAAGTAGTGCAGGAAAGAATAAAAGACGAGCGTTTATATATAGATTCATTTGTCATCATCTTTCACATTAAAATTTTCTGTGATGTATACCATCACATATTCTTATCATTATTATGTTTTGTGTTTGTATAAAATGGATTGTAATCCCACTCACAGTCTATTTATAAGGTGAAGATTTGGTGTGAGGGTCATTCAATTTAAAATCTAAAGTAAAATCTTATTAGCAGATTGATTGTGTATGTAGAGATTGGGATTTTTGTAGTCTTGATCTATGTTGGTCTATTGTTTATTTTTGTGTGGAAAACATATGTGATGAAATACCGTAGACGCTATGTGATTATTCACAGACACATTACACAACACTACATTTTGAAAGCAGATAAGACAATATAACTAGATGCATGCAAATGATTTTGAATTAAAATAATACAAATGGCCTTTGAAAGAAAAGTTTGAGAAAAAAAACCCCATGAAGTTGAGATATAAAGTAAAAAAAAAAAAATCCATGAAATGAGTTCTGAGGTTTAAACCTATTTGTCCTTCATAGCATTTGTACTACAATTTAACTCAAGCAACCTGGTTTGTGGAAGTCAATCATTAGATAGATAGATAAATAGATAGATAGATAGATAGATAGATAGATAGATAGATAGATAGATAGATAGATAGATAGACGGATAGACGGATAGACGGATAGACAGACAGACAGACAGATAGATAGATAGATAGATAGATAGATAGATAGATAGATAGATAGATAATAAAAGCAGATTTGATTTAAAGAAATGTCTAATACTATTCCCAGGGCTGTTTTTAAATTACACCAGTGAACATTATTTGGCTAATTATGCCAAGACTAGAATCGCAGCCATAGTCTCAGTTTGTGCGTGAGAATGTCTGGATTTGCGTTTCTCCAGCCCCTCGTATATATTGCTGGTGTGTGAAGGATGTAACATTTTTATTTGTGTGTGTGTGTGTGTGTATGTGTGTGAGTGGGGGTGGGGAATCTTCACACACTTTCAAGTTCATTTGCATGTATTAAAATGTGCGATAAAGAATGAACATGCACACCTCAGACAGATGACTGGCACACACTGTGGGTGTTTCCCAGACATGTCTGGCCATTAGAGTGTGTGTGAGGAGCATGTGTGTGTGTGAGAGAGACAGAGGGAAATTGACCAGATTAAATAAAAAAATAATAAGTGCAATTATTGAGTGTTGGTTATTATAGAGCAGTGTATTAAATGCTGATTGATATTATACAGTTACTGCGTCCTATAGAAGGAAATAAGTCAAGTCTTAATAGTTGAGGAAGCACACTGCCTGATATCATGGGTATTCTGTGATTTATAGAACTTTGGGTAATCCTTGCTTAAGTCTAGTTCAAGTCTAGTTCAATGGTGGGAAAGAGACATTACACGCATATGTCAGAGCTCTTGTCTAGCCAGACTATAATTGGCATGTTCAGACCCCCCCCTTCCTCTTTTTTTTCCTCCAGCCTGATCCCTCTCCAAATGGTGTCTGGCTCCGTGACCTTACTACCTTTCACTGAATGTATGTTTAATTAGCTGGACAATGTATGGGAAAATTTGGGAAAAAGACATACACGTTGTTTCTATGTCTGGCGTTCTTGGGGTAAAAATGCAGCATTTAAACGCTGAAACGAATAGTAAAAAATCTTAAAACTATTGACAGAGTGAGTCCAAGATATCATTTGAAATCACACACAAATGCGGAAAAAAAAATTCTGAATGAAAAAAAAAATAAAGTCATAAAGTAAATAAAAAAGAAATAGCCTCAATTGAACTTTTACACATACATTTTTCAGCTTAGATGTGTCTATTATTAATAAATTAAACAATAATAATAATTGTCAAATTAATTATCAAACATTGCCCAGAGCATGACACTTGCTCCGCAGGCTTCCTTCCTTTCATGGTTTTAGCTTAGGCACATGCACTCATCCATCCACATGATGTAAAAGAAGACATGATTCATCAGACCAATTACTTCCAAACAGTTACTTACTTCCATTGCTCCATAGACCAGTTATCTTCAGCTCACATGCCCATTATAAGCATTGTTTGAAGTCGACGTAGGTGAGCCCTGTCCAAATGCAAGCTGTGTTTTTTGTTCTGGTAACTTTTCCAGTAATTTGTGTTGCAGTAGATCTTCTTTGGACTATACCAAATTCTGTAGCTTTTTATTCTGCATCTAAGAGTCACTGAGCCTTCAGTGACCATGACCCCCTCACCAGTAATCCATTTGTTTTCCATGGACCATTTTTATTAGGCACAAACTGGTGCGCACTAATTTTTCCTGCTTCTAACACATCAACTTTTAGAACAGAGTATTTACTTGCTGTATAATGTCTTAAGATGTGCCACTGTTACAAGATAATCAGTGTTATTCACTCAACTCATAGTGGTTTTAATGCTAGGAATGATTGGTATATTTACAGTTCTAGCATAGGTACATTCTTTACCCTAGCTCTTTCAAATGAATATACATTAATATACATCAAGTAATCAAGTTTTTAGTGTTTCGCTGTTTCAGTGTTTAATGTCAGATTACTTGCCTAATGCGTGTTTATGACTTAGCTTACAAGTGTCTTATTGTCCCTGATCCGTGTCCCTGCTGTTCGAGCACTTAAAGGCTGTAAAGCAGAACAGATCTGACTTTAAAGCACTTTCACTCAAGGGGTTGTTCGAGCCAGGAGAAGCTTTATGAAGTTGTCTTTATAGGCTTGTTGTGGGTAAAAAGTGCTTAGTCATGTCTCATTATTGAAATGACCAAGCAAAGCCTGGCCAAAGAAAAGCTTTTAGGCAGCAAGGACAAAGTCTTTGGGAGGGTCTGATGAACTTTGAACCTGTGGGGTCAGGACCTGTGCTTATTGATAAACTCCTGGCTAAAGTGCAGGATGACCTCTATAAGGAGCGAAGGTACTAGAGGAATTCTGAGGGGTTCTTTTACTGATAATGTTCATAATTTTGTACTGAATATATAAAATAAATAAGAAAACAAAAGCATGAAGAAGTCCAGAAACATGAAGAAACAATTACAATTAGGTATAAATTACACCACAGCATCAGCACAATACATAGGTGTGTGCACTACTTAAGAAAAGGCAGTCATGGTTCAAGCATATATATATATATATATATATATGTGTGTGTGTGTGTGTGTGTGTGTGTGTGTAGAGAGAGAGAGAGAGAGAGAGAGAGAGGGAAAGCTCAGACAGAAGCAGTAAAGACAATTATTATGAGCATGAATTCAGAGGCCAAGCAAAAACCTGCAGAAGCCTGGGGTGTTGCTATGGGGATATATGTGTGTGTGTGTGTGTGTGTGTGTGTGTGTGTGTGTGTGTGTGTGTGTGTGTGTACTTTAGGCACCAGACTTAGGGTCTCTCCCTAGGGAGGTGCCCAGACAGTCATCCCCTCAACCGACCCATTTTTTTATTTGGGTGAAAAGCCACGAGCGATGGCTGGTGAGATGAGCTACAACACAGCCAAGCTGGACGCTGCACCCTGGCAGTTTTACCAGTAGAAAAACCCCCAACAGCGGTTAATTTACATAACAAGAAATAAAATGTGTAAAATCAACATGAACTCGTACTTACAAATTTGTACCAGTGAGAAATCAGTATAAGCAGAGGAGTTACCATAATATTTTTTATGTAACTTAATTTTTATAAAATTTGCATAACTGCAACTAAGATTTATCTGCATTTAATGATAAATGACACATGACTTCTACTGATCTTGCCATGGTGTAAAACTCTTTAACTCTATATGCTTTACAGGTGTAACAAAAAGCAGAAACTTGATGATTATGTGGATAATATGATCCAATGAATGTTTGTGAAACATTGTACACATGTAAACATGAACAAAATAAATAGTTATTACTTTGATTGTTAAATTAATTGTTAATTGTTTTTTTAAATGTTTGAATACAATCCATGTCAAAATAAATAAATGCCTTAAAATACTTATTAAAATCAAAGAATAAAAAAAAAATGTGTGAAAAGTGTGAAAATACATAACAAAAATCATGTGCAAAAACTTAAAGAAATAAAATACATTTTGAAAATAATTACTCATCGTGTGAATAGATATTCATTGTGAAATTAAATAAGTCTTCTGTAAGAAAACAAACAAACAAAAATAATAATGAGAAAATAATATTACAACATTTTTTTATTTGACAAATGTTCATGTGTGCTAATTGATTTTAACATAATAAAACATTTTAATGACTTGAAGCCAAAAACATTTAATAAAAGATCATAAAATAATTTAGATATAGTCAGAAATTCTTCAAAATAAAGTTATAAAAAGCTCAAGTAAAGGTCTAATGATACAAACACCCTTCACATTAGTTTATTCTAATGTGATAATGTGGCATTACTTGGAAAATAAAGAACTGCAATTGCATGTTTAATCTATTGTTTATATCGTTACATTAAATCTATTTACCAAATGTATGTGCCAATGAACAACTTCTGCTCTCACCTTTTGCTTTTGTGGATTTGGTAGGCATTTTAAATGGACCGAAGGTTGCATGAGAAGATTGAGCAAAATGTAATGAAGAATATACTGACATCTAGTGGTGATAATATGCAATGACCTCTTTTATTCAGCTCGTCGCTTATTCAAATATAAATACCGTCTCAGTTTGCAGCTTTTTCACAACCACAGATCATAAAATCTATTTATGAACAAACAAACACACAAACACAGACACATCTATTGATCAGTAAAACAATAAAACAATGACATTTGTTACATAATTTATATGTAATCATTTAAAAATGCATGGTTGAAATCTTAAGTCTGGGAAAAAATCTTGAATAATTGTACTTTACATTCCTTAAGTATTCAATTATTTCAATTCCTCAATAGAAGGCATGAAATCATTCTAATGTTACATAGGATATTTTGTAAGTTTAGCCGATTTCCTTAGCTATACTGGATATAACAATGTCATCCTGATTTCTTTGCTAGTGCAGGTTGGACTAGCAGTGATTCCAGTAGCTAGCATAACTAGCTAGGCAGCAAGTCACATTTTAGGTTTTAGAAAATATTTATTATTTATGGGATATGTTACTCTTCATTAACTCAATAGCAAACTATATAGCGCTAGGCATGCATGCGAGCAGCAAACCAACAAAGAATAAACTGTGGTTTCGGGCAAATGGATATAGTAACAACATTTGCGTTTACTATTCGAGTAGGCTTAGCACAGTCAAAGGAGCACAGATTTTTGCCATTTTTGACTTTTGTCAGTTATATTTTTGGCTGATTAATTGAGTAAGATTTTTGACAATATCATATTTAAAAAATGTTCATAACAACTGGCACGATGACACGATCTGTATGAAGAGTCACGAGATCCAGGTCGAGGATAAAAGAGCTACAAGGCCACAATGCTTTTAAACGTTTTGCAGTGTTTATCTATTAATCTTCTAATGCAGTCTTGCCTATTAGTTTTTTTTTTTTTATATATGTAAAAAATGTAAGTATGTAGCAAATCAACATTCAATTGAGTTCAAATCAGTTTTGTTTTTTAAAAATGGAAATTGTACCAAAGCAGCATCACAGAAAAAATTTATTACACATTTATTTTTTTAAATAAAAAATTAGATATAATAAGTGAGCCAAAAGTGACAGTGGCAAGAAAAAACTCCCTGAGATGGTATGGATGAGGACGTTCAATAGTTCAATTATTTCAAGGTTATCAGCTGTTCACTAATGCACACTTGAGTGTAGAACTGTTCATGGAAATTGCAGCCCTAAGCCATTAAAGCAAATTGTTTTATTAATTACTGACAGTAAAATTTTCTAAACAAACATCTGAATAAACATACCCCCTCAGCAACTATAGATATATTAAATGTAAAACACACACACACACACACACACACACACACACACACACACACACACACACACACACCTAGCAAATGTAAACTATTTAATATTTTTTACCATTGATTAAATTTTATTTAATCAATTTAATTATTCAATTTATACATTTTATTATTTTATTTTTATCATTATCTATATATTTATATATTTTAGTTTTCTAAACATCATTCTATATTATTTTATATATAATTTTTATTATTTACCAAGCAGGCATTTTATTTAAAATAGTTTATTTAAAAAATAAATATAAACTGTGAATGTAAACCGTTACATTAAGTGTTAATGCAAGTGGTCAGAATGTTATGCTTGCAGTGAGTGTACTATAGTGTCCAAGTATTGCTTGATCCCCTTATCTTATAACTGTTGAATGTTCCTAGAAGTAACAATGAAACAAACAACATTTAATTTAAAACTGTTTGTGCTATTTTATCAGCAACAGTCAGCAGCAGGGAGAAGAGGTGGAGAAGGTGGAGGAGTTCAGGCACCTGTGGTCTATTGTGCAAAGTAATGGAGAGAGTGTTAGAACAGTGAAGACAGGAGTACCGGAAGGGTGGAGTGGGTGGAGAAGAGTGACAGGAGTGATTTGTGATAGAAGAGTATCTGTAAGAGTGAAAGGGAAAAGTTTTTAGGACTTTGGTGAGTCCTGAAATGTTGTATGGATTAGATACAGCGGCATTGAGTAAAAGACAGGAGGTGGAGATGGAGGTAGCAGAGCTGAAGATGTTGAGGTTTTCGTTAAGAGTGACGACGATGAACAGGATTAGAAATGAGTTTATTAGAGGGACAGCGCATGTAGGATGTTTTGGAGACAAGGTGAGGGAGGCGAGATTGAGATGTGGAGAGAAGGGGCCTGGGGTACATAAGAGAATGCAGAGGATGGAGCTGCCAGGAAGGAGGAAGAAATGCAGGTAGTTGGTGGGAAAGACGCATATGTAGAAGACAGGGGGGTATGGAGATGGATGATGCGCTGTGACGACCACTAATAGGAGAAGCCGGAAGAAGAAGAAGAAGAATAGCCTTTATTTGTCACATATACATTACAGCACTGTGAAATTTGTTCTTCGCATATCCCAGCTTGCTTAGAAGTTGGGGTCAGAGCGCAGGGTCGGCCATGATACGGCGCCCCTGGAGCATAGAGGGTTAAGGGCCTTGCTCAAGGGCCCAAGAGTGAAAGCTTGGCGATACCTTGGCTTGAACCCCCGACCTTCCAATCGGTAACCCAGCGCCTTAACCGCTGGAGCTACCACTCCCCAAGAGAAATTTCTTTGTCCATTTGTTCCTTGCAACATCAAGTAATTTGAGCATAAAAATACATTGAAAACCAACACGAATACACTAAAACATTTATTAAATATGGATTTAGATCCTGAAATATGCATATATCTGAAATTTAAAACTTCAATTTATTTGCTTCTGATACGATCCTGCAGATGTCAGCATTGGTCTGCTAGAAGAACTGAATAGAAGAACTGTGAGACTGAGCTTTATCAAACCACAAGCAGTGGGATAAAGACCTCATATAAAAAAGATAAAGTTGATGTCAGGTGAATATTTAAGCAATACACTACTATACTCAACCATTCAAACACACAATAATGTGGAATGATTTAAATGTTCTGGAAAAACATAATCCACATCCAAAAGTAGGCTACCTGAACATCTCGGTGATGAGTGGGCGGATAATTTATGCCTTCACAGCACTCGGCAGGTGTGTCGTGTTTTGTCTTTGTCATGGAATGAGGTTGTATTTTATTATGCATCTGCATTCTTCTCTTGAAGAATGGGTTTTAATGAGCAGGGATGATTTTGTTGGGTGTAAGATTCCATTCCTGCTGAATCCATCTGTACCATTGCATTTACATTTCTTTTCTTCTGGCAGATGCTCTTATGCAAATTGACTTACACACCTCACAGACGCTAACAGAATCCAAAGCTCAAAGCTAATCCAGAAGCTCAGAGAATGACTGTACATTGGCACAATCGTGCAATTTTCCAATCATGTAGAAGGCGTACAATAAAAATGTCATTAAAATCACACTGATACAGATCAAAATCTGCAGTTGAACATTAGAATAGGGGAAATGTGACCTTGGCATGGATGTTGGTGTCAGGCAGACAGGTCTTAGGATTTCAGAAACAGCTGATTTTTATGCTGTCTAAATGTTACTTAGTATGGTGCAAGAAAGAAGTAAATGTTACCGTACTTAAGTACCTTTTTCCCATATCAGTACTTTGAAGAAGTATTTCCATTGGAGGAGACTTTTACTTTTATTTCAAAGTCAAATATCTTTCTTTTTACTCAACAACATTTTGTGAATTTGTGTCTGTGTAAAAGTAATGATCTTTAAATCAAGTACATGATACCACTGAAAACGTACCACAGTGAGAATGTGTCTGAACTCATAAGCTATTACTTATATTTTCTGTGGGATGAGCAGGTATGTGGCACCACATTTTAGTACTGTATTGCATTTCATCTCAAGTTAACAGCATCACTGTTTAAACAGTGAGCACACTAATGAAAATTAGTTATATTTAAATACATGAGATGGGAGATATCCTATCCATTTTTGGGGGACAACACCAGGATAGATCGGCTCTCCAGAGAATAGTGCAAACAGCTGAATTTGCCTTCTGCACTGGACAAAGGCTAGAAGATTGTGAGTGATAAGTACCTCAGCAATCTAAACAATAGATTCTTTTTTCGATTACAGGCAGGAAAGCATTTCCTCTCCCTGAAGGCAAACACAGCTAGAATGAGGAGGTGTTAAGTTTCACAGGTCATTTATGTCCTTGACCAGGACAACACCTTGGACTACAACTTGAATTTGTTTGCACAACACCCATACCACCAAAAAGCTTATTTTTATACCTGTATCACTCTCATATTTATAAATATACATCACGTACATCGGCATCGTCCTAACGATCTCAAATCTCACAAACCCACCTCATCAACAATATTTTATATTTCTTATATTTCCCCTTTTCTTCTCTTATACTAATTATTTCTATTTTATGCAAATTGCATTGTAATGTCATGGAGGGTCATCATTAATTTTACTGCATCATGCTGCGTATGGTGTGACCAATACAATTAGGAATTATGAACAGGCATTGAACAGAAATCAAGCTCTGTTAAGCTCGAGAAATATCCTCCTTTAGTGAAAATTGTTACTGTCACTTTACTTAGAGAAGATAAGATCACCACTGTGCAGCTGATTATTTACTCCAAACTGCTGAAGTGTGATTAACAACACTATCCAACAGCTAAATTACACCATTTAGCTCGTTCCTTATGCCTTTTAGACAAAGTAAACAAAGCAAGCCAAAATAATCGATTTTACGCTCACAATGTTTCTATTATTTTTAATGCGTTGCAGATTTATGTTCAAGTATTTCTAATGCTGAAGAGATCTGGGAGCTTTGAGGAGGCAGATAATATTTTTAATCGGATAATTTCATGAAATGATATAGAAGTCAATTACATTGTTTTACTTATTTGAAGTTGTTTATTTCACAGCAGCTTAATATTCTGCTTTGGTAGAGGTATTAGGGTTATAAACAGAGAAGTGGAGCTCAAAAATGGGGAGGAAAAAGAAGAAAAAATAAACAAGGCAAGCATTCCATTATTAGATCATTAAATGCTGGAGGTCTTACCACAGACAGTGGTGGCTCAGTGTTTAAGATTTTTAGATTGTGAGTTCACATCCCAGTGCAACACCTAAGCTTTTACTCCTTACTTACTATTTACTTGAGCAAGGCCCTTGAACTCTTAACTGCTTAATTGTATAATTAAGATAATTGTAAATTGCTCTGAATAGGGGACATCTGCCAAATTGTAAGTGGGTGTTTGTGTGGTTTTGGTTCATGCTAAACAAGAGTTAAAAGTCCTGCAAATTTACTGTATGGATTGTATTTTTCTTCATAATTGTATATCGTTAGTGACAGGGTGCTTAATATATTCGTTTACAGTACCTTTTTACATTGTAAGTTTCAGGTTTCAGCGTGAGAATAATGAAGGTACTATGCCCTTTATTTTAGCTACTATTTCTGTTTTTCACTCAAACTCTCGTTAAAGTGGTGTATATGCTTATAGAGACCTCAGATGAGAGACGCACTCAAATTCCATCCTGATGGCAGGTTACTGGTGTGTGAAGTTTTGCATATTCTTTCCTCAAAACATTGTACAGGGTGGAGTTAATCCTAGATACCAGTTACTTAGATATAAATGACCCAAACTCTGATCTTCATGAAATAGATGAACGAATCAATTTGCAGTGTTGTAATGATAAATGACAAGTTCAACAAACGCAACACCATAGGTTGATTACAAATGTATAATTAGCGTGATACGAACTGAAAACGTAGACAGCTTAACCAGCCAAATTCACCTCAGAGCATTTTTTCATCATATTCACCTAAAGAAAAGAGAGTGAGATAGAGAAACAGCGAGAGAGAGAGAGAAGAATAAAAGAGTGCATCTCATATCATCATGTTTCCTTGTTTCCTTGCTGGAGTAATTGACACGAAACATATTTACCAAATGAGTCATCCTTGTTCACTGAGGCACTTATTGAGGATTTGCTGCACAGTTGTTTCACCTGTCACTGAACAAATCGGATCTGCACAACACCAAGTGATTACACACTGTATTAACTCCACAACATTCCTGCATGTCTACATCACATATTGATGTTCTGGCTTACACAGGATTGTGCTCTATCATCAACTGGCAACCGGCAACATCTCATTATCATCAGCAAACACAAAGCATTTATTTCGCTTCGGTTACTCAGGGTGTCTCTCAGGCATCTGCACTTGGACCTCTCTTTTTCACAGCCTACAAGCCTTCTCTCATATTTACCACCATTATGCACTTATTTTACTGTTAGATACATAACATGCACATATAACAGACATTTGACTGTTTACATGTTTATGGCTTAAAATTCCAATTTTAGTGTTAGCAAGCGAATTACAGTAGCCTTAGCAACATCATTAGCAGGCCTGATGAAAGTTTTTTTTTAATGAATGTAACTTTTAACTTAAAATATAAACGCTCATCAAATGAATAAAAAATCAATGGAAAATAGTTAACTAGCAAGGCCATCGAGAATGTAGTGAGTGTAACTGTTTGGAATGATTTGTAAGTGGTGGCTTAGTGGTTAAGGCATTGGACTTAGGATCTAAAGATCATTAGTTCAAATTCCATCCACACAAAGCCGCTGTTCCTGGGCTCCTGGGCCCCATCGCTGCTCAGTTGTATGAATGAGATAAAATGTCAGTCGGTCAGGATAAGGGCATCTGCCAAATGCTTTCAATATATTAAGAGCAGAGCAAAGATTAATGAAGAACTGCTGTGTCAAAACCACGTTACATTCGCAATCATGCGGTTATCCATTGGTGAGAACATTGATAAGGCTGGTATTTTCGGTGACACGATCAGCAGCTGAATTTATTTGAGTATTTATTGGAGGTAGGTTTATCCTAGATATAGCTCTCTAGCTTTGTAGTCTATCAGTTTCTAGTCCTTGTCACTTTTTCCATATTTCCTGGTTTGCTTGTTTGGCTGGTGTGTGTGTGTTTGTATCGAAACTCAGCACTGATGAGCAGCCATGCGTGTGAATGTGAATTTTTTTTTCTCAAAAATTTCATCATTGCCAATCCCACACACATCCTACCAATTGGTGCACATGCGTTTTCCTCAGAGACATGAATCCTGCTACTGTGTCTTTTTGAACCGTTGCTCATGGAAGGTTACAGAGTAGCGGAAAAATCTTGGAGGGCATTCAAACTCCCCCTCCATATACATGAGCCTGCAGATGCCCGCGATCGGCTCTGCCGGCTCTGTCTTTAGCTTGTATATACAGTGCAGACTGTATAGACTCAGCGAAGAGAGAGTTTAGTTGTGTAACCTTTCCCATGTACACTGAATAACTCTCAGATCTGGCAGAAAACTCCAAATGTGTGGAAACAATAATTCCAATAGTTCACATATCGCACTGAGCAGCCTGGTGACACACATACACACACATACTGCAAAGTGCATATCTATACATGCGAATGAGACAGAGAACTGAACATGACCGATATCTAAACCTGAGAATACTGATGCAGCCCTTACAGTTCTTCTGAGTTCAGATGCACAAGAAAGCTGCATATGTGTGTGTGTGTTTGTGTGTGTTGTGTGTTTGTGCATGTTCTCTTCAGAAGTGCTATTATTAGTTTGGAGCAGCTCTTGTCCTCACATTAAAAAGTAGAATGAATCAAATTAATAAAATGAATAATAACATTTCCAGTCCTGTATAATTTGTTTGAAGACACCTAATTTACTTCACTGATTAATCCAATTTATTAGATGTCATAGGAGATCCTGGTTTATGATGTGATTCATAATTAATTGAAAAAGCCAGATGATATAAGCAACATATTAGATAAAAGATCTAAGAGTCTAATAAACTTTTTTTTTTTTCGTAAAAAAAAGCAGAAAAAGAAAAAAAGAAAAAGCAGAAATGGGAAATAACATTAAAACTGAGTATATTAAGCTTCACAACATTAAGCGCCACAAACAAAAAATGCAACGATGCTTTAACCTTGAAAGATTGTAATTTAACTAAAAGACAGTATGGGTAATTATTAGATAATTATATCTAATAAAATGTTATCATTTTTAAACCCAAACTTGATAGGTCCCTTAGTTAGCAAGCCAGCGTGTTACCAGATACATACTTACAAAAATATGATCAATTATAGGCATATAAAAGCATAATTATAAGTCTTTCAATGTAGATAAAATTAATTTTTACTTTGATTCTTTTCTTTTTGAGTTACTAGTGAAATATTAGCGTAGCGTAGCGTAGTCTTGTAGTACTACATTGTGTTTGAATAAAGTTACAGTGCTGTTTGGTAATAATTGAGTAAGGACTTGTAATGATTAAACTTTGGGGGAAACAATTGCACTTTATAGCTTTTGGAAAGAGTTTTTTTCTTTTTGTTAAAAACTATGCAGCAGTGTTACAGCTCTTATTGTAGCAACTTGGAAATAATTTTCTAATCTTATTTCGTCTGTTTCAAGTGGTATGATATGCGTTCTGTGTTTAATATTAGCGAGAAAAACAGAGCACATTTACAGACTATTCTTGCATCTTTGCTTTCTTTTAGAGCGTCACGGTCTGGGCGGTTGCACTCCTCCATAAATCACACCACTATTGCATACTAATGATGCCACATGTCCCATGAAACATTAGAGTCTACACCATCTGTTTTTCTCGAATATAAAGCTCTGTTTTGTGACTATTCATTGGCTTTCTAAACAAGACTGACATGGTGCACGTGTGGGTCTGATGTGCATTTTTCCTAATTTCCAATAATGTCTTGTATCTACATCATAGTCCAAACACATATATAGTGTGTGAAAAATTCATACCTTCTTGTTTTTTCTTTTATGTGATCCTTTCCATCACTTCTTCATATATTTTTTGTCAGGCGTGTTTGCACATTCCAAGGGGCCCAGTCGGGCAGTGCAGTCTCTGAATGCTCTCTGATTGGCATTCTTTTGTCAAATCTCGCTTTCAATCTAGTGCTATTGTCCAATTTTCTGTTTGGATAGCTGCTGTGGGTCGGGTGTTCGAGACGGAAAAGGATGACACTATCAAGTCTGTTAGCATACAGATTAACATTATGTATATAATTCCTAAGGTAAATATTGCAAAGAATCTGACAACTGACATAAATATTTAGCTAATTTGTTCATTTCAGATTGGATTTAAAATGTCTTTAAACGCCTGCTATATTGTTAGTTCATTTCTCTCGTCCTTTGGTAGACAACGGAGAGGTGTGTGATGTCAATCATTTTTGATACATGCTGTGTCCCCAGCAGAGCACTGCATATGGTGTTTAATTAATCTAGTCAACTGAAATAAAAAACATTACTCAGGTGTACTGACACATACATGCAAACAATGGAGAAATAGCGTGGGTAGGTGGACCCGATGCTGTTCGGTCGAGGGATTTCTGGGCTGCTTTTGAGAGATGCTCATTTCTCTCCCACGTGTATCATTTTCATCTGGCCAATTAGTCAGAGAAAAGTTTAGCGACTCCGTCATCTGATTGATATAATTTACACTACTTATTATGAACAGCCACTTCAGTCCATGACCCTGGTGTATTTTTGTTAGGAGGAAAAGATTGTTATAGTAGCATTTACCCTTCATATCACTGTGTGTCTTCTGCTTTTTTCCCCCCACGTTTATTTTATAGTCTATAATGCAAAGCCTATTAAAGTGTTTCTTTAATAGTTCAGATTTCACTTTCTGATCTGACTCCACCAACACATTTTTTTGTGTGTAATTAGTCTGCCCATTATTTCCCCATTAAAAATAAATCCTTTAATGTAGGCAAACAGGTAACTGGAATGAAGCAATTTTCAGTCGTCTGGTTTGTACTCTAAAATTTTTTGTATGTATCATTTAGCAAACACTTCAGAATTTATTCTGTTGCCACGATCATGAAAAATCCACTCCAGAACAGCCATGCATGTTTAATCCATGGTGCTACCACTCATGAGCGATAAGCTTTGGATCATGAGTAGATATGTTCTTTCTCCACAAATTGGACTTTACATCATATCGGCAGAGGTTAAACTTGGTTCCAGAACTTTTGAAGCCTATCTTTGTATTTATGTGTGAATTCCAGTTAAACCCCTGTTGTATGGCCCTTTTAAATTTTACTTAAAAAATGGGTGGACTCACAAAAATGGTGCTGTATGTAAGATGTAAATATTCGATATATTTTCTCATATTCATCTTTTGTTGTCGCACCTAAATGTCTTTACTGTATAGCAAAATAAGGTTTCTTGAATTCGCTTTGCCAATGCAATGCAGCCACAATGGTTTATTTGTGTGGGATGAAATAATAAATGCAGATGTGTAGGTTAAAATACAAATGTACACGTTCATATGGACGGACAAAACAATAAAGCATCTAAAATAGTGAAATATTTCCAATACACTACACAAAGGTCATGAAATGTATTCCAAACATAAATGTAAAAACAGCAGTCCTTCACAGTGGGTGGTAAATACAAATGCTGCTGATTAAATTTGCACCTGGAGACTGACAGGCATTAGAATAATATAGCAGGCCTGGTTCAAAACATTTCTTTACAATAACATATGTAGATGATGCATTTGCGAGCGAGGAGTGCATTGAAACACACGTCATGACATCATGCTTTGGAGAGCAGGCTGAGAGACGAGATGTTGTTAGAGAGAGAAAATGGAGACCAGGGAGATGAAAGGGATCAAACAAGCATTAATTGGCCTCTTAACCAGTGCGAGGCTGCCAGCTTTTCAGCACATTGTCATGCTCAAACAAGGTTTTTAATCAAAGGTGTGAGGGGATTTGATGTAGCCCTCACCATTCTGTCCACACCACTTCCGAGATGGAGAAGTGGAGTTTCCCACAGAACCAAGCGATGAGCTCATACTTCATTCCTGCTGAAGGAAAGGTGATGCAACCCGACAGAAACTTCAGTTATGATGAGCATCACGCACAAACCTGGGTTAGTATAAACACATGCACACACCTATTGCAGCATATTTGCAGTATTTCTCACAAAATGGAAATGGATGAAAAACGGATTTGAGAGCAAAAGTGCAAAATCTTTGCCCATTTGCCGTTCCAGCTTCAACACAAAAGGAAAAAAGCAGGCAAAAAAAAACCCAGCCAAAAGCAGGCCTAGTCTAAGATGGACTACAGAGTGCAGATTAGATACTCAGGAAGTTGCCCGTGTCACCATAGCAACCACAGCAAAATCACAGAAACTAAAGAGCATCAGACATTTTACTCATAGTCTGTCAAACTTTGTTTAAAACAAAAATGTGCTGTAATTAGAAAATAATGACTTCAGGCTGGTAACAATAACTCTGCTTCACATTGAGCAACGACAATTATTTTCATAAAACATCTCACCTCAAGTGACTTTTTGCTTACCTAATATTAGGCATCTTCCTGTAACTATACGTAAGCACTAAATTTAGTATATATTTAGTATATTTTATACTGTATTCTATTGTATCATGTGTAAGCATGTAGGCTTTTTGTTGTTGAACTAGGAGGACACGAATTTAAGGCAAAAAAAGACATTATGTTATACGATACCTAAAGATACATATAAAGAAGCTACAGACGTGATGTGATACAATTCACACCTATTATGATGTAGGGGTGAAATATGTTCCTGATTTCTATTTGATTCAACACAATGTGATTCAGTGCAATAAGATTCAATGGAAAAAATATGATCCTCTTCAGTTCAATATGATCCAGACAGTTCACTTTTGTTTTTTTGACTCAGACAGACAGCAAATCATTAATTTACTTAAGTGCCTTCTGACTTCCAACAAATGACCTTTTCACAAACATGCCTTTATAGTGCAAAAAAAGACTAAATTAAACAGACGTTCTTTTCCTGTTCTGTCTCCAGAAAGATGCAGCTCTACCTCTGCCATGTTAATCTGCATTCTATGTGACTCTCAGGACACGTCTCGGCCTCTGTAGTGTTGTTATATGTCATATTTACATAGCAGAAGTGGTGCTGAGAGAACGTGCTTGAGAAACAGATTGCTCACAAATTATTGGTCACTTTGTAAGTAATAAAAGTATAGTATATTATCTACTAATAATTATATACAAAATCTTTTTACAAATGCAAATATGTTCAAAATTATGCATCGCTATACAAATGCCAACTTGTATCCAATGCACACGATGCATCACATTGTTAAGTTTTATGCCGATGCACCGTGAATTGGTGAATCTTACCATCTCTAATGTGTAGTGAAGACATTGTCTTACTAATAGATTGTTCACAAGCAGAAGTTTTTGGTTAGTATTTATTATTCATGGGTCGTTCCAAAAAAAAAAAAATGTGTTCATTTTAAATTGATTTTTTACAGTATTTTACTCAGAACCAAGAGTTTTCTCAGAACATGATTTGTACATGTTTGTGCTGGTCACGCATGCGCAATGGCGTTCTTAGGCAACGTGAAAACCATAATGGACCCAGTGCAGAAAACAGGAATGATGAGTTCACCTTCCAAGTATTCAGGTCTAAGTCATTCATTCTTTTGACACATTATTAGCCGCATAGAGTCTATAAAGGAAAACAGAAATGACTGACTTGGACCAGAAGACTTGGGAGATAAACTAATCATTTATCATCATGGACAAAGCTATAGCAGTTTTCACGCTAACAAATGATGTTTCACATACACGGCCAAAGAAAACGAAAAAATGGTTTAGTTGAGTGGTAAATGACTCATTCGTTTTTTCCAAATTTGTCCTGGGCTGTATTAACATTATTTACTTCTGTGGAAAATAATTAAATTAAATTATTAAATATACGTGTTGGTGGAATTTTGCTTTTAAAAATGAAATATTTTGTCAGATTGAACAAACTGGACAAAATCATTTTCATTTTGCTAAAAAACTTTCACAGATCCAAGCCAGTAAAATGGTCAAATCTTTCCTTTACAAACAACAACTACACTAAAACTGCATCTGTAGCAGTTTAAATATACAGCAGTATCACTTATAAATACATATAAATATGTCAACAATAAGCATCCTCTAATATCATCTCTCATATGCGATCTTACTCTCACTGAATTTAACACTTTAAAGAAACTGAGTCATACAGCATATTTCATAACTTTAATATTTCATGTGCGTGGAGAATCTTTGTACAGACTTCAGCATTGATTTTTCTCCACCATCGATTTCTTGGAGTCAAGTCTGGGTTACTACACCGCTGTCCTGTGCTCATGCTAACTTCTTTCACGCTTTGAACTCAACAGTAACTTCTACTCTGTGTATTGAGTGCTCAAGTTCTCAGCTTTTCTCTCCACCCTTGAATTTTTCCCACCGTGGTGCTTGTGTACGAACATAAGTGACATAAGTGGCCATGTGTATGTGTGTGTGTATCGCAGAGGCAAAGGGAGTCCCAGATGATGATGAGTATTACGACTGTACAAAGATAGGTCATGCATCAGAGGGCCCAGCTGCCATCGAGGGGAACTTGGGGATGAGGGGAAGACACACAGACACACACACATACACACTAATACACACACCGTGACTCAAGTGAAGCGTACACTCGGAAGGGCTGCTCACGATGTGAATACTAAACACCCCTGAACATCAGAGTCTAATTGGGGGGTTTGCAGTGCAATGGGGAAAGTGAGCGTGCTTAATCTTATTAAGCTCCGCCCTCGAAAGCACACACACATTCTCTCTCACACACAAACACACACACTTAATACACAGATGTGCCCTGAGACAATGTTATCAGATGAGCGAAGTTCATAATTTGATGTAATATATATCTGTGTATTAAAATACATACAAAACATTGTAATATGATATAATCATATTACAATGTTTTCTATGTATTTTAAAGGTTAAAGTAATTTATGCATTGGGTTTTAAAGCAGGTCTTTTGTTATTAAATCAACAAATCTTGATTTGTGCAGAGTAGACAATTTGACCATTCTTTGAAGATGATCCACTAGCTTTTGGAGTGCGCAGTCAGCGTTCCAGTCCATTCCAAAGATGTTCAATAAAGTTAAGGTCAAAACGCTATAGCAACCCACATAAGATCTTCCACTGCAAACCATGTGAAGCATCTCTTCATTGAGTTTGCTTTGTGCACAGGGGTATTGTTATGCGGGAACAGGTTTGGGTCTCCTGGTTCAAGTAAAGGGAAATATTTAATTTTTTTACAATTGTGTCCTCCAACTTTGTGGTAACAGTTCGGGAAAGAACCACAAATGTCTAGAAAAAGTAGGTGTCTCAATACTTTTGTCCATATATAATTTCTTTTGGCAGATATTATGCAATAAAAATTCTTTTTTTTTTTTTTTTTGCAAATGAATTGTGAAACAGGAGTAAAAAATATTTTCTTATTATCATGTACATGTAATCATACAGGATACTGTAGGACCTTGGTAAAAATTTTTTATAAAAAAATAAATAATTGTACAGTGTAAAAAGAAAACAAGAAAATGATAATACTCCAAATTGATTAAAAAAAGTGCTACTTCAAACATTTTTAAGCACACTGCATACTTGAGTTATATAACCAGTGGTGATAGTAGCAAGGAAAAACTTACTAGTATGTTATTAGGAAGAAACTTGAAAAAAGGAAACAAACTCAGAAGGGAACCATCCTCATCTGAGTGACAGATAATGTTCATTTATTATAGTTCAATCATTGTTGAGGTTATCAACTGTTCACTGATGGAAGTTTAAATGCAAATACTGTTCACAGCAACCGTGGCACAATTGTGACCACAAATGCACCACACATGCAATTAAACGTAGCATCATCCAACATTTGTGATCCAACATCATGGGGAAAAAAACATTTGAAATGGGTAGTGTTTATTTAATGTCTTCATGCTATAACTATACAGGAGATGCGAGTTAACTGCAGTTAACTGTGTATTTTCTGATTCTATGCTAAAACCCCAATTAGGTATATTTAATTGAATTTAATGTATTTTTTAAATTTTTTTTTTAATCAGCCCTTCTGAATAAACAAAACGATAAGAAAATAAAGCAAAAGTCTAGCAAAAGTAATATTTGAATAGTAAAAAAACAAACAAAACAATGCTTATGCACTGTATACAACTCACTTCATACATGTATTCAACTTCAAATGGGTTTTTAAAACAGCCTCGCACTCTTTTTTTTTTTCAGTGCTTTCGTCTTTTGTGGTTTCTTGAAGGCAAAGCCACTTTCTTGCAGCGAAAGCAGCAACGCTGGGCTTCTCTCCCTTGAGTGATTACTCATGCAAGCCCACACTTCATGCAGATAAAGTCCAAATTAAAATCTAATTAACATTTGCCATTTGTTTAAACCCCAGCCAGGATTGCATGCTGGAGAGCCCTGGTTCGAACTCGTTCCCATTCGTCTCCTAAACGTTTCTTCTGTCGCTGACAAGCGAACTGAGTGAAGTCAAATGAATCTGAAATGATGCGGGGTAAACCAGACATTCCTCACCGTCGTTGTTTTTAATCTGCTGGGTGAAAAGACACAATGCGTAAATGTCTGAACATGCTGTTTTATTGTGCATTAAATGTTTTTCTACATCTCGGGCTCCTTTTGTAGGTTTCAGAAGGAATTCGCTGCAACAAAAGTGTCCAAAACTCAAAATCCTAGCATTTTCCTTTAATAGAAAAAATTATATTTATTGGTTTTATGCATTTAGAATGCTATACATGTCTACATGGACTTAAAGTCACTGAATTAAAAAAAAAATTGGACATGAATACATGTAAAAGTGGAACTGGCTCAGTGGTTAGACTAATTCTAGCACCAGAAAGCTGTGCCCTTGAGCAAGGTTCTTAAACTTCACCTGCTTAGTTGTACTAACTAAAGTGTACTAACACACAGACACAGACACAGACACACACACACACACACACACACACACACACAATACATAAATACGTGGCAGTTTATGGCTCAATATAGACTCCACACATTAATCAGGTTTCGAAAGCCTTTTCAAATGTCACCACTTTAAACAAATTTCAAAAACACTTCCCAGATGTCATACAGCTCATACGCTCGCTTCTTCACTACATATGGAGGTTTCTCAAGAGCCAAATCTGCCAAAACCCATGTCCAACATAGGGACAACTAACATTCTTCCAAACCATGGCAATGATTCATCTAGCTTGTAATACACACAGGTCTACCAATTTCCTTTTTGTCTTTGTGAGAGAACAGATATAAGGGTTAATGCTTAGTAAACAGTGTTTAGGGTTTAGTTGTAATTGGGTAGAGGTAGTTTTAGTGAAAAGCACAACCCAGATTTTATTAAAGGGGGGTCTAATGCTAAACATGGGCAAAGTTTCAAAAAACTATTTTTGTCAAATACACTCTTCTGGGTCCGCAGATGTTTTTCAGTGTTTCGGAAATGCGAGTATGTGGCCTTCCATGATGTCATGAAGGGTGAAATTACTTGTATGGGCACTTCTCCCAAAAGAGCTTGTGCACACACAAACCAGAGCTAAAGCACGCCCATTAACGTCTTTCATTCAGTTACGGAAGTTGTCTGCAGCACCGCACAGGACTTGCTCATGAAGAATGTGAGTGAAGCAGTACCTTGTTCAATACTTACCATATAGACAAGTCCTGCTGTGGTCATTATTGCTGCTTTGGTTCTTGATGCTCAACTTCAGACTCAGGATAGATTCTGGATCAGATATGTATCGCTGAATCTGATAGATATGCATAGTTGGTTTACGACTATAAAGTTTTTGTTTCTGTTTTATTTATAGCGATGTCACAGCTTGCAGACGATCATTATGACAGCACGCCTCCAGCAGAAACGAAATCTCTGTATATTTCTTTTAGAGATCTGATAAAACTAAAGACTCTTCTGAGATATGAAGGTACTCAAGATTAACATGAGATTGGCCGAAACTGTGTGTGTTATATTTTCTACAATCTCTGCACATTCCCACATTCAGTGTAAATATATCTAGATGAGTATATGCAATATTTATAGCAATGATCTGGAATATTAGGCTTCTCTTCCTTATATTGTATAGTTGCATAACCTTTTCTTTACTGAAACAATTTGTGTGAAAAAATGTTTCAAATATGAATAATGCAGGTAAGATTTACCTGAATAAAAATTACATAGAATAAGATGTAGATTAACACGTCTAAGTTGTAAATACTTTAAAAAGTGTCTCTGTGGTATGTTGTACTAAAAAACAATAGTTTGTCAGAGGACTTTAATTTTTATAGTCTTATTGAACCATATTTTTAAATCCCATATTACTTTTAACCAAGCTACAGTGTTTTTGCCCCAGATTAGTAAAAAAGTATTTGAGTATCACCCAAAATATTTATGTAAAAAAAAAAAACAGCACTTAACAAATTGATTAACTGTGTTTCTATTTAATTTATTAAAGGAGGCTGAGCATAAAAAGCTTTTCAAAGTCAATTCCCTAGAGGACATGAATTCAATTCGGAACCAGGGCACATCAACTTCTCTAGAGAACCAGAACATTGCAGCCCTCAATTGGGTGTCCTTGCACTTTCAAGTTATTTGGCTAGCTCAAAATAGTGTTTATATTAAGCTAAAGAATGAACATTTTAAGAACTATGACACCGAAAACACCCATAGTCCCATTAATGGACTCAAAGTCATAACTACACTTCAGAATGTGGACTTGAAGCAATTTTCTGCAAATTGTCCTTATTAGTCGCCTAAATATAAATTGAGGACATTCATTTAAATTTTAATGAAAAGAACTGAAACCGTTAAACACTCAATGACTGAAATTTGTATGGATGCTTAGCTTGATGGTAACAAGATTTACAGCTATGGCACATACAGCATTTTCAGGCTGAGAAAAGTCATTGACTGTAACCTCTGAGTTAGCAAACAGTCTTGTTCAAGGATGTCATCTTTGCCGTGACTTGACAAGGGAGCAAAAACCTAAAAGCATATGATCTAATTAGAATGTTAGTATTTGAGACCTCAAACCAGACATCTAATGTATTGCATTGGGCACTGTTTCAGAAATGGTTCTTTACACTGTAAAACTGATTGCTTTTAATAATTTTTTTTAAACGATTCATTTAAAGGCTATTTTCTGACATTTAGTTTCAACTTTCAATGTTCTGCAGCTCTTTTGTCCCAAACCCATCATCTCGCTGAGGTCAGCTGCGGTTGACTGGCTGCCTACTCCAGCCTATAGGTCCACTTTACTATTGTTTCTACTATTGGAGATGGAGAGAGATTTTGACATTTTGAAAAGGTGGCGAGTCAGAATGTGTCAGGAGAATCAGTGTGTGACGAAGCAGGAAAGAAAGATTTAAAAGGTGCTATTATCAAATATACATAACATACGGTGTCTTGCATAAGTATTTACCCACCTAAAAAATGAATGGACTTCATTGTACATTATAGGAACACATCAAACTAGTATTAGGAAAGAAATCCCTAAAGCAGTTTTAATGGTTAATCAGAAGTGGCACAATGACATGATTCGAGCCATCTGCAATTAATGGGTCATAGGATTTTAGGATACAATACACATGAAAAGTCCTGAAAAGTCTCAGAATTTGTTAGAGGACATACCTAAACAAACATTATGGCTATCAAACATACCAGCACAAATGTATGGGAAAGTATCAATCATCTGATTATTTCAGGCATCCTGTTTAACACCAAATCTAATGAATAAAAATGTAATTAATATGGCACAGCAGTGACTGGAGGGTATCCAGTAAAATTCAGAAACTGGGTAATCAGAGCTTTAGTCAGTGAATAAACCAAGAGTAATATTTAGCAGGATGCTGCCACCACCATGCTTTACTCTAGGCAATGTATTTCACTGTAGGGAATTTTAAGGATTATAAGGGTGTATGTTTTAGTTTGATTAATGCCTGACATATGGTTTAATAAATAGCTGACTTAAATATTAGGATTGAGTAATCAATGGGTAGATAACAATATATGCATTCATAAAAGATTTACCATATTATTACTATTTCTCAGTCTTTTGTCATGAAACCGGCTTCAAACTGCATTTCATTCTTCAAACCATAAACATAAAATTATCTATTGATCGCACAAAAGAAAGTTCTCTGGCTTATTGCTTTATACCTTTCAGGTAACTAATTTGAGCCAAAAAACGATACAGATTTTTACTTTCATGTTGGTGAAATATGGATCACCAGGAGCAGGTAGAACAGATAACAGTCCTATGGCTGTGTGTGAGAGAGATGAAATTATAGGTGAGCTACAACACCAATAAAAATCCATAAAGTGAACTTTTGGGTCACTAGGAGCACCATTTCAGAGAGAAAACAAAACCTTGTGGAGAAAAACAAACCTCATGAGACATTTGCATGAATTCTTAACAAGTGTGCTTGGATTTGGTACGATTTAAGTTATGATTGTGTTGTTGTTTTTTTACAGAATTGGGATGTTAGGGCTGATGATTGCTACAATTATGTGGAAGTTAAAAATTGCAATTCCTTTCTAAGAGCATTGTATAAACATGCCACTAATATGAATACCCCTTCTAACACTCCACACTCTGTATAATTTCTTTCACTCAGGTTCTTCTGGGATACATCCAGATGCATCGTCCATATTAATAACAGCTGTTAAGAGTCCTGGAGAAAGACTAATAACATTCATTAACCGATTAATTAGTGCACGGCCCACCCGGCTGAGCAATGCTTCCTCCTTTAGCGTTTCATTGAAGTAGATTCTTCTCATCTAGAATGAATGATTTTCTGGATTCACAAAGTCTTATTATACCCCATCATCCATGTAGAAAGGAACACCTATACACCTGCTCACTTTTTTAGTTTTTCAATCATAACATCAAATGGCAGCAGCACAAATGAGCTGGTTAAGTATTTTACATTTGTACTTATATTTATAGACACCCCTATTCAGAAAGGCGTACAGAAGTACTTTGAAGTCTTTTGAAATATATATATATATATATCCTGATACTGGTGCAGAGGGTCAAAGACTAAGAATAACATCAGTCTAAAAATTCTGCTGGAAGAAAATAAAGTTAGAAAGCCAGGCATTATTTTTTACTTTTTTAGAAACTGCAGATCTTCAGGGATTTTCACAGATAACAGTCAAAGTTTACACAGAATGGATAGAAAAACAAAACAGTGTTAGCGACAGTTCTGTGGGTGGACATGCATTTTGTAACAAGGGAGTTCAGAGGAAAATGGCCAGATTGGTTCCAACCGCTGGGAAAGAATTAGTTACTTAAAAAACATCACTCTTTACAAGTGTGTTAAATCCTGTCAACCAAACACAAGAATCTGAGGCGTTTATGGACACAGACTCATCCGAACTTCTCAGTTGATTTATTTTATTTTACAATGCAGTCTGTGAAAATCTTTGCCCGAATTATAATTGAATAATTTCATATATATGTATTAGGGATGGCACGATTCACATTGGCATAAAAGTTAATGGTGTGATGCATTGACTTAAAAAAGTGTGCATTGAATACAAGTTACCATGTTTTTAACATAAAAAAAACAACTTATTTTTTGGATAATTTATAGTAGATGCACGATACTTTTATTATTTTGAAAGTGATCCATAATTGATGACTAATATTTTATTTGTAGATTGATTTCTGCTCACTAAACTGTTTCAGAGACCGAGGTGTGTAATGCGAGTCACATAAAATACAGATTAACATGGCAGAGGAAGAGCTGCATTTTCCTGGAGACAGAACAGTAAAAGAACATCTGTTTTTTTTTTATCTTTTTGTTTTTTTTTGCACTACAAAGGTCTGTTTGTGAAAGGGACATGCATTAGAAGTCAGAAGGCACTTAAGTAAATTTATGACTTGCTGTCCGTCTAAATAAAAAAAAAAAAAGGGATCTATCTGTACCATATCGAAATACATCGCATCATTTGTTTTTAATTTTATCGTATTGCATTGAATCGCATTGTGTTGAATTAAATGGAAATTGGATCATGCTGCACTGTAATGGTGGTGAATCTTATCCCATCGAATCCCATCTTCAGTGTACTAGCTCATCAGCATCTGCAGTTTTACACTGCCCAGAGAATTTATATTTATTTGTTGTACATACTCAACAGCTTCTGCATATTTTTCACTTTTATAGCCTTTATATTTATTTGCTGTACATATATTTATATATTTGCACAATTGCTACTATATGCACTTCTGTGAGATGTATGTATGTATGTATGTATGTATGTATGTATCTGTCTGTCTATCTATCTATCTATCTATCTATCTATCTATCTATCTATCTATCTATCTATCTATCTATCTATCTATTTATCTATCTATAAAAGCCTCATGATTCTTGTATTTGGTTGACAGAATTGAAATCTGATCTGATCTTTTGCTAATGTAACCCAGACATCAAAAGTACAGATGTGTTTTAGATGCTCCAAAGCAGTCTGGCCATTCTCCTCTGATCTCTCTCATCAACAAGGTGTTTCAGCTTACAGATGCACAGCAAAACTGAATGTTATTTGTAACCAACATGTTTAAAATCAGTGAGATCACCTTTGCACCCATTTCTGATTTCTGATGTGAACATTGTGGCCTGGTGCTAAGTGGATTAAAGAGCATGTGTACAGGTGTTGCTATTAAAGTGAATAGAGTTAGAGTGTATATCTCTAGTATAGAATGTATGCCTTGATATACAACATATTGAAATGAATTTTAGTGGCTAGACCTTATTATACTGCCAGTTGAGACCCAGTTGTTAATGGAAGATGAATTAGAGCTGTTAGTAAAGCAGCTGTGACTGTAGCAGACTGACTTTTTGGCTTCAGACCATATTTTAGCGATAGAGGCTTTAATGGTGAAATTATGCATATCATATCATGTTCAGACCAGAGAATAAACTGCAGACCTAAGCACTATTCAGACAATTCTGTAAAACATTTTTTAGGTTTGCTTGTCAAAAAAAGATTTGATTTGCCAATTGAGAAAAAACTGAGCAAAAACCTACCAGAAAAACATTCCATGTAAATTGGGCTTAATCACATTTTACATTTGTATGGCATTTGGCAGATTCTGTTATCCAGAGCAACTTTTAACTGATCAGGTAAGGGTTAAGGGCCTTTCTCAAGGGCCCAGCAGTGGCAGCTCTTGTGGTGCTGGGATTTAAACTTGTTACCCTCCAGTCCAGAGGTCAACTCCTTAAACACTTAGAGTTACTGCCAAGCTACCACATGATTTCACCTATGGAAAATACAAAATGTAATAAAAAATGTTATAAAAAAAGGAGAGAAAAAAAAGAGAGTCAAGAAATAAACTAACAAATAAATATGATGAGTTAACAAGGCCAAACCGTGTGTTCTACAATTTTCACTTCCAAAAAAATGGTTCAGAAATGCTTCTGAATTGCACTTCATTATAACTCATAACTATATTTATATACATACATACATTGTATGTTGCATCGTATTGCAAATCATAGTATAACCGAAGGCAACAATAGCGATCAGTCAAAATTTCAACCAACTAATTCAAAAAAAGTGTTTGCTTTCTCAGGAGTGGTCTATGTGCTACTGAAATATCATCTTCTGCCCAGAAAAAAAGAGGAAACAATAAATACCCTGGCAAGCCTGAACTCACACACTGTAGGCAGGTCATTTCAATGATCTACGAAGAAATTCAGTGTACTGCAAAGTGCTGAGAACTTTCTCGGTATAAATATTGATTGCCCTAAGGATGGAAGGGTGTTTTTTTTCTATCCGAAATTTCCTCCCACTCGACCCCCCCCATCACTCTCTGTGATTGTCTGAATGTGTGTATGCACTGGGCAGCAGTGGGAGGATTATGCTTTAAATCTTCTAGCAGTCAGCAATTCTCTACTTCTTGCTATTTTCTGCAATAACTACACCAACTTTATGATAAGCTTTAAAAAAAGGAGGGGGGTGGGGGGGTGGTGGCAAGACTTTATTTCCACTGTGAAAAAAATCCAACAACATCAAATTAACATTTCCTATGAATTTGTGAAGGAGAATGAGAGCGTAGCCGGACACAGCGCAGACAGGCTCAGTGTGAGATTATTGTTTGGAGCTACATACTGTGTTTTGGAGAGTGAGGCTGAGAGAAGGAGCGCAGTGGGAGTAAGCCATGGGGCATCGCTGCATTTCATCTTGAGCGGTTTTTATGGCGTGTAATGTTGTTTCTACAGAACGGCCCCAGTGTATTTTATTGGGAGTTATTAAATAAACGCTAATAACACTCTAAACAAAGTTGTATATCTTCTAAATTGGATGACACAAATCCAGTGTTGTTCTTGGATAGAGATGGATCATGTTTACTCATCCTTTTATGTTATGAGATGTGTCGGATATTGCAAGTGGAGGGTTTTTTTTTTGGTTCATTTAAAATCCTTTGGAAATTATGAATCAGGAAGTGTAAATCTGCCATAATTAATTTGGCTGTTCTAGTGTTCTGGGTCAACAGGAATTACTTTGTGCTGCAGCACTAGAACATTCAGCATAACACCCAATCAAGCTCCGTCTGTTCCTGCGATTTTGTTCCCAGCACAATTAATGAAAATGGTGTACAGTAAAATGAATACATTGGCATGCTTCAGGGTTGTACGATTTGATTTTTCCGCTTGGAGGTATGGAGAGTCTTTTAAAAAAAAATGAAGCTGGAACCATGTGGAGTGCGAAATGCTTTTTGCAAGACATGAAACACGGTATACGGTTTAAATAAGCCTCCTCACGGGTGCTTGGAGATCACACACCAGCCCTTAGTAATGCTTCTCCTATCATAAGCCTCATTTCCACTAAATTTGGAGCCCATTACCCCCATTACGCTTATCATGAGTGATGGATATATTCAGGCCCCTGAGACCCAGTTCTCAAGACTGAATTGAAATATGTAACAGCTTGTATCAAATTCCTCCTGACAGTCTGCATAAGATGATCTAAGCCATTTCTCAATTCTGTAATAGCCGCATAATGCTGAAATATGCATCTGCATATCTATCTATCTATCTATCTATCTATCTATCTATCTATCTATCTATCTATCTATCTATCTATCTATCTATCTGTCTGTCTGTCTGTCTCTGTCTGTCTGTCTGTTATCCAGAGCGACTTTGAACTGATCAGTTAAGGGTTAAGGGCCTTTCTCAAGGGCCCAGCGGTGGGAGCTTTTGTGGTGCTGCAATTTGAACTTGTGACCGTCTGGTCCAGTCTGTCTGTCTGTCTGTCTGTCTGTCTGTCTGTCTGTCTGTCCTCTTAAAGCAACACAAAACTGGAATATGTATGTATGTATGTATGTATGTATGTATGTGTCTGTCTGTATACACTCACAAAACACTGTTTTCCCTTGGAAGAACATGTAAATGTTGTGTGTAGAATCCTACATCTTATTGTTTCAGGTAAAAATATTGAGTAGAACTCTTTTAGAAGCAGAATAACACAGATGTTAAACATATTTTTATTTTTTTCTACAACAGCATGCGAGTGTTTCCTTTGAGACACATAAAACCAGCGGACCAAATCTTACCAAGCTGCTGCTGCTGCTGCATTACAAAGCAACGAAACAAGGAAAATGCTATCCGCCCTCTTCTGCATACGAGCACCTGCAGACACAAAATTTGTCACTGTGCTGGCATTTCTCAAGATTAAACATCTGATGTTTGTTCTATAAATATGAGTTCCTTTCAACAGGATAGCGCTCTTGAGCTCTGGTTACTCAGAAACTGAAAGCTCCTGCTTTATGGGGACTCTCCTGTTTTAAAATACCTACTGCTAATCCTCGAGACTGCTTCCCTAAACGTCACATTAAAGTGCATCCAATATATGTCAGTGATAGATTTTGTTGGGTTTTATTATGTGTTATATATGATGAATCAACATTTTTTTACCAAGTTGAGAATTTAAGAGCATTGCCGTATAAGCACCCTTAAATGCTTACATAACGATTGAGGCAGATTTACAGGGCTGTTGTTGATGTATTTTTTAAGTGTATTGCAAAAAAAAAACTATGCAGACAAACAGAGACACGATGTAAATTATTAATGATAAAACGAGACAGTAAACTGCTGAGGATTGCAGCAAAAAGAGATGTAGTATAAAATGTGCAAATCTTTCCTTAGTGCATCCATGTTTCTGTGTTTAAAAAAAAAGAAGGGCTGGAATACAAATGTCAGAGGTGATTTCTTTTCATCCTTTTCAGAATGTGTTTCATCATTCATCTTTAGGAAGATTTCTCCTGCTCAGGGTCGAGGTGTATCTGGAGCATCTGGAACATAGGAGTGTACTCGTGATGAGATGCTAGTCCATTACAGGGACTAGAGTATGTGTGTATATTGTATACATTTACACACTGTATACATTTCATCCAATATCTCTGGGTTCCTCAACATTAGGTACACAGCCAACTTAGAGAAAACTTGAAACATTGGTAGGAACCCATGCAGACATGGGAGAATTTTTCAAACTTTAAATAGAAAGGACCCCCAAGCTCAGAATCAAACTGGAAATCTAAGACCTGTAAGATTACGAAGCAATACGCTGCACCACCATGATGTTTTTTTTTTTTTAAGTGCAATGTTTGGAGATTAACTTGAAAGAAAATAGTTTACCATATCATATGGAAGCTATGAGTTTAAATATTGACAATAGCAAAGCCATCTGTGGCTAGGAGTCCAAGAAATCAAAACTGGCCATGCTCTCTGAATGCTCTTTCTATCTCCCATATCAGTCACAATGACACTAGCCAATGGTGGGCTTCTTTGAGCTTGTGAATGGAGAAGAAAATAATTTCAGAATTTGAAACATTAGCTACATTTATCTATGTAGGTAATATTTGAATATGCTTTAATCCTGGACCTTTAGTCTGGATGATCACATTTTCATTCAAATCCCTTTGACCTGTGATGCTCTGGTGTGAATTTAAATGAGTCAAGTTGTTCCTTGTCTGGATACGGGTTCTTGAGTATTTGTAATTCCTGGTGTTCTATCCTTACTCTTTTAGTTTTGGAGGCGTTAAAGGACGAGGTCATTGTTCTTGCATCATGTTACATCATCAGCATATTTAAAAAAAAAAACTTGATAGGTGAGTCCTTGAATTTCCATCTGTCCACTATCTGTTTCTCCTTGGAGCATGAAGCGTGCAAGTTCATGACCAATGTAAAAATAGGCAGAATTGATTTAGGAGCTTGGAGTACATTTTTTGGAAATGACAATTCTAAAATACACGAGAATAGAATACAAAAGAATAGATTGTTTTTGCCTTTGAACACAGAACAGTGAAAATGCTGTTGAATATAATATATATAATATATAATAAATTCATCCTTTAACTATTTTTTGTCATGCAAAAATATAAATACAATTAAATGCATAAAAATATTTGTAAAAAATAGCAAAAGAAGTATTGGATTTACACAAATCATCTTTCTAGTCATAAAGCCTAATTTTCCCCATTAAATTGACAGATTTTAGAACCAATTGCAATCACTTGCAAATGAGCAGTGAGCAATAAATACGGTGTTATAATAAGTAATTTAGGTTTATTACAGCACCCTCGTGGTCGTTATTGAACCCTCACAGCTGGAGGAGTGGCCTCGAAGCGTGTGGGCGTGGTTTGTGGGAAGGGGGAGGGGTTTTGCGCCTGCTGTCAGCAGCATTTCTTTGTTTGAGACTCTGCGCATCTAACGGTGGAAGATCTCCGGGAATCAGCGCGCTTTCTCTCCTCAGCAGCGCCGGCAATAGGGACGGCATCCTAACGGGAAACGTGCGTGTGCGAGAGTGTGTGTGAGAGTGTGTGAGAGTGTGTATGTGAGGTTCAGGTGAGTTATTTGTATTGTGGTGAACAGAAGCGTCCAGGCGTCGCACAGCCCAAAGCACCGGCGCACCTGCGCTTTATCGGTTTACCGGCGTTCATCCGCGGTGCTTCAGCGGCGTTCCGACACTGTCAGCTGGAAACTGCGATATTTCTGCAAGAGGTAAGGATTTCCCTGCGTTTAGACCAGATTTGTTGATTGCATTCATTTAAAACACACCAATGTCCCCAAAGTGGACGCATAAAGCATGATAGAACTTCTTCATCTTCTTGATCTTTTTTTTTTATCTTCATCATCATCTTTATCTTCTTTTTCATCATCGTCTTTTCCATCTCATTTTTTCATCTAATCTCCTTCATCTTCATATTTTTTCTGTTTCTTCTTCTTACGTACTGACTTACTTACAATAAAAAAAAAAAGATGAACTCGATTGTAAGAAAAATGTCCTTGCAAAACCCCAGATTCTCATTGCATCCTCGGTTAGAGGTGATGCTGAAAATGTATTATTTGTTTTGAACGAATTATGTTGGGTTTTTTTTGTTGCACATTTTATATTAGCATCGTCTGATTTGTTTTCTTTACATGTTTGCATGTTGTTGCTCATTTGGACAGCATGTGGTTAATGGTGGTGTTTGGATTCTGCTTGGTTAACAGCAGGAAACTCCATCTGAGGTCTGCCAAAGTCTCTGCCACTCACATGTGATGAAAATGTGTGTGTGTGTGTGTGTTTGTTAAGACTGACCCCAAGCTGTTTCTGTTTGCCATAATGAATTGCATGTCTCACATTTGGACATCGGTTTTGCTGGAAAGATGCAGCTCCTGGCCGAGGAGTTGCAATCTAATTCTTGAAAAGGAACCAAAAAGGTTTTCGTAGGAAATCTTGTTAGTCTGCACTCTATTGCACTGCTTATGTATGTGTGTCTCTGTTAATATAGTACATATTGTGCCGGCTACAGTAAACACCTTTTATGGGAGTATCGATCCACTTATGGGTGACCCCCCCCCAACCACCGCCCCCCTCCCACCNNCAACCCCCCCTCCCACCACTCACCCCCACCCCCACACCATCATACTCCAGCAGACAGAAGGAAGATGTCTGTGCTGGCAAATCTCAGTAAGTGCCCTCGACAGGCAGCTGTGTCGAGAGCAGGCGTTAAGCTCAAACTCTCTTTCTCCATTGGCAGCTGCTGTGAAGTTGAGAGAGATTGAAAAACTCCCCGGCAGCTGCACTATGCATTATTTATGCAGACACCTCTTCACCGGCTTGCCAGACATGAGAAGCTTTGCCAATCCTACAGCCATGGCAAAAACGACAATCCAAGCATCATGACATCATATACAGTACCAAAGACTAATAAGGATGTTCTGAAGGGTTTCACGTTTATGCTGAAAAATATTTAGCAAAAAAAAAATAAAAAATTCCAAATGTGCATTTAACATTATGAACCCAGGACTTAGTAGTGCCACTTGAGTTCTTCACAGGGCTTGCTATTGTGCACCAAAAATAGCAAAATGGTTGGCCTGCAGATGTAACAATTCGAGATATAGCGAAATACCAAATAATGCTGGGGTGCCAATACTTGTGCATACACCTGATGTGTACATTTCAAATTGTATTCTGTAGTGTACAGTATGGTTAAGTATGGTAATAATACCATATGTTGTATGCGCGTACAGTAAATGCTTACAAATAACAAGTTGGTAGAAGAACCAAGCTAAAGATTCATGGGAAAACAAACAAACAAAAAACTAACCAGAAAAAGTAAAATCTTTATTAATATTATATTATTGGCTTCTTATAATGGGCCTTGGTTAAGGAAAGTCAGTGAGAGAAATAATGGCTATTTTCTATTTAATCAAGCACTTAGTTAATTTTTCTAAAGAAAAAAAAAAGCTTGTGTGTTTTGCACCCATGGGAATGAATGGTTTGTATTTAATATAGATTAATATTGACTCACAGAGAAGCACATCGATGGCCAATAACCAAGATTTGCTCACTGTGTAAAAAGCTTGGGGTGTACTGAAAGGGAAAGGAATAGATGTTACACTCAGAGTAATGCGTGATGAGCGGAGTAACTCGTTCAGGACATAATCAATTGCGAGTGCTTCATTCAGAATATGATTAATTACATTTTGTTTGGTAATCAGATGTGGTCCTGGACACCTTGCTCTGGTTTTACCTGTAGTACCTGTGCTGCAAAGTGTGCATGAAGAACCTGTGATAAACCCGAAACAAAATGAATTAAATTTGTTTAAATGAATGGAATTTGAATATTGCTAATATTTATATATATGTGTTTAGCGATATAGTGATTTAGTGACATAGCAGTGGAAAAAAAAATGGAGGGCAGGTTTACAATGGAGTTTGATTTAATCTTTGATTCGAATGGCGGTCATGCTGCTCAATAAGGGGTCAAAGGTGAGGGTCAGGTTTAGGAGAGCTTGCTGTTACAATAGAGCTTGCGCCTCTCTTTGTTCCTCCTCAGCACATCGTCCGACGGCAAACACACAGCCGTGAGCTTCTTTGTCCTCCTCGGTGAACTCGAGGGTCTACCCAGAATGCATCACCTTGCAGCGTCAAAGCCTCTCATCCTGCCAGAATGTCCACTTAACGCCAATCAGCCTTTCACGTATGCATGTACAAAGGAGTGCTCGGACCAATTAATGTCGGTTTTCAAGACAGGCAAGAGGCCTCGGTGTGTGGCCGTGATCCAAATTTCCCTAAGCGTGTTCACCGTTGATTTTCTTTGTGCGAAGGATAATACAGTGCAGATGAAACAGCCCATGGCCGGTGTGCCGGCTTTATCTGTGCTCATCCCGTCCCTTAAGCTGCAGTTTTCTATTCAGGATTTTGACACAGTGGTGAAGATCTGAACTGAATAAACAGTCTGAATCGGTTGTGTTTGGTTTAGTGTAACTGCATAAGATGGGCAGTGAAATCAGCTTTGCTCTATTGATTGCTCAATCCTGCTGACCAATTCGAAAACATCTTGGTTTCTGCAGGCTAGTACAGACAAAAAAAAAGACAGATAGACAGATGCAGAAAAAGAAAAAAGCAAACACACAATGTGCTGTGAAGCGTATATCGACTGCTGTTTACAAATCAACGGCTCTTATACCCCTTTCCCACACTTTCAGCCTGGCAATTACATCCAGGCGTGTGAACACGTGCGCACACACACACACACACACACACACACACACACACACACACACATGCACACATGCACACATACAAACAAGCACCAGGAAGGTGGCCAAGTATCCCGCTCAAGGTTCTTTAGTGCCCGCATGCATATTTTATTGCGTCTAGATGTGTCGAGGTTCACAGGAGGGTCTTTGGCTCCGTGCCAGTCACCTGACAGCTCTGTATCAGATCAGAAGCCTTTTTCCTTCCTCGATTCAGTGAAGGAGAAACGAGAGAACGAGAAAAAAATAGAGTGAGATAAGCTCCAGACTGACCTTATGGTTGACATTAAAGGTGATGATCCTCTAGAGTCATTGGACTGGAGATCTAAGATGCCAGGAGGGAGAACTAAAATCAAACAAAGGCAGAAAGGGAATATATGTTAATTGTGAGTTATTGTTAACCATAAGGCTGCCATGTTATATATTTGATTTGAGTAACATATCTAGTTATTGTGGAACATTTATTAAACAAACATTTGATGAATCAGATTCTACAGTACTTCCTACCTACTCAAATTTCTCAAATTTGCTTCACCAGTTATCCTTCACCATGCAAAAGGGTAAATCTAGATGGCACATTTTTCCAACACATTTTACTGGATATTCACCCAGATAAGATTGATCCTATAATAAACATTGGTGTAGCACAGAATGTTTCTATTTAACATACACATAGTGGAATTTTTTATTTATTTTTTTTAAAGAAAGAAGGAAGGAAGAACAAAAGAGTTTTTAATTGTGATACCAACTTGTTTTTATTTGGTTATTAGCTGTTTTTTTTTTCATCATTTCTATATGATTGCTTAAAATCTGTACAGAGAACAAGCTCAGCCAGGTTTAGATTTAGACTCATAATTTAGATCCTATAGCTACACTCAGTTCTAAGAAAATCCCAGATAATGAGGTTCCCTCATTGTAATGTTTCCTCATTGACCTATAGCGGGAAGTCCTGATGTTCACTTCATTGTCGACTCATGTTTATTGGATACCTGTGTAAATATGTATAATAAGTATATAAAATGCCCAAAACAATGTAATGTTAATCAGCTAGTTTATTTTACATTTAATGTTAGCTTCACTGCTTTCCTTTCCTTTGTTGTTATCGATGTGCAAAAATGAATATCTCACTTTAGAACCAGTAGGCTGTATCGCTCAGAACCAGCTGAGACTCAGCCAGAAATTGTTGTGCTCCCACTAATTATGCCTGACTCTAAACAGCACCATCCAGTGCAACTTGCCAATTAGAAATTCTGTAGTTAGCCATAACTGTCTACAGATTCCTTGCGAAAACCTTCTCAGTGCATAGAGATGATGGTTTTTAGTTCTGCTAAAAAATATTTGGGGAATTTCTTTTGTGTAAGTTGTCTCTTTTGTTAAAATATTTATATATATTAAATAGTCAATTATACTAGATTTTTTTTATTGGACTTCACAGTGGATCACTTGTTCATCAACGTCATTTTCTATAAAGGAACTACACCCTGGATATTAGGATGTTAGTCCAAATGGGACACCATGCATATATATTTACGCCCTAGGGCAATGTAGAATATCTAATCCATCTAATGGGTGTAGAAGAAAACCTGAGAACTCCATGGAAACCCACACAGTCACTTGGAGAACTTGTGAATCTCAAGAGTAACTAGATCTCGGGGTGGAAACATGGATCATGGAGCTGTGTAGCAACAACACCTCCTGCTGCACAACAAACGCCTTATATATTGATCTGTTTGGTTTATTTATATTAAGAATGTAAGCTACCTGCCTATTTTCCTCCCTGAATGTGTTAAGCTAAACAATAAGCATGTAGTTACAGCAATTATTCCACGTATATAGACCTCACTGTTCAATGACAAAGGCAGTTTCTTTAAAAATGAATGTGGTTTGATTTAAATGAGAAGTGGTTTGATTGACTAATTGTGTAAGCATACAGATTTATTTATTTTTTCTTTAAAGCAAGGTGAAGCAAAAATTGAGCTCATGTTTTTAGGCTCAATTGTGTGTAATTTGTTTGTATTGTCGCAAAATCGGGACTTTTCAGTTTGAACCAGGCATTCTTAACAGCAGGACTCGCTGAAAGGCCAATTAGTATTCCAAATACGTCTCACCATGCCACCATTTTTTTAAAACAGTTGTGCAAGTCTGTGGGTGTGTGGTTGGGTGGCAAGGTCAGTACATTTGGGATTTCAGATGCAATGTTTAAGAATGAATAGAATAGCTATAGGAAAGTAAAAGTAATTCATGCTAATTCATTGAAATTATGCACCCCGAAAAAAAGGTTTTGAAAAAAAGGTAATCTACCCAGACAGCAGTGTCTGTGTAACACACTGTGATTGAACGTCAAAAAATAAATTTAAAGCTGATAGCAAAGTCAATAATAAACAAATAAGCAAATTCACACCAGTATTAACAGAAAACCAATGAGGCAAAAAAAAAAAAACACACCCTGTACCAACAAACCTACCAAACACAAGAACATGAAGAACATGACCATAAAGTGTCAATTAATACATAAAAGGACAGAAGCATCAAGGCCCTAATCGAGATGAGACACACTACTGGTGAACACATTAGGATAAGCAACTAATACAACAGGCAGATAGAGGACAAAAACCAAGACAAATTTTGCAATGTTGCAACCCCTGAGAGGGCTTTTATAATGATTGCTCTCTCAGGAGTATTTACTTTACAAAGTCATCAAAGTCACACATAGGTTTAAAAAAGGTACATTGTAATGGCAAAAGATGGTTTACACCTGACCATCTCGCTGATATGTGGATGTTAAATGTTTTATTCAAGATTTATTTTCCACTATATTGGGAAGACTAGGTGGTAGTTTAGTGATTATCCTAGCAATACCAAGCTACCACTACTGGGCCCTTGAGCAAGGGCTTATAATCACATAGCTGCTTAGTTGTATGAATGAGATAAATGTCGCTCTGGATAAGGAGATCTGCCAAAACTCTGTAAATGTAAATTTTAAAAGTGTAGCTGAGGGATTTGTGTTTATTATGTTCAGCTATGAGAGTATTGGTGAGTTTAGGCATTAAAGTTGGGTGAGAATGTCTGGGGTGCAGTCAGTGTTCCAGTTTATTCCAAAGTTGTTCATTGGGGATGAAGTCAGATCTCTGTTCAGGACACTCAAGTTCTTTCTAACCCAAGCAAACCTTGTCTTAATGAAACTCAATTTATGCTCAGGGCCAATTTTATGCTGGAACAGGTTTAGGACCGATCCCTTAGTTCCATTGCTGGGAAATAGTAATGCATTCAAAACATTCAATACAATTGGCAAAATACCAGGTTTCTTTATTAAAAGTCCACAATCCAAACACACACACACACACACACACACACACACACACACACACAGGAAGAGACACACACACGCACACACACACCAGGCAGTGAATCAAATACAGACAGATGGATGAATGGATGGATGGATGGATGGATGGATGGAGGGATGGATGGATGGAGGGATGGATGGATGGATGGATAGATAGATAGATAGATAGATAGATAGATAGATAGATAGATAGATAGATAGATAGATAGAAAGAAAGAAAGAATATTTTAGTCCCGCTTCTTCTATGCAGGTTAGGGACGCCTTAGCACCTTCCTTTGATGAAGATCTAACGCACACACACCAGGCAGTGAATCAAATACAGACAGATGGATGGATGGATGGATGGATGGGTGGATGGATGGATGGATGGATGGATGGATGGATAGATAGATAGATAGATAGATAGATAGATAGATAGATAGATAGATAGATAGATAGAATATTTTATTCCCGCTTCTTCTATGCAGGTTAGGGACGCCTTAGCACCTTCCTTTGATGAAGATCTATTATTCATCCCAAGTTCTTTCCACATCCATTTCTTCATGCTTGTAAAATGGTTTTAAGGTTCTGAATGTAACACTTCATCTCCATCAAGGAGGCATTCAGCACCGGACAGCTCCCATGTTTCTGCCTTAGAGCGCACGCTCTCCATTTGCCGGTGTCTGATTATAACACACATGCATTATAGTGTCAATGTGGTATAATACATTGTGGAATAAAGCTTGTGTCATTTATACAGCTCAGCTTGCATGTGAGGGCAGGAGCATTTATTTATCCCTGTCCCGTCTTCTCTTTGCATGCTAAGGTAATCAGAAGAGCATTATGCCTTACACTGCGTATACAAACGAGCTCATGGCACCTAATCAATCCTGCACGCCAGGCAGAATCACAGTCAGTGTGCAGAATTTAGTTTTCATTCCAAAGTAAGTGCCAGCGAATCAAAGCTGACTTTGTGAGGAGGCCACCGTGTATGTATGTTGAGTACAAATTTGCAGAGCTGGGAATAAATCACTTGTTCTTATTTGTCTTATTTTACTTGCATACCTTCCATTTTCAAAAAATTGGATAACATCTTCCTAAGTGTACTTTCACTTTCGCCTCCCCTGACAACTGCTGGATGTGTTTATAGCATTCTGCCGAAGGGGTAACTCTCTGAGCCAATCATTACAGATATCAACATTGAAATTGGAAAAAGGTTTCACCAAAGCAGTGTTGATGTGTGTATTTACATAGAACTAAGTAGGTATTTGCTCTGCTGGGGATACTGTATGTCATTTGTCCTTGTTTGCCTTTCCAAGAATTAGTCATGGTGCCCCACTCCACACTCCCCCCAACCACCAGCCCCCCTCTCTTCTGTTTTGTCTCTGTGGGTGGCTCACAGGCCAATCCATCAGCTCTGCATTTTGCAATAGGGCCGTCTCTCCGAGCCAATCACCAGAGGTGGTGTTATAACCAATACAAAAAAAAAATTCTGCTCAAACAAAGGCTTGAGTCTGTTCCTTTGTCTTTGGCCAGGCTCCATCATCCATTTTGTGTTGCTGACAGCCTGAGGCTGATGTTGGTAACAGCATTTCAGCTTCAACATAGAAGAAATTGAATGAGGACTGTACCACATTGCAAATAAGAAAACACAGGCATCATCTAATGATAATGAATCATTTTTCATTGCAATCTTTGGAATTATGATTGAGTTCAGGCCAAAATAATTTATTTTAAATTCTTAAAAGCAAGCAGGACTAAACTTGGCAGCTTAAATTTTAATGATGGCAGGAATTTAATAAGTCCTTAGCTAAAGTTTAGTACAGAATAGATGTATGAAAACCTCAATTGGCATCTCTATATCTCTGGAGAAACAAAACGATTAGACTTCTGAGATGTTAATGTAAATTCTAATAATTGTATATACTATACTACAGTGACTTATAATTGTAAAACACATCTCCTTACCAAAAGCACCAAAAAAGTAGCAAATTTAAAAGCATCAAGAAATTTGAAAACAGATCGGCAAGTTCAGGAACACAGCAGCAAATTCAGAAACATACCAGGATATTTTGGAATCGGGTCAGCAAATTTGGCAATAGAGCAATTCTAAAACACAACACAACAGCAAATATAAAAAGCATACAAACCAAATTGGGATCACAGCAGCAAATATAGGAACACAGCAGCAAACTTAGAAACTTAGGAAATTTGGAAACACAGCAGCAAATTTGTTAACGCAACAGAAGATTGGGAAACACAGTGTCAAATCTGAAAAAAAAATAGCAGCAAATTTGGGAAAAGAAAAGAAAATTCGGAAACACAGCAGCCCATTTTGAAACAGCAGCAAATTTGGTAACACAGTAGCAAATTTGGTAACACAGTAGCAAATTCAAGAATATATCAGGAAATTTGGAAAGAAATCAACCAATTCTAACTACTCTAAATTGCATTTAGTATTTTCTCCAGTTATCTATATAGCTATATTAGCTCACAAAATGAAACCAAACACTGTATACAATGAATAAAAAACACCACAATGTAGTGTGGCAAAACAGCATTCTTTTATTTTACCTAGCTGTAAAACGACAGTCCATTACTCATAAACTGTACTGAAGTCAGTTTTATACATTTTACAAAATGGAATGTTTTAAATATTGACAGCAAGCATTCCCTCAGAAGCATCATCACTGCCATTGACACCATATGTAGGTTTTATTTCCTTCTTCATAAGAGAAGGTCGCTCAGAGAAAGTGGAGAAAATGAAATTGCATTTTTATATTTTCTACGAGAAGTGCATTGCAGGAAGTGTGTCAAATTATTTCAGCATCTGACATCAGCATGTGAATGATGTTGAAAGACGGCTGCACTATACATATCTACATGCAGTATGAAATTTCGTGTATTGTAATATGTTTTCTGCACATGGAAGGTCGGAACATGTGAACGCTATATGCAATGTACTTGTTTTGTTCTACAGGATTTCCTCCATTTAAAAAAAAGAAATTATTAAAAGACATTTGAAAGCTGTACAGATATATTGATGTTTAAATACTGTAACTGGAAATAAGAATTTTGAGAATTTTAAGCATAATCTTTATTAACCTGCCTTAAAATGATTCTGCATATAAAAAAAGGAAAAAAACTATTCGAGTAATAGGATTTCCATAGCTGAGTCTAATAGCTAAGTCTTTTATCGGATCATTAATACCACTAATTATTACTTCTGTGTGGTTAGCCGAGGCAGGCTAACATTGCAGAAGCAACTGCTCCATTGTCAGGATACTTAATCATGGTCAAGGGTTAAATAAGTTTCAAATTAGGCTTAGATGCGACCTAAATATTGTATGTGTAGCGTGTAAATGAAGTGTAAATGTTTCATGCTGTGAAATTACCCAATTGAGCTCAAATCCAGGTTCTGGGTCTGGTGGAATTTATTAAACCTCATAGATTTGCCTGGAAAAAAAATCAATTACATGTCAAATTATATCTTTGTAGTAAAGTTTCCAGTTCTAAAAACCATAACTGGGGGGAAAAGGAATATTAAATCTTATAGAAAAAGAGAGAAGCGTTTTAATTAAAAGGAATTCATTTCCAGGGCCCGATGCCGCCGCACATTTCCATGTACGGCACATTCATATTAATTGGTTATTATTTATTAATGTAGACTCATTCGTACTGAATGATCAGATGTGGTGCCGGACGTGGCGCTTCGGCTGTGCAGGGTTGTGCAGCGTCACTCGGTGACATTCCAGTTCAGGCTCAGCTAAAAGGTTTCTTGAGAGCAAGAGTCCTTCATTATTCCCAAATCCTTTTCAATATGAAGGATAAATTCATAGAGCCTGTTGTAGTGCATGGTTCATTTCACTACACAATATTCTAGGTGAAAAAAAGAAAAGAAAAGAAAATAGATATATAGTGTGTTAATGCCACATTGCCGAGGTGTTAACACACACAGAAGTGTTAGCATACGCTTCACAGTCCAAGGTGAGAAGAGAAATCCCTATGCAGGGAGAAAAAGTCGCTTGGATCAAGTCTCCTTGGCAACCACACCGGAGGCTACAGTGGCGTTCAATATTTTGATTTCGGGGTGAACGAAGGTACCAATCTATAAAAAATCTATCTATAAAAAATGTGTATAAATAGACAAAACAAAAAATTTTTGTATGCATCAATGACACGTTCAGTCAGCAGATCTGATCTAACAGTGTTACAACAGCCAGGAAAAGGCCGTGGATATTACAGATAAGGGGATGCAGTGACTAGCATTGTGAAAACATGGCGGCAGTTATGAACACCAATGATGTAGCTGAGGCTGAGGAACTGTCAGAGTGAGAACATACAGACAGTGTTGCCATTTTTACCTGTCGTTTTTTTTTTTTTAATTTAGGACACACAAATAAAAAGACAGCGATTTGACCCTAAATAGATAAAGATAGTGACATTGCATTGCACACCAAGTTAATTCTGATGACATCAGACCTCAAAGGAATTGATAATTGCAAAGAATGGGTTTTAACTTCAGGTTCAGAAACTGGATTTCTTTTCAATCTCAATTTCTTAACATACCTAAATATTTTATACCCACTGCCTCGCTGTTATAAACCTACATTTTGTTTGCATGCCCTAAGGGCTTGCGAAACTCTTGCAGCTGTAACAAGATGCTTCCCAGGCCACTTTAATTCTGTTAAACCACTCAGTCATCCCCAGGGTACTAATTAATTACTCACACTCCCCGACTCTGCATTCGACCCTATGAGTGACTGGCATCATTAGATCAGCTAATGCAGGGGACTAGTGTTGGCAAACAGTTGGTGCAAGATGTCAACCTGTCCTTCTGTTGGTCGATCGGTGAAACTTAGGGCCGTGGATCTTTTCAGAATCGATGTGCAGCTCAGTGTGTAATCAGCAAACCGATCTATGCAGCATACGATTAGAACAGTTCCTAATACAATACTATGTGATTCAGTCATGTTTTAGAATGCTAGTGATATAATACTGGGAGAGATGTATTATATCACCTTGTGTTATGGCTGCTGACAGATATCAAAGCCACGCCTCCTAGTTCTGACAGGCACTTTGACCACATTTTTACTATTTACTTGGACTAGCAGACCAATTTACATTTACTGAAACTAGTGGTTAGTGAGGCCACACCTCCTGCTGACACCATGCCATCTGCTGGTGGATGAACAGTCCCACTTTCAGCCAGACTAAAGCCCGGGACAATGTCGGGGGGGTTTTAAGCGTTGGACGGCTTAAGTTTTCTCTGTGTGTTCCGCATCATTGGCTCTAGTCGGACGGCATCAGCTGTAGAATCGGCGGTGGAGCTTATCAGCGAGAAAAAGAACTCAGATTGGCGATTCATCTTAGCGCATAAAAAAAAACCACGGAACTGACAAAAGCAAACAACGACAGAGTAAAGATGAAGCGCGCAGGCAATTGTCATCATTCTTGCCACTTGTCTTGTCATCTCATCTGACCAGAGGATTATATTAATAATACCATGTCTTTAGTAAATCAAGACGTCGAAGACCTTATCGGGTTCTTTATTTCCTCAACCACAAGACGAAGAAGACCAAGGGCTGACAAGTGCTGCTTGCTTTGTATATTCCCAGTTCTAGCTCTTCCGGTTTGACTTTTTGGATGCGTAATACAGACTACTGCCACCTGCTGGTATGGAAAAGCTATTTTCTCTTATGTTAGCTGGCCATTAGCTGTAGTTTGTCCTGCGTTGTGTAGGGCAACTTTTTTTTGCCTCGACACATGCATGAGAGGTGACGCCACTTTTGGCTTTACTGAGAGCTAATTTATTGCCATCGGTTTGGTGTGTGAGGCCCATGCCTCCTTGATTGTGACTGACAGACCCAGTGGCCATGCCTCCTTTAGGACAACATGACCGGCAATCAAAAGGTTATGCCCACTTTTCTTTTGGACTGATGGTTGCCTTGTCTCTTGTAATAAATCTCAGAAAGAACACTTCTTCTTTTGTAATTGGGCATCCCATCAACCACACCCCCTTCTCTAGAGGCCACGGCCACTACATTTCTAAATACCCGAGCTCTAGTAATAAAGAAGAGAGAAGGCGTGTGATATTGGATTTTAGTGAGATACAGAGAAACGCCTGCATCGATTCTCTAATGCTGCTCTCGTTCTGCTGGTTGTCGCACTCACTGTATGCTTGTTAATACAAATACACTTTCTATAGAGAATATTGACACTACAGGATTCACGGCACGTATTCATTAGACCCGGCAACAGGTGAGCTCGACTCTGGATTGTGTTTTGATTCAATAACTGTGAATACCAGGCGAAATATTTATAGCAGATTCCTACGATGTCAGCAGATATTGTTTTCAAGCTGATTTATATTTCAACGGAAAGCAATAGAATTGCTCGAAATGAGATAAAGCAGAACGAAAACAACAGAAAATAAATAAAAAACAGCAGCACGAAGCGAGGGCAAAAAGCGCAGGTATTTCTTCGATGAGAGCGGATAGAAATACGAGAAGACATCCATGTTGGTAGTAAACATAAAAACACCTGTAATAATAAATGCCTGCCTTCTATTACTGTCATCTCCTTTCCACTCAGGGTTGCAGTGTGTGGGTTTGTATGTGTGTGTGTGTGTGTGTGTGTGTGTGTGTGTGTGTGTGTGTGTGTGTGTGTGGTCTGTGTGTCTTTGTGTCTTTGTCAGTTGAAAGCTGATGTCTTATCGAGCCCTACAGAATGGACGCTGGTTAAACACACTGTGTCAAAATAAATACCTGAACGTGCGTGTGATAGACGGGAATGTAAGCACCAGTCTAGCCTGGCATAAACTGACGCAAGAAGGAGTCACTGTCCATTTTTTGGGACAGTCGTCCCGAACTGTCTCTGAATTATCTGTTTTTTTTTTCTGTACAACTCTAACACAATCTACATCTTTATATTTATGTGTGCGTTCAACTACGTTATCGTTTCTATAGATACTACTCAGCCATATACACTTGTATGGTGAATGCTACACAATAAACACAACATTTTTATAATATTTAGCAAAGAAACGCAAATAATGGTTGGTATATCCAGGCTTTCTGTATTTAGATGTTAGTTTAGTTAGTTATTTACCATTTCATAGATGGAGCCTTCAGTATCTGTAGGGTCTTCTTGAAGACAGCCTTCGGGACAGAGGGTTTGTTGCTTTGTAGTTTTCTTTTATTTTTTGTCCCATTATCAAATGTTTATAGCTATTTGTGATGAGAGGAACTAACTTGCCTCACAGATGTTTCACAACATTTAATGTATACTGCAAAAACTTCTCATCTAGTCAAGATTTTATTTGTGCCATAAAAATCTTACCCTATTTCAAGAATAAAATACTATGCAAGAGCAGATCGTGTAAGATTATGATGATTGTTTTAAGATTATCTAGCATTTTGTTCTTGATCTTAAAGTTATTTTACCTGCAGATTGTTTGTAGTATTAATTATTCAAATTTTTGTTTAATGTCAACACCAACACTTTTATTTACAACCTACAATTATTTTTTAGAACTTTCTTCTTTATACCAAATACTTATGGCTTTTTACTGCATTGTTCTGTAGATTGATTTCAGTTTCTTATGTTGGATATTCTTCAGTGTTCAGTAATGACATTCAATAGTGTTGTAATTTGTAATAATTGTAAGTATTTTGAGAAGCAGCAAGTAAGATTTTTGCAAAGCAGCATCTACTTTGTGTTACAAGACAGTCTAATAAATCATTTGAAAAAATAATTGTCGACTATGCATTTGTGAGTGATCTTGATTTTAATGCTAATCTTGTTTCTAGTTTAAATGCTTTGTGGCATTTCGAAACAGAATATACAATAATGACAATTCTTGAATTAAAAGGAAATTCTTAATTAACAAGCTAGTTTAAAGTTAATTAGACTAAATCGATTGCTTAGATAAAGCGTTTTAATGCTTATTTTAAGACATTTTGTTCTTTTTTATAGCATAGATATGTTTTCTCATTTCATGAAATCTTACCTAGTGTAAATTTTCTTTCCAGTCTTCTTGAATCATTTATTTTTTATATTTAGACAGTTATTATTTGCAGTGTAACTCTAACTGGATTAAAAAGGTTTTACAGTTCAGTAACTGTTACTGTGCACCGTTGATTGTTTTCCATATGCTCGGTTGTGTTTTATTCTTTCCAGGTTGAAGCGATGCATAATGCTTCTCATTTCATGTGTCTAGGACAAGCTTTTTCAAATGCTGCGAACACACACCTAGTTTCAATTGATTATTCCATTGACTACATTGGCCTAAGCTGCAATCAATCAGACAATTAGATGATCTGATCAGCATTGACTCTTGACCTTTGACTTGTCTCCACAGGACTTTGTGGAAGATTAATGGCCCACTGCGGCTAAAGAAATGGGTAAAGAATCCAACGCAGAAACTGAGACCAAAGCCAGACGGAGAGGCTTTTGTGTAAATTTAGCTTGTATTTTTTTCCTTTTGACATGAACATTTATAGTTTTTTTTCTTTAATCTAAATTCACAAAGCTTTGGTGGCACCCGGCTGACCTTCAGTGATACACTGGTGCCTTGGACAAAAGTGCAGAGAATCAGAATGACCAAAAGCTTTGTTGTATTAAACACTAAACACTCAGATAGCATTGTTGTGACTCAGTGTGTGTGTGTGTGTGTGTGTGTGTGTGCGTGCGTGCATGCTGGAGGTTGCTGTGTCTGCAGTAGGGACAATTTGACTCTCCCTGACGTTGCCGAATACAAAGAGCTGCATGAAAAAGCAGCTTCAAGTGCAGGGATTATACTTGAGATGTACTAGAAAGGAGTGTTTCGGTTTCACTGAGTTTTTTTAATCTAATTTTTGGATAGATACAGTTTGGTGGATTATTAAGCTGGAGAGAATTTGATTGTGTGTAAAAAAAAAAAATTCTACTTATTGCTATTATGTGTTCTTCATTTATTAGTATAAACTGGGCTTAATGTGTGCTGACGCTTGTGCTCTTCAATGCCAAACTGGCCCATCCATTGATTATAGATACTGTGCCACTGTATTTACACATCATTAGAAACAACTTAATTAATCTGTAATAAAAATAAGAAAAAAATAACCACAACATGAAATAAGTGTCGTCTTATCCCATCCACAAACTGTGGTCACGCTATAGTTTTTATTCAATTGACTCCCGGTCAGAACATACTCGCGTGTCACTGCACCCCAACCTTTAAGTTTGATAACCTTGTGCTTATTATATCCACCAATCAGGCAAATCATTATGACCACCTGCCTAATATTGACTGGTCTGTCGCTACGCAGCCCCATATTTAACAAACTGCGATGCACTGTGTATTCTGACACCTTTCTGTCAGAACCAGCATTAACTTCTATAGCAGTCTGAGCTACAGGAGCTCGTCTGTTGGATCGGACCGCACAGGCAAGCTTTTGCTCCCTACGTGCCTTAATGTGCTTTGGCCCTGTAGCCGGTTCACCACTGTTAAATCCCTGGAGCGCTTTTGATAGATTCTGATTACTGCAGAGCGGGAAAATCCCACAAGACCTGCAGTTTTGGAGATGCTCTGACCCAGTCGTCTAGCCGTCACAATTTGGCCCTAGTCAAACTCGCTCACATCCTTACACTGGCCTATATTTCCTGCTTTTACACCTCAACTTTGAGGACAAAATGTTCACTTGCTGCCAAATATATAAAACCCATAATCTTGTCATAATCTTATGCCCAATCGGTGTAGTATTTTTTAAGGTGTTACAGCAACCCATTTTATACAACACAACTTTATCAAAATATAAATGCAACATAAAAAAAAAAAAGTCTGTTTAACAGTGTTACTATATTCATAAACAGGTTATATATTTTGTTATTCAGTTGCCACCTATTTCTTTGGAAGAAAGTACCCAAAGAAATTTTGCCTCCTGAAAGTATAGTGTAACTGCAGCTTTAAAGAACCACACAAAAACGAATATAAACACACTATTTATATACTCTCAGGGTGTATGGGAAATGCCAGCTAGCTAGCTAATAAAACTATAAATCGAGTTATTACAAATAAAGCTACCTATCATGTGACTTCTTGAACGGTTTCTTTTTAAATTCAGCAATGACTCTCATTTGAGTTTCATTAAGGTATTAATTTTGCCACAGATCCTGGCCTTTAAATCCCTAACCAAATATAGAACGAGACAAAAAGGTGACATGAGATTTCTCTGAGATTTAACGAAAGACCATGCTTAGGCCGAGTGGGATTTGGAGACACAAAGATTGACACTAAAACAAACATAGCCGGTTTAACAGAGTTCATTCACATTTCAAGTGTTGGCTGAACATGCGCTGAACAAAAATTGCAGTCAAAGTGATATTAGCAAATCGTTTAAAAGACCAAGTAAAAGTAAATGAGGTTTTCTTGAGATATGTGTACAGTATATAGACACAATAGTAGAGTAAACTAGCTGTACCAAATATACTGAAGGATTACAAAGGAAAGGAAAACCAATACATCTTAATAGAATTTATGGCCACCACAGCTTCAGTGCTTTGTGGTAGAAATTCAATTCTGTAAATGAGAACTGGAGGGAAGAATATAATTTTTACAAAAATGGTGGTAGCTTCTAATGTTGTGAGCTGAAAGACAAGTGAAATGTAGCCCATATTTATTACTTATGTCTATCAACACTAGACATAGACAAAACTACTGGGGCACCTGACTTTTTTTTTTTTATTTGGTACTTTTCCAAACTGTTACCACTACGTTGAAGGCACGTAATTGTATAGGATGTCTTTGGATGTGTTAGCATTACATTTTCCCTTCAACAAACCCGTTCCAACATGGCACAAAGTCAGCTCCATTAAGATATGCTTTACATGGGTTGGCGTGGAAGATCTGACCTTAACCTTACTGAAAACCTTTGGGAAGAATTGGAACGCATATAAAAACCTAATGGTCAGGTGTCCAAAAACTTTTGTCTATGTAGTGTAGCTATAGCTAACTATATTCATAGGTAACTAGCCAAATATCTAGCTACATATAGCTTAAAATATGTAGCGTATCCTAACTTAAATAACATTCTTTCAGTAGTTTTGCTCGACATGTCTTATAGCTTCAGTAAAATGCCTGTGAAAGATTTCAGCAATAAAAAAAAAGAAAAGTTGCTCATAAAAACTGTACACCAGTAATTTATTGAAAACTGAAACACTCAGACCATTGCCAAAGTTCAAAAGTTCAAACTCCAAAGTCATCTGTCTATACAAAAATTATTTTAATGCTAAGCACCACTGATTTGTGACAACGTGTGATTTCGACCTTGATTAGCCTCTGCTATGATTGCATGCTAGTTACATCATGAAAATGAGTAAAAAAAAACAGTGGACTGAAGGAACATGCTGCATTTTAAAAAAAAAAAAAAAAAAAAAAAAATTTCCCCCACTTATTTATATGATTACATTATTTTAAGTCATGCTGCCAGATGCCGTTCTGACTGAGGATGTGTGTTTGTTTTGGTCTGACAGTAAAAACTAGTCTTTGACCTCATGGATAAGAATTGTCCCCCATGCTAGGTTAATAAAGGGCTAGTCATTTAGCAAATGACCACACTTCAAACTCTGATGTTTTAAGGTTGAATGTGATGTTTAATATGCATATGATATATCCACTATATGTAAAAATGTTGGTGGACACCTGATGTTCTTTTTGAACATCCCATACGACATTTAGTCCCCATTTGCTCTTATAATAACCTCCACTATTCTGTGAAAACGTTCCACTAGATTTTAAAGTGTGGTTTTGGGGATTTGTGGTCATTCTGCTGAGGTCAGAGCTCTATAGCACGCCACTCAAGATCTTCCACTACAACCCATGTAAACCATAGCTTCAGCTTGCTGGAGTTGGCATTGTGTACAGGGGAATTTTCTTCTTGGATCAGGTTTGTGTCTCCTAGCTCAGGTGAAAGGAAGGGATTTTTTCTGAAGTAGTTAATAAATAGTACTTATTATACTGTACTTTGAATACTGTGGATACTTAAGTACAGGCAAATACTTTTGTACTTTACTCAAGTGGCTGTTTAAAGGGAGCACTTTTACTTTTACTGAAGAAATATTTCACCTAGTATTTCTCTACTATTTCTCAAGAACATGCTTTGTGTTCTTCATCCACCACTGATCGCTTTATACTGCATTGAATTCTCTCTCTGTCTGTAAAGAAAGTGGAAGTGGTAGCAAGTATTTCTTCATTTGTTTCAAATGAAAATCGTTTTTTAACAGTCTTAAAGCATCTCCACAGGTTTAATGCTACTAAAACTGCCATAGAAGACCAAAGAATGAAGTATTGCTCCCACTCAGTAACCGTTGCACTCTTGGACTTAACATCCAGAGTAAATCTGTTCTTTTTTTTTTCCTTTTTTTTTTTATCCCTCACACCTTTTCTCATCTCAGCACCAGAGATGCTAATTACTATTCTGTACCTTCACATGGACATGTTGTACGACTCTTCATCAAGAGTTCTGCTGCACTGAAGACAAGCAGCTCTGAGTCACAACTCCTGTCTGACTATTTGCAGAACACGAAGCGGCATAATTAATAATAAATCCGAGCTGAATTGACAACTCTTGAAAGAATTGTAAACATACTTTTTTTTTGGAGTGGACAGAAATGCTCCATTAATTCATTCATATCCTGCCTGTTCTATCCAGCCTGGATGAAATAATGACAACTTCTAATTGCTCTTATGAACACCTGAAGAGAAAAAGTGATGACACAGGAAAGACATTCTTGATAATTATTCCTGGAACCGCAGCATGTAAATGAGTTGCTTATAACAACCTCGCAATTAAATCGAACAGAACCGTGTTGTAATCATTCACAAAGGCCTCAGGACTTTTTTTTTTTGCAGACACTAGCATGACTTGTTATAATTAATTATTTCTTTGTGCAAAAAGCCTTTTTTGGAATGGAATCTTCTTGGTCTGATCTGTGTATCTTTTAGAAATAGTAGTAGGGATGCTTTTTGCTTGTTTGTTTTTTGATTTAATATAAAGTACATTCAAGACCATCCAATATCAATACAATATCAGTATCAGGTATTATTAGTATTAAATAGACTACAATGTGTTAGGTTTTTTTTACAATTTTGACATTTCTTCTTTGACTGATTAACTCCTTGATCAACATAATTCCTGCTTTGGAAAAAATTATCTCAGAAGCTCCATATGATGCAACGGCCCCCATGATGTGTGACTGAGTGACAAAACGTTGACTTGTTCGTACAATGAACGGAGACAAAGTGGAAGCAGAAATACTTTATGTTCACCTAGTAAATATTAATCTCATTTATTAAAAAAATGACAGGTATGCAACAGGTTTTTAAAAACAATAAATCTAAGATTAAGAAAAAAAATAAAGTCATAGCATTGTGAGAATTAATTCGAGATATTTTGAGAATAAAGCAAAAATGATAAGAATTAAGTCATAGCAGTAAGAGAATAAAGTTGTCATTAGTAAACGGACACTGCAGTTGTTATGTAGGAAACTTAATTTATTCACAAGGAAAATTCAGACAGACAATGCATCTTTTTTGCAGTGGTAAAAGGCGACCAGTGGTCGACTCGAAGGTTATCGACGGTTACATCTGCATGCTGTTTGAAGAGGAAATGTTGTTTCTCAAGAGACTATGAGGATGATAATCAAAGAAATTGACCCTGAAGGAGATGAACACTGGCACGTGCCAGTACTTCAGCCGGGTCCTAATGCCTTGTGGCATGTGGACTTTATTCTCGTATTGCTACGATTTTATTCTCAGAATTTCGACTTTATTCTTGTACTGTTATGACTTTATTCTTATCATTTTTACTTTATTCTTGAGATATTTCGACTTTATTCTTGTACTGCTACTACTTTATTCTCATATTGCTAAGAATTTATTCTTGCAAGGTTGACGTTTTTATCAAAATATTAGGATTTTATTCTTGAACTGCTACGGCTCTCGTAATCTTGGATTTAAAAAAGTAAATTTAACATGCAATTAAAATGCTGTCATACAGGTAGAAGTGATATTTTAATGTGAGAGTCAATCCTCTTCTGACAAACCAAGTATTGAAAAGTAAAGTATTAGCACTTTAGGTTTGATCCACCCAATCACTAATCGGCACAAAATGGCTTATGTTGCTCTTGCCCAAACCTGTACTTTGTCTCTTAGCCGAGTTCAATGAATTAGTGAATAGTTAAAAGTCAATGCTGTTATAGGAATCAGTAATAGGGTTGTGGGATGGTGGGATGAAGTCTCAAATCACACTATTTATAGCACCAAAATATTAGTGACATCAAGTCACCTAGAATTATGTAAATGACACTGGGTTTTTTTAATAAATGGAAGGAGTCTGATTTTTGAAGAGTTTGAGACAGAGCAGTCATACATTCCACCTGCAGAAAATGACTATCTACATCATTGACCATGAAAGTACTGGTATTATAGGAATGTTGAAATTATTCTTCCATCAAGAACCCTTTTTTATAAGTCAAGTGCCCTTGGATCACTGTTAGTTTTTTTTTCCTATTCATCCACATGCTATGAGAAACAGGAAGCTCCTGGAAAAGTGGGCAAATGGCAGCCATTTACGGAGCCCACACTAACACAGAGCAGTGTTGCTGTGACGCCATTAGTGTCAAATGTGGTTCGCTTTGATGGCCATGGAGAACAGGAAGTGGACTGGCACTGTGCTCAGTAACTGGCATTGAGAAACTTGGCATTGCAGGAGACTGTTAAAGAGAGGTCTAGCTTCAGAGCCAGGCTACACTAATGCCTAGCCAAAATGCCAAGGGGGAATCTGGATTTCCCAAACCCTCCTAAATGGCTGGGAAGGATATTCAAGTCCCAAAAGCATTTAAAGAGCATTAATCTTTTTTTGGTGTTGTTGTTGTTGTTGGAGACAGGCTTGCTGGTTTTTTTTGGTTTTTGTTCTTTGTTTTTTTGCAAAAGGGTTGTCTGGCAGGTAGCTCTGGCCCTGGACTGACAGTTGGCGAGAACCCAGTATGGGGGCATTGAAGTCTGTGACAAAGACCTTGTAGGTTTGAGGATTGGAAAGGTACAGGTCGTACCGCAGTCTCTAAAATGTGCCTCTTTGTGATCACAGCTTTGACAAACTGAAAAGTAGCATGGTTCTGTAAAAATAAAGATTATTACATGGTACTGAAGCTTGCTTGATGACTTGTTCCTTTAGTAGTGTGTTTTGTAGCATTTCACCAAATCGGGATTTAGGAGAGTTAATTTTATGGAGTGGAAAATGCATTTATTTTTCGAAATGCTACATTTATACACTTATCCCAGCGTTTAACTAACCCTGGAAAGATTTGGCATCTAAAGATTTGTCAGTACACCTGGACCATCCTAGGACAGCCTGCATCACTTTGTCATCAGTGTTGAAATGCTGACCAATGAGGATCTTTTACAAGGGACCAAATAGACCTTCAACTCTTCTGTCCATGTCAAAGTGGAAAGCGGTCTTCTTACCCAGTGTGCCCAACTCACACTGTTGTCTGCCATCTTGATTAACGGTCTCTGGACTCGCCTGCGACATGTGTGCCAACTTTCAGCAATAGGACAAACTTGCCACTTACTACTGCATGTGGTACTGCCATGCTAGCATCCATTTGTATACGTGTAAAAATACGTGTGGACATGTAGTGACCACTACTGCTGTTGCTTGTGGGTGTGCACATGTCCAGCATTACTTTAGCTCTAATGAGAAATCCTGGTAGCTACTGTATATATAGAGATTTGAAGCTACCTGGGTAGACCCACTTTCACACGCACTCAGAGCTTATTGCTTCATTTAATATTAAATGCATTTATCATTTGAAAAGTTTGTTTTATTCGACTATGCTTTATTTTCCAATGCCTCAATGTGCAAGGAAAGTTGAATAAGAATGTTCAGAATAGTTAGGCTTCAATTATTGCAGGTCAAACAGTAAATAGGAACTAATTGCAGGCTATATAAGACATGAGAGAGGTCTTAAAAAAATCTTAAAACACATTAGTTACAACAGTGGGTCATTCAATCGTTTGAATTTGCGACTTCACCATATTATTTAATTAAGAAAATCTTCAGTCACACTTCACTAAAAATCACAGCTCTATATTGCTCACACGCATCGAAAACCAAATGAGCCCTGTCACTTTATTGCTTGCTGGTGTGAACGAATAAGAGCCTAATGATGCCGCTGTTAAGACCCAGACTCTTTCTCTATATGAGCAAGATGGCCTTGCTCGTATCATCGATCTGGTTTTATACCACAGTCATTAGAGAACTGAATCGCCTTTCGAGCCTTACGGTTCTCAACCGACATTCCAGAGATTTTCATCTCGGCCGATTAAACCTGTGTGTGTGAGAGAAAGAAAGAAACACATGGCAAGATACTGAAAAAAATAGACATCTTTTCCTACATCTGTCCTTCTCTCCAATTTCTTTCTCCTTTTCTACTGTTTACTGTGAAGCGTGTAAATGTTTAACTGGCTGGATCCCAGCAGTGTGTCTGGGGATGTCTTTGAAATGTCATTCTTGGGTTGAGGCTTAACAGACAGCATCAGCAGACACACAGACCTCTGACGGTCGGTTTATTGCATAGAGAACTTCTTAAAGGTTGTCTTTATTTTTACCACTTTATTTTGTGTTTTTCTGTACAAATTGTAACGGAAAGAAAATATAAGACCACATTGAATATAAGAACTTTCTTGATTTTATATACAGTGGTATGATTCCACATGTCCTTTCATCTGATGCTAATGTGTCAAAAAAAAATTCTGTGAGTCTTCTCAGTGTTTCTTTATACGATTTTGTATTTTTCTTTTCATCATGTTCATGCTGAGAATAAAAGGTCACTGATGCACTAGCTCATCTTTTATGACACCTACACCTACAGCATCTTTAGTTAGCTAGCATACATTGTTCTTATGTAGCTTCCATGATAGCTACTGCTGAAAGGGGTAACAAATTGTATTTGGTACCTGGCTAGCTCAGATAAAGAAGCAGAACCTATCACTCCTGGCATTTATTACACAATGCATGATTTAGCCTAATGTAAAACTGGCTTGCTAGTTAAAATGTCTAGCTAATTAGCATCAAATAGCTACTGCTAGATTGAAATGTTAGCTAAATGAATCAGGGTTTAACATGGCTAGCTGAAATAATGTAATTGAACTAGTAAAAGCTTACATTTGATGGCGTAGTCAGTGATCTATAGATTGAGAGTATAAATGATAATAATGGGAAATGAAAATGTGCTTTACTTAATCTCGTGAGCAGCATTCAGCCAGAGAGATAGAAAGACCAGATCGTTGTTTTGGTAAAATATAATTATAGTATAATAAGGGCTCCTTCAGTTGGCAGGTCTGACAGAGGCTGTGAAGAGTTCACACAGGGACTGACAGCTCGTCCAAAAACCCTCAGCCACAGGCTGAATTTCGAGACACACTCGTCTTCGTTTCTCCCACCTCTAATTGAAAGATGTTCCCTCACTTTTTCCACCCACCATTACCTCTGGGGTAAACTGGCACATTGACTGTGACATCAAACTAATTCTCTCGTTTCTCATCACTTCTCCGCATCATCTGTTATAGAATTGGGAAAATCCAAACAACACAATAATACTGAATAAAAAACAGAAAAAAACACAAGCTCCATCAGTATCAGGAACACATGTGTAGGAGGTTCCAGAGCCGTAATCCTGCGTAAACTGGATCCCGCTTTCTGTTTGTGGTTGCTGTCTTCGTTTAAAATTCTAACTATTCATTACTTCCTGCTCGCAGTTCCTGGTCTATTTTAATTATCTGGAGGGTGTGTGTTTGATTGACTTTGTGTGTGTTTTAATCTCCAGGAATCAGTAATCACCCCACATCCCCGGAGCAAGACAGAGTTTCCCTACAGCACCGCTGTAAAAAATGCAAACCAATTAGTATGGAAGCAAGCAAATCATTTTAAACCTTAGGGATTCTAATTCTGAAATTGCTAAAGCAAGTCAGTAATAAAAATCTATTCTTATAAATGTAACCTACTGTAATGACTTGATTCTCACCATGTCATTATGTTTTGAGATTCGTTCGAGGGCCAGAAGGTTTTTTTTTTTTTTTACTCTTTTAGTACCACAGCAAATTGATTACAATGTTTTCATTTATTATTGAATGTTCTTGAAATTACTTTTATATATAAATAAATATATAGATAAATAAATATAAAACATTTAGATATAAATATTTGATAGCAGCAATAAACATTGTCTACTGACACATATTGAGGTGTGAATTGGATGCAAGTGCAGATAAATTTAATTATATAATTATAGTCTACTTATAGTATAATTATACAAAAGAAACAAACTAAAAATAATATATGGAACATAAGTATAAGAACAACAACAACAAATATTTTATATATAATATATTGCTATGCCTCAATAGGGACTGGGCAGGTCACATTTTTATCTTTTTGGTGATGGTTCCAATGAGCCACAGTCCAGATGGAATGCATAGTTTTGAAGTATGGTATGGTAGCCATGTTGGTGCAAATTTTGGTGCAAAATGCATATTTTCATGAATTGCAGAAAGTCATGTGACATAAGCAGTGACTGATGGGAAACGTGGTCTATATAGCTTGGCATAATCCTAAAAGTTTCAGTCCTGAAGACTCATTTATATATATATATTACTTAGAGATTGTTCATTTCACTCTATTAGTTAACAAGGACAATATGTATCAAGGTGAACTTTCTTTTTATATAAAATGAAGCGATTGATGCCCTCAGCAGTTCTGTCATCTCTAATTCCCATCCAATTATACTCTTCTGGTGGTATTTATATGTGAACCACACACTTCTTTCCCATCACTTGTCCCCTTTAAAAGGTACAGAGCAAAGGAAACCACTGGATCGATGAGGGTTATGGCATCTCAGCGCTTCCAATATGGCTGCCTGTGCTATGGGGCTCATCCATCACTACTGCCAGAAGAAGTTTGATTAAGCTTAGGGTCCTAACAGGGCTCTGTCCTCACCTTGGGGATTTATGATCAGGCCCTGAAGAGATACTTCTTCATGCAATGCAATGATACGCAGCCAGGCATGCCGGGGGAATAGGGCCAGAAAGGCGGAGTGTTTTCTTTATGCCTCATGGGTGTGATTCAGAGCGATGGATGATGTCTTCTTTCCGCAGTAGCCACAGGGAACTGGTTATATCCCAGGTAGAAACATTAAAAAACTACTGATGCACATTATTACATTAATAACAATGATGTTATTCAGTAAGGAATTGTCAAGGCTGATTGGACAGAGGCTGATGAGGCTCCTTTTCTATGTAGAGAGGATCTGAAGGTCAAGAACCAGTCTCCTGATATTTTGCTCTGCTGTAACTACATGTAGAGTACAGTCAAAAGATATTAGGTTACATAAATGCTACAATATACATTTTTTCTGTACCGTAACATAATCTAAAGAGAAAATTGTGAGTGATAAGATCCCTATTAGGTCTTCTTGTAGATAAAAATTGCAGCAAAATTCATATTATAGAAGTACTTACAGTAATCTAAACAAGATATCGTGGACATATCGCCAACTTCTTCAACTCAGCGTTGCAAAACAGCGCAAAATTATTCATGTACGTGCATCTAGTGTTATTACAGTTCGTATCCCGAGCCTTCATGCTGGCAGATATGTAGATGTTTGCCCTCCGTCGCTTTTTTTTGCCGTAGACCTGACAGCATATCTACTGGCCCCCTTTTTCCTTAGGTGTATGATTTGCCAATTCGATAATCTTCTTATTTCTAATCCTAGATACTGGGGATCAGGAACAAATAAAAATGGAAGAGAAACCAGATCTCAAGGTTTTTGCATAAGCCTTCTTATGCACATGTCTGACTCATGTTACCATTAATAGGTGCCATCAGGAGACATCTTTTTTCTTTTTTTTTATGTGAGGTGTAAAAAGGGAAAGAGCTGCTCTACAGAAAATACAACATTTTGGTTTTTACACATTTGGCCCAAATACTTAAGTGCCTGGGACACATTCTGGGGGAGGCTCTCAATCATTAGTTTGCTTTTACTGGTTTGCAAAAAGGAGGTGCATTCATTTGCTAGTTTTTATTCTTTGTACCATGCTGTAAATCCCTGCAAACGAGGAGCTGTTCTTAGATTCTTAGTCATGCAGGCCAACACAAGACATCCATTTTTCACAATTCTCTCCGTACAAGCAATTGGATGATAAAGGTGAGCTAATTATAGTGCTCCAGTGCTATGAGTGTCGGATTTTAGCCTACATATTAACAAGGCATTCTGTCTCCTCCGCTTATCATTATAATGACCGAAGGTGGAAGGGTTTGGTTGAATTGAGCTATGGTATTTATGAGGACCAGGAATCATTCTCTCTTTCAAAAATAGCTTTCACACTTGGTTCTGAGTCCATAAAAATTAAAAAAATAAAATAACGCAAGCCAAGGGAACAAACGGCCAGAAGCTTGCATGCTCGTGGTTCCAGAGTCCAATTTCAATAACCTGCTGCCTCTTTGTAGAATCCAGGAGCAGAGCTAAGCAAAGCAATTTAAATCACAGCCAACTAAAAGCCTTGTAAAGCCTGAAAGGGGCGACTTGTCTAAATGATTGGCTGTCCAAAGCTGAATGATTGTGCCGAGCGAGAAGGGCGGATCCGATGCTGAATTTACAGTAGAGGCAGAAGCTGCGTCATCGTGCTCGAGCATTGAGAAGCTCATTCCAAATTTCAATCTCAATAGAGACTCTCTTGGGCACCGTTGGTGTCAATGCAGGGAGCATGCCCTTCCCAGGCCTGTAAATACGTCTCTCTTTAGCGCGCCTTTTCTTTTTCTTGTGCTTAAGTCTTTATTTATTTCACTGTCGTTTTCTTTTTACACTGTCTACCCTTCAGACTGTCCTAGCTGGTTGTACATTAGCCATTAAATTTTGGCTGCAGTCCTTAGCCATGATTTGACATTTTCTCACACCAACTCTCTCTCTCATTCTATCTTTTTTCTCTCACTCGCTCCTTCTTTCTATATCTCTTTATCTCCATCTTCCATTCACTCCCTGTAATGCTTGCTTTTATCTGTTTGTTTTTTTCTCCCACCCACCCTCTCTCCCTCCCTTTCTTCCTCCATCTGTCTCTTATTTTGTCCAGCACCTTCTCCATTAGGACTGCACAATATTGATATGGATTACAAACACTGAATAAACATATACATAAACTATATTGTCAAAAGTTTGTGGACATCTGGTCATATATACGGTACTTGATTTATGAGCATCGCATTCCACATTTAGTCCCAATTTGCCCTTATAATTCCTTCACTCTTGTGGGAAGATGTTCCACTAGATTTGTGCTTGTGGAGATTTGTGTTCATTAGACACAAGGGTGTTAGTAAAGTCAGGTACTGATGTAGGTGAGGTGAGGAGGCCTGGGGTGTAGTCAGCATTCCAATTAATCCCAATGGTGTTTAATAGGGTTCAGATCAGAGCTCTATAGCAGGCCACTCAAGATCTTCCTCTCCAACAATCATATAAACTATATCTTTATGGTGCTTGCTTTGTGCAAAGGGGCATTGCCATGCTGGAACAGGTTTTGGATTTCCAAAACACAACATTTTATTATACTGCATCCAAAGACATTCTATACAATTGTGTGCTTCCAGCTATGTGGTAACAGTTTGGAGAAGAACCACATATGGCATGAAAGGTCAGTTGTCCAATGGTGTGAATGTACATGGGATTCAGGGGTGTGATATTTTCTGCATTTTCTTAGTTTTTTAAATGTCTGTATCTGTCTTCAGATTGAAACCTGAAGTGGGTGTGGCCTAAGAAGAAAGTGGTTTTTGTTTGTTTTTGTCTTGCTTTTTAATTCAATATGAGATTTGTCACTATGGCTTCTTGAGGCCTTGGGTGTAGTCAATGTTCCAATTCATCCCAAAGGTGCTCAGTAGGGTTGAGCTCTATAGCAGGCCACTCAAGATCTTCCACTCTAACCCATATTTTCTTCATGGGACTTGCTTTGCTTTGCTTTGTGCTGGAAGACGGGTTTGGGTCTATTAGTTTAAGTGAAGGAAAAATTAAATGCTACCGCTTCCAAATACTTTCTATACAGCTGTAGTGTGTAGTAACAGTTTATTGTCCATATAGTTTATTTTCCTAAATATGGTTAAACATGTAGTGTTGTTGAAACCGCTGCAACTATAAGTATGTTACTAGTCTTTTTACTAGTCTTTTTACTAGTCTTGTTACTAGTACTGTTACTAGCCTGTCAAAAATGTGGGCAGGAACAGGGCCATATTATTCTGTCCGAGAGTGAGACTGAGAGGAGGACACAAATGCAGGATGCAAACAGAGAGTTTAAGAATAACAGTCTTTAATAAAAGAGACAGAAAATCACAGACCAAAAAACAGTTCCAAATCTGGGAGCAGGCAGACAGAGCAAAGCAAAGATAACCAAAATAAAAAATCCAAAAATCCAAGATAACTGAGCGATATAGGGCAGAGCAAAAACACAAACCAAAAACAGTCCAGAGCTCAAATCAGAACCTAGAGAGGCAGAGCTAAACAGGGATCAGGATCAGGAACCAGAACAGGCAGAATGGATATTCGGGGGCCACCCAGATGAGGATGGGTTTCCTTTTGAGTCTGATTTCTCTCAAAGTTTTCTCCTCATGCCCCACCTCATCTCAGGGAGTTTTTCCTTGCCACAGTCGCCACTGGCTCACTCATTAGGGACAAACTTACAATTATAAGGTACATACTATTATAACTGCTTTATCTTTGTAAAGCTGCTTTGAGACAGTATCCATTGTTAAAAATGGTAAATAAAAATACAATTGAATTGAATTGTATGTTAATGAGCATATTCGAAAGCTTTATATCTGACTTTTTGCATGATTTGAGGTATAATAATTTGCAGGAACTTTAAGATTCCATGTGAGCAATAAACAAAAATTATATTCCTCTTTATATTATTATTGAATGAACAAATAAATCAATGTCATTGGAGAAAGCTTTTTTTTATTTTTTTTATACTTAATCATCTAACACTGTACCACCCCTTTCTCTGCAGTCTGTGTAAACGCTTACAGAACAAAACTGTGGCTCATTAGAAGACTCAGCAGACTTCTGCCATATTCATTTTGCCAAGACCAATATAGCACTACAATTTAACAACCAATATATTGTGCAACTGTGTGTCTTTGCTCTCTGTTTTTTTTTTCCTGGGGCAGTTTTTTTCTGGCAGCTCATCTGTGTTCATGTCCTGCTGTCTGGCAGAATATTTTCTTCCTCCCCTCTTTCTCACTGGCATCTGGTTACTGTGCCCACATGATGCCCATGTGATGCCCGTTCAGCTGCACCGGGCCCTCTCCACATGCATAATGGATGGGCTACATAAGCTCTCTTCACACTTGCCTTCTCGCTGCCAAGAGCTGGGCTGGCAAAATGCAAACATGCAAGCAATGTATTCAGGAAGCCAACTCGCAAACCCACACACACACACATACACACACACACACACACACACACACACACACACACACACACAGTCATTGGTCCTATGTATCTTTATAAAGAGCTATGTCCTGGCCGCCATGTTCTGTAGCTTATCCACACTGTCATAGAAGAAAAACTTAAAGAAGGAATACGTGAGGTTTAGAGCTCTCTTCTGCCCTCTGTTGAAAACACACATAGTCTTTAAAAGAAAATAAGCAGCAAGCAGCTTTTCAAGGTGCTGGAGGGCCAGAAAAAATTTAATCAAAGCTCAATATTTAGAAACTAGGAAGTTCCATTACATTGCAATTTTGGAAATTATAGTTTTTCTAAAGTATCTTTGCAAATGGTCCGATTATGACAGGTCTAGGGACATTGTTAAACTTTATAAACTGCACCTTTAAAGCCGCAAGCTCTAAGTGTATTTTTTTATTCTTTTTCTTTTTGCTGCAGGGTGAAAAGACAATAAAATGATACGTTTAAAAAAGTACTAGAGAACCTTTAAAAGGCAGCAAGACCACCCATGGAGAGAGAGAGCAAGAGAGAGAGAGAGAGAGAGAGAGAGAGAGAGAGAAACAGAGAACAAGAGAAAGGCTTTTTTCCTTGAGCGTAGACGAATAATGAAAATGCTGAAAAACTGTGAAGAGGGGCTGCGAGCGAACTAGAAAGAAGGAAAAAAGGGAAAAACAAAGAGAGAGGGACGGAAAGGGATAGCGACGCTTATTAACATTCAGCAAGTGCCAGCACTCAGGCCACCTGATTGCTATTCTATGTTTGATTAAAAAAAGTGAAACTTTTCGTACTTTGGTTTGTGTGGACACACATTTACATTAATCTTTCCCCTTCCTTCTGGTCATAAAGGACACACAGGCAGCTTAATAAACCCTGGTGTTTTTTTTTTTCATTTTTCATCAGAACGCTGAGCGTGCCTCATCCGTTAAGTGTGTGTGTGTGTGTGTGTTTGTGAGCGATTTCACGATGCCCTTACTACTGACGAATGTCACAGGTCGCCTCTGCTGAAAACAGGCTCTCGCTTTTCAGTCTTATCTGCCCGACGGAGTGTGTGTGTGAGCGTGTAATGATATGCTTGTGGAGATGGCAGCGAAAGGAGGTTGGCTGTGTTCTCACTGATGATGAGAGATTGGTGGAAGGTCAGGGTGCTGGTCTATAAATTATCAACAAAGATGTAGATAGAGAAAGAGAGAAAAAGAGAAAGAGGGAGAGGGAGAGAAAGAGACGGGCAAAAATCTTTTGGTGGAATCTTTTTTAATGAATGTCTTTGTGTGACCCTCAAACAGCCAATAAAGCTTCATTTCGCATTCAGATCACAGCAGAGTTTCCTATGTCTTAGCTTTCCCTACTTTGTATCTTACAGTATTCTCTCTGTATTTTTGCCTCGACAGGATGGTGTGTGTGTGTGGTCCCGGTGGGCTGCAGGCTCTGCTCATGCTCCTCTGCCTCTTGACTGGATGTGGTAAGTCAAAGATGTACAGTATCTCGCTTCATATTTAATTCTCCTCTTTGTATAAATTTTCATGTTTACATATAGGATGATATATATATTTATTTATGGGTTCATCCCTCAAATTTCAGCAACCATTTTAGAATTCCTTCTTAAGGGACTTGAGAAGTTGGTGTGCAGCTTGTACAGCAGTACAGATTTTCTATGCTCTGAAAACTCAACAAACAGCCAATAATGTCAAAATAGCTGGTAACAAAAGTGAGTACACCCCAAGTGAACATGTCAAAACTAAATCCAAAGTGTCAGTATTTTGGGTGAACATCACTGTTATCCAGCACTGCCCTAATCCTCCTGGACATGGAATTCACCAGAGCTGCACAGGTTGTTGTTGGGATCCTCTTCCACTCCTCCATAATGACATCACAGAGCTGCTGGATGTTAGACATATACTGCTTCTCCACCTTCTGCTTAAAGATGCCTCACAGGTGTTCAATAGGGTTCAGGTCTGGAGACATACTTGGCCACTCCATCACCTTCACATTCCTCAGCAAGGCAGTTTTCATCCTGTTTGGGGTCATTATTGGCTTGGAAAACTTTCATTCAGCCCAGTTTATGAAGGGAGGACATCACGTTTTGCTTTAGAATGTCACAGTACATGTTGGAATCCATGTTTCTCTCAATAAACCGCAGCTCCACAATTTTAGCAGCCCAAGACCATACTATAAGGCTATATGATATTTATACACCATCATACACTATATGGCCTGTAGTTTTGGGACTCATGACTTTATGGTTCTTCTCCACAAAGTTAGAGGCACACACTTTTATGAGATGTCTTTGGATGCGGTAGAATTTACTTTTCCCGCCACTTGAACTACGAGACCCAAACCTATTCCAGCATAACATGTTTGTGCCCCTGTGCACAAAGCCTGCTCCATGAAGATATGGTTAACATAGGTCGGGGTAGAAGATTTTGGTCTGCTCTAGAGCTCAAACCCTACTGAACACCTTTGGGATAGATTGGAACACTAACCTCACCCTAAGATTTCTTAACACATATACATCAGCATTTGACTTTACTTTATTAACCACTAAATCATTATAAGGAGGTTATTATGATTATTTTGGATAAACCACATATGGAAGTGAGAGTCCACAAACGTTTGCCCATATATAGTTTAACTTAGAAATGGGAAGTCGGAGTGTAAAAAAGTATGGATGCCTCCATGTTTATCTTTTATTAAGCAGCAAACTATTCAGCTAATTGTGCAAAGTGATGTAGATTTATGTCCTTAACACAGCAATCTGTATAGTTAGTCTTATTGATTCAACACAGCGATATTAATTGATCCAAAAAAGCCTCCTAGAGTCTACCTAATTAAGTATTAGCTTGTTTACCAAGAATGCTGTGTGCAGTGACTGACCTGGAGAATATCATTCATAACTATTGAGTAGTTTTTTAAACTCCCCACTCCCAAACTTTCTCTCATTTTCTCATTTATCTACCAACCAGGGAGGATGAAGGCTATCACGTGTTTCTTCTGAGACACGTAAAGCCAGCGGAGCACATCTTTTCAAATTGCTGCTCATGCAAAACACTTGTCTGTTTTGATTGATGAGCAGATAGAATATGCCACCTGTCCACAGATGGTCCTGGCATCAGCTGAATTCAAGCTCACAATCTCCAGGTGACAGGGCCTTTCTGTTGCACCATTTCAATTAGTGGTTAAGGCATTGGGCTTTGGGTCGGAAGGTCATGTGTTCAGGTCAGCAGTGGTGCTGAGAGAACTGGTTTGAAAAAACAGTTTAGTGAGGAGAAATCAATTTACCAATCAAATATTGTCACTTTCTAAATAGCAAAAGTATAGCGCATCTACTAATAATTGCCTCGATGCTTTGTTTAGTCTATTAACTTAACACAGAGCACTGTGTTTCCCCACGGACCATTATTACTGATGCACCACCTGCAAAACTCTGGAGCGCTCTGGACAGGTAAACACAGAAGACGCTGCAGAATAAAAAAAGGCCAAAATTATTATTTTTTAATTAAATCAAACTAAAACATAATCAAAACATTGTGTGTGTGTGTGTGTGTGTGTGTGTGTGTGTGTGTGTGTGTATATGTGCTCATGATGTCTACGGAAATAAGAACACAAGGGGAAATCAAGTTGCTGCTTCCTTCCTTTGTGCACTGCAATCATAATCTGACACATTTGTTCACACACACATGCACAAACACACACACATGCACCCCCCCACACACACACCTTTGAAGTAGGTTTGAAAAGCACTTCAGCCTCACCACTGGCTGAAACAGTAGAAGTGGCATTTTAATTATTCACACAGGGATTGATGGCTGGGTGCTGTCTACATGTTTTACTACCATATGCCTCCCTCTCTCTGTGTGCTACTGTCTCCCTCTCTGTTGGTGTTGCTACTGTATTCCCCTCTCTCTCTCTCTCTCTCTCTCTCTCTCTCTCTCTCTCTCTCTCCCTCTCTCCTCCCTCTACAAGAGCCATATTGAGCAGTTTGACCAATTCCTCTCTCCCACTTACCCAGCAGCTGTTGCCATGGTTTTGCTTGATGATGGTTGAGGTCTGTGTGTGGGTGCAGATGTGCAGACGTGTATATGTGTGTGTGTGTGTGTGTGTGTGTGTGTGTGTGTGTGTGTGTGTGTGTGTGAGAGAGAGAGAGAGAGAGAGAGAGAGAGAGAGAGAGAGACATAGACATATTAGAAGGTAGAGGTAGGAATGAGGACAAGCTGTGCTTTCAGTGGCCCAGGAGTATTAATGCATCACCCCACTGAGTGAGTGATTGAGAGAGACGGTCAGACAGACAGACAGACACACGAACAGGTTGAAGGAAAGTAAAGACGAAATGCAGGGTAGATACTCGAAACGCTCTATTTGTGACTAGAGAAATGATAGAACTGACAAGACACAATGTGAGAACTGACTGAAGTAAAAGACATGCGGGGATGGGGCACACGTGTGCCATATCGGAGAGGAGAAGAAAAAAAAAACAAGTGGATTTTTGAACAATAGCAAGGCTCTGGGGGGTCCGTGCAGTGAACGACGTTCTATCTAAATGCAGATTCGAGACAGATTCTTTTCGGATTTTACATTACAGAGGTTAACACGCTTTATATCCGTTATTCGCATATTCAGACATATTTAATTCTTTATCTATAAGCTTCATTTTGTTATATATGAGAATGGGTTTTGGACATACTGTAGATGGAGAGAAGGAGCATTGAGATGAGAATCTTATAGTCAGATTTGCAGAATAGAGAGAGACAAAGAAAATGCCAGAGAGAGAGAGCGAGAGAGAGGGGTAGAGAGAGGAGCAGAGAGAGAGAGAACAGATTTTTGTCTAAATGCTGTTTTTTGTTTCTTTTTTTTCCTCTAAGTTCCTCCGGATTCCAAGCTAACAACTCAACTTCAAATATTTACACATGGACATTTTTTCCCAGAAACGTTTTTTTTTTCTCAAGCTTGCCGCACACTGCTGTGTTAAATACATTGTTGGGAGATTCTTCGTTCAGTTATTCAAATCTCACAAGAGATCTGAGACATCTGACTGTTCTTTTCCAGATCTGTTACTAAACTTGAACTAGGAAACCCAAACCTGTTCTCGCATGACAATGTCCCTGTGCACAAAGCCAGCTCCATGGAGAGATGGTTCATAGGGGTTGGTGTAGAAGATCTTGAGCGGTTTGCTATAGAGCTTTGATATTAACCCCTAGCTCATGTGCTACACTAACACTTATATATGCGGTGGGTGGTATCGAAAAGTTTCGAGACTAACGGTGCTAACTGGTGCTATTCTGTGCCTTATCATGTTGTTGATTTCAACATGCACAGCAAGTTAGAACAAAGAGCAAATGTGAAATTCATCAACGAGTCGTCAAGATCGGAGCGAACGGAAGCACAGGGAGCGCTGTATTGCTGTGCAAGGGGACTATTTTGAAGGTGATCGTGTATAAACGTAGATAAATTAAGTACTTTCTTGTAAACAGAGCTAGTCTCGAAACTTCTTAATACCACCTCGTATTACTGACCTGGAATTACAGTCAGACTCTGACCTACAACCACTCGATTTACAGCATTTCGGAGATATGACGGTCACCTCCGATGAAAAAAAATGTAATACATTTTTTTTTCCATGAAATCTTTCCAAATCCGTGTGTAAGTAGATTTCACAACGCCGCAAACAGTGTGGGGAAGAAGTATACCTGGCAGGCATGCATTGTGGGTATCAGAGACGGCGTGGCCTCGCATAGTTCAGACGTGTTCAGAGTGATCTTGTGCATTCTCGTATTCTGTGAAGAGATTTTACCCTTGGCTGCTTTATTTACCATGGCTGAAAAACACAAAAGAACTACCTCTGCTGCTGGTCAAGCAAAAAAGCAGAGGAAAGCAATTTCTCTTGAGGAGAAATTGCGCATTATTAGGCAAAAAGAAGCCGGCGTTTCGGTGAGCGTGATTTTTGCATGAATCCGGTGAATCTTATTTGACCATCTAAGCAAAGAGAAGTGGGCCTATCGGAGAGATGGAGAGATTGCTGGCTTTGTGGATGGAAGACCAGAATCAAAAACATGTGCCTTTAACCATGCTGACCATCCAAGCAAAAGCTACGAGCCTCTTTAATGACCTGAAGAAGCAGCTGAATGACCCCACTTTCGTGTTTCACTGCAACCCATGGCTGGTTTGAAAAACTTTAATATGTTCACAGTGCCTCTTTAGGTCTGCATCGGAACGCATCATAGAGTAGCACCCTATCTACTTCGCAGGTTGGGGTCTACCTGTATATTATAATTCAGAGGACTACATTTGCTCGAGTTTTTAACTCAATATTGATTTTTTTGCAACACAGTAAATTTTGTGAAGTTTTGTGTAAATTGCTAGCTTCTGTCATAAGGTTTGACTATACCCATTCTGACTATTGGCATTTTTATTGTCATTGTCAGTTACAGTCATATGACCAGCTCAGGGTGCATTGAAAGCTTTAATGATTCCCTAAGCATCTTACACCGAGAGGCAAACAAAAGTCACAAATACACACACACACACACACACACACACACACACACACACACACACACACACAAATACACACATGCCAGAGAAAAACTGAGATTAATGTGACTGTGACCAAAGTGGTGCCCTTTCCACTGACTCTTCTCTCTCTCACCATGATCAGGCCATCGGTCTCCTGCCGAGTGTGTATAATGGTGCTGACATCAATCAGTAACCTCACTTTCATTACCGCCCAACACACACACGCACACACTGTTATTTAGTTAATTAGAATATCATTCAAAAGCAGTGGCAGGAACGAACACTATCACTAACAGACATCGCTCTCGGCTGAAAATCCATCCAGTCTTTAGATAGACATTGGAAACTTAGGGGTTTTTTTTCTCTTTACCTCATTAACTGTTTCTGCTAACGATTTCCTCTGGTCAGTGCTGCCACCATCACTTTCACAAGCTGATGCAGGTCTCAGAGTAAACCAGCTGTAAATCTAAATTTAGGAAGGGGAGCTTAGTGGTTAAGAGGTTGGACTTCTGATTGAAAAGTGATGAGTTCAAACCCCAAGCTTTCATGTCTTGGCCTTTGAGTAACCAGCAATTGCTCAATTGTATAAATAGGATAATTGTACGTTGTTCTGGGTATGAGCATCTGCCAAATGACATAAATGTAAATTTGCTTTCTGATGCAATGTGTGTGTGTGTGTGTGTGTGTGGTGAATGTCTCTAAATCTATACTAATCTGGATACATTTAAAATCTCATTTTTTTTTAAATCTGGTCCACGTCTGCATTTTTTCGTTTTCAGTTGTTCCCAAAAGTTGCTCATCCAGTCTAAAAACACTTACGTCGCTGCACTGCCATGAGCAAAACGTAACCCGCTTCAACCTCTTTTATTTCCACCTGTCATTCTTTTACTTTGCGGCTCTTTGAAACTTTATGAAAATAACAAAAAATGCGTCATTGTTTTCTAAAGTCTCCATTTTCACAGTCCACACTAAAAACAGCGTTTTCAAATTCATCCACTTTGCAGAGCATTTTCAAAAAACTATTTTTTCCTTGACAGAAATTGCCCTCTCAGTGTGGATGGAAGGCCAAAACTCAGAGAGAGAGATGTGTTTTCAAATGAAAATAGTGTGAGAGTAGTGATTTTGGAATTGAGTACACCTGTGCTCAGACAGTAGCTAGGTGAACCGCAGCGTGGGAGTGTGTGTGCGAAGCTTTGGAGTTGTAGTTCATGTCAGCCATGTTTGGAGGTTGTGGTGCTTGAGTTTCAGCCAAATAAATTCATGATGAATACAGACAAACAGTTCTTGTTTCAACTCAGTTCTTGTTTTTTTTGTATGTCTGTTTTTTTTCCTCCTGAATCTTTTTCCTACAAAACATCATGATATAGAAAAGATGAAGAGTACACAATAGAATTAAGAAGTCCACCATCAAATCTCTGTCACAATCGGAATTTGTTTCTCGTTTGTGTAAAACGAAAACTTTTTCTCACTGCTCATTCTGTTCTCTTTACAAACTGCTTTTAAAACGAATAGCCTCCGTTCGCTTATCCGGGTCGTGTTGCGATGCTGCCAGTGGGAATAGGTAATGAGCATGATTATTTAACAAACATTTTAGTCAGAACAACCCCATACATGTCTGTATATTATGTTGGAAAACTGCATACAGAATGGATCTTGATCTTGTCACTATGGAGTAAACGCTTGACCCATGCAGGCAAGTGAAAAAAAAATAGGCAGAGAAAAGAAGTAAAATGCACGTGATGGATGTGAGTCACTTGTCTTATGGAGCTGGAATGGTTTAGAATGATGGTGAAAATGGAAACATATCACTATGGAATAGGTGTACATTCTCAGTCGAGTACATCTACCCTGATGAGGTACACTTTATAGACAAAACGTTGTGGACATCTGACCATGAGGTTTGAATGTGCTTTTTGAAATCCTATTTTATGTTAGAATTCCCTCCACTCTTCTGGGAAGATGTTCCACTAGATTTTGAAGTGTGCTTTTGAAGATCCTGCAGAAACAGAAATGGTTAAATGATGCCAAATGCAGATTTATTTTTTCTTATCTTCAATGCATATTTAAGATTATAACTCTGTGTTTTGTTTTTCAAATAATACCTATCTCTACATCCATGGATCTCATTTCTTTCCAATTTGTCTAACAACTTTGTTCCAGTTGGTTGTAATAATTTGTTCTTTTTTCCTCTTTATTACAGATCTGAGTAATGCGGAAACTCTGGTTACCGTGCACAAAGTAACGCACCCCACCATCCGAGAACCTCTCGCAGGCTCGGCCCTCCTTCCCTGCGTCCACACCCTGCCGCTCAGCTCCGGCCACCGTGGTCAGACTCCGCATGTGCAATGGACTCGTCTCGAGGATGGCAAAGAGACCACTGTGCTCTCATTAGAGGATGGGGAAGTCCGTGTACAGCGGGCATACCTAGGACGCCTCAGTCTGCCGGGGTACCACTCGAACAGCCTGAACGTCTCGCTGGCTCTCTCGCAGCTCCGCAATAACGACTCTGGGACCTTTCTCTGTCATGTGATCCTCGGAGACACTTACGAGCAAGACACCATCACGCTGGAGGTTACAGGTGAGATTGACAATCAAAACACAACAAACAATAAATATAGTGAAAATTAAACAAAATTTTGCTGGTTTAATACGTACAACATCCAAAGAGCTGTGATATAAAGAAGGCGGACCAGCATTTCTATTCTTGAATCTCTTGGCTTGTGTCAGCATGATACATCATCGGGATTGAGAATGAAGACCAACATTGCAAAAGCAAGGAAATTTGATGTTCAATGCCTTTTATATCGGCAGTTGTGATTGGCTCTTACTGATAGTACATTCTAACAATGTATATTAGTAAATCATTTACCAAAATTTTCAACATACAATATGTACATACACAAATTTACTAGAGCACCTGATATTTTTTCAGCCATATGTAGATCTCTACAAGCACACTTTAAAATCTAGTGGGACATCTTTCCAGAAAAGTGGTGGTTATTATAACAGCAGGTAGGCACTAAATGTGAAATGTTCAAAAAGCACATTCGAATCTTATAGTCAGGTTTCCACCAACTTTGTTTATACAAGTGTGTCAGGCAAATTTCAACAGCCACTAAGTGCACATTCAAAGGATACTAATCACACACCAGTTTCGCTTTTTCATTAAAAAGTAACTCTGTTGGTGAGAAATAGATACCAACAAGGACAATCAAAACAAGTTTCAAACAGAGCGTGTGCTCGAACCTGATTGGTGGCTTGCTGCGTGTTTGACCAGTTACATTTTTATCGGTTTAAAATACAAAGCAATGACTGATTTTGCTAAATGTAGTGAAGTTATATATAAGATATTTCACTTTGAAATGTAGTGAAGTTAAAGTAAAAGTCTCCTTAAATAGAAAATACTTCAGCAAAGTATGGATATGCAAAAAAGCTACTTAAGTACAGTAACAATACATTTACTTCCTTACTATCCACCACTGATCTCCACCCACCTTCTGTGACAATGTACATGTCTTAAAAAATAAGCATTCATCTGCTACACTACAAGTTAGCCTTTTTTTTATCATATTTTTTTTTTATAATTTTCTCTTCAATTATACGTGCACATGTGTGTTTCAGCATCACATTTCAGACAGTGTCCTGCAACCAATCTTCTCTTAGCTTCATGGTTATTTATTGTAAATGAAACACATCTGTATTTTCAGCAAACTTTGTAATTTCTTATGGGTTTGGAATACAGATGTACTCTGAATTTTGCTCAAAGCCTTTTTGACCTAAATGATAAAATTTTTTAGTTTTTCATGATATATGAACAGTTCGTGCCAGTGGGCTTTTTTTTTACACTGCTGTAAAAAGAGACGAACTGCTGCAGGTCCCTGGTGAAAAGAGCAATATGGTATAGGAAAATGATAAAAAGTTGTGGTTAAAGGGCAGGGGCATTATGTTTATGGTTTATTATTGATCACATAAGTTTATTAGGTTTAAATTAGAACGCATTTCCATATAAGATTTGAGCAAGGAGACTTGTGCACTGGACTCCGTGGACCGTGGACTGTTTGATTCAACCTCATCAGCTTCTGAACCTTTATCAAGTCAAGTCAAGTTTATTTGTATAGCGCTTTTCAAAACAGACATTGTCTCAAAGCAGCTTTACACAAATCAACAGTCAAGGTGAATGGTCAACAGCAAGCCATGGCGACTGTGGCAAGGAAAAACTCCCTTAGATGTTATGAGGAAGAAACCTTGAGAGGAACCAGACTCAAAAGGGAACCCATCCCCATTTGGGTGACATCAAGAGTTTGATCATAAATCTTTCAACAATACAGAACACTGGAGAGTGAGAACTAACATGAGCACTGGAGTATAAGATTATAAGTAAATGTTCTTTCAACAGTCTTTGGTATAAAAGTAGGAGCTACTGAGCTTAACATTTGTGATCATCACAGGTCCAGCATCAGCTTCTCCATGCCAGAGCCTTTAAACACTCCTGGAGGTCCAATGCCAAAACTCCACACATGTAGTGGGATCCAATTGGCACTGGAACGTCTCTAGATGGTTCAGGATGTTTGCGAGTTTAAAGTCTTATTTAAAGTACTTGTTTAAAGTCCATAATCTTCATGAGGTGGGATGTGACTGGTGCTGGCCAAACCTCAGAAAGCCTCGGGATGGGGAGAGAAAGAGAAGCAGTGGAGAGGAATTAGCATAGCTGCTGTTCATGATATTAACAGCACAAGTTGATAATGTGCATGTTATCAGATGTTCTGGAGCACAAGTTTATGTTGTGATGTTTATTTAGTAAAAGTTTCATAATAATGGACCACAGAGGAACTCTAATAAATTACTGTAGAAAACTCTAGAAAATTTCAAAAAAGGATATTCAAAGAAAATGATATAGTCCAATACTATATTAGACTAATTATTACAAATAGCACTGTCCATTCAGCCAACCTACTATATAATCTGAAGTTAGAGTCGATCTGTTTCCAATCAATAGGATGTCCAATCAGGTGTCAGTGAGTGTCCTGTTTTATTTAAAGAACACGGATCTATCAAAGTCTGATCTTCGAAGGCTTTCATGGCACGAACAAAGAAGATTCCTGAGAACCTCAGAAAAAAAAAAAAGAGTTGTTGTTGCTCATCAGTCTGGAAAAGGTTACAACACCATCTCTAAAGGGTTTGGACTCCACAGTACCACAGATTGTATAGAAAGGGGAAATTTAAGATCATTGTTACGCTCCCCAGGAGTGGATGACCGACAAAGATCACTCCATAAGAAAGACGTGTAATAGTCAGCAAGGTCACAAAGGAATCCAGGGTAACTTCTTAGCAGCTAAAGGCCTCTCTTACAGCATTGTGTGTAACTGAAACTTAAGTTGTTGGACTCACCATGGCCTGTGGGATTCAACATCAGTAGCTTTTACACCTTTATTAAGTCCAGTTTTTATGATATTGGACCATAGAGGAACATATGAGTCTTGGTCTCTAGAAATTGCATAATCAAACACAGCTAATTTTCGAGTAGGAATATAGTACAATCCTATAGAGACTGATTATTACAAGCAACACTGTCCATTCAGCCGACCTATTATATAATGTGATTACATTTGACTTCTTACTCCAGCCGTCCTTACTAAGAACTTTGACCGATGTTAACTAGCTCTCTGCCAGGAGCTTGCCGGGGCGGCCGTCAATTATGAAACTCCAGAGAAATGGGGGTCGATAACCAACCCCAAAGGTCCACTTTTAATTTAGGATGCTGAAGTGTGCCAGGAAGATGCTGCCTCCATAATGAGGCCTCAAAGCCGTGGTGAATGAATAACTTACTAATCATGATCGATTTATTCTGTCAATATAATATGCAATTCTTTTTTTTTTTTCTTCATTTCCCAGCAGTGATAAATTCCACGCAGCTTAATTCTCATTTTCATGCGTGTCTGTCATTAATGGGTTAATTACCCATTACTCTTTAATTAGAATCTTGGGATTGATTACCTATAATGCTGCAAAAGTTCATTATTGAAATACAGCAAGCCTTACTGAACAGCTAAACAGCTGAAATACTGTATATGACAGGATAAAGTTGTTTAGGATTTGTTAAAAAGATTATTGAGGATTTTATTTATTTTCTGACTGTGTGTGTGTGTGTGTGTGTGTGTGTGTGTGTGTGTATGTATGATGTATGTGTTCAGGGGTTGTGTTTCATTACCGTACGCCGGCTCAGCCTTACTCTCTGTCGTTCGCGGATGCTGAGCGTGCGTGTGAGCAGAACTCGGCTCAGATAGCATCTGCTGACCAACTCTGGGCTGCTTTCCACTCGGGCCTGGACGAGTGTTCGGCCGGCTGGCTCAGAGATCAGACTGTAAGGTTAGCTGTGCTTAAACCTACTTTCAGCAGAATGTTATGCATATTAAAAAAAGGATTTAGTATTTTTTTATGGTACCAGTTAATGAGTTCATGCATATAAAAGCGACTAGCTGCACAGCTTCTAGTTTCACAGGGTGCCAACATATTGCCAACTTGTAACAGACGGAAATTGTACTGTCTGATTTCATTTGTACGTGTGCACAGAAAAGTTTCGCAAAATTCAACCGAATGTCTTTTCTACTGAGATTCAAAGGTTAAGTAAACAATAACCTTTTACCGCCATAGCCCTTTTTATTTTTACTTAGCCGAGGGCGGCTCTTTTGATGTCGTCGCAGTACATTTGAATTTTGGCCTCAGTCTTTATTCGAAAGCACAGTATTCGGTAACTATTATGAATTATTTAGTATCTGCAACAAAACTAATAATAGTGGCACAACAATGAGGACATAACCCTCATTCTCTGAGAAGAAAAGTGCTGTAAATTTACATGACACTAAAGATCAGTATGGACCCTGTTAAATGCATTCTGATTAGAGGAATCAGTGCACATCCGCTAGCCAATCAGAAACAAGTAGCGTTTAGTATAAACACAATATAACCAACAGGCAGGTGTGCATTGATTTCTGCATCGTCGATTTATCGTTTGCTTGACATTTGCAAATTAGAGCCACTATTATTTGTGCTCAAGCCATTTTCAGCTGCTCATTAGCAACAATGCCATCCCCCCGGGCATCCGACGTGTGACCGTACGCACCGCCGCTCTCCTCTCCTGAGCCCAGGCAGCCGTACAGGATCCTCCATTAATGGATCAAAGCAATTATTCATTAATGACACCGATGTCCGTGCTGCATCGTTTGCATAATATCAGCTGGAAATGCATCCTGGGGAATGCTTGGAGGATTTCACGCTTAGCTCAGCTCTTCACAGGTACCCGATTCAGAAACCAGAGCTGGGCTGCTACGGACACAGCGAAAACGTGAGAGGGGTGAGGAATTATGGGAAGCGAGACGCCTCCGATCTGTTTGACGTGTACTGCTTCGCCGGCGCCATGCAAGGTGAAATGACAGATTCGGAAAAGCTGTTTGATGATGTTTAAGGTTGATTTTAGTATAAAAACGGGTGCTTTTTGTGTTAGAAGTTATCTGGATTCGGAGACTCGTTATGATTTAGCCTGCAGGAAGATGCCGGGAATGTCAGGCAAATCTTCATTGTCGTGCATTCAGCAAGCTCTAAAATGCAATAGTGAAATAAAAAACAATTATGTCTAATACTTTATCTATGAAATAGATAAATAGATAAAGCAAGGATGGGTCAGTATGGATTTATGCTTCCTCTCCAGGTGAAGTGTTCCCGCTCTTGGCTCCAGGGAATCTCACCCTGGCCGAGGCTGTGGCTCAGTGCGCTGTTCTGGGCGCTCAGCTGGCCACAGTGGGTCAACTCCATCTGGCATGGCGCTCTGGCCTGGAGCACTGCGAACCCGGGTGGCTTGCAGATGGCAGTGTGAGGTCCTCAGTGATTAAACCGCGTCTTGAGTGTAGGAGCGGAGAACCCGGGGTGCACATTGACTCATCCACAGAGCTCGGCAATTTGACGGCCTTGTTCAGTGCATACTGCTACAGAGGTACATACTCGGTTATATACAGAGGAAAAGCTTGTTCTCTCTCTCTCTCTCTCTCTCTCTCTCTCTCTCTCTCTCTTTTTCTCAGCAGGAACATTGTACTAACTTAATACGTTGTACACATCATTAAGTATGCATTCCACAAGTCTCAAAAGAAATATAGGCTTAAGTTTTAATAGTCTGAGTAATCGGATCTAAACACAGTACAGGTGAACACAGTTGGGTAACAAAGCTTTGGTAATAGAATGTTTGTGGCATATGAATCCAAAAATCTATAAAATGAGAAACCATGAAAATGATGGCCTGTTTCTGTTTTGTCAAATGGCAAAACTATTGTAAACATGGTAATCTGACATAGTTTAAATTTGAGCTATCACTGATTCGATTTTTTACAAATATCATGGGTGGGTGGGTAGAAATAAAAATCTTTATGCATGGGTTTTTTTCAAATCACCGCATTATTTTGTTATTCATAAAAATGGGCAAAACAGTATTTTGGATGAGTTACAGTATGTGTATGATCTTTAATTATAGTATCTATATAGTAATTTTGAATATCATTCAATAAATATAAAATATTTATTCAAATATTTTGTTCTGATAGTAACAGATGCAACAGATTGTAACACGTTCTTGCAAACTAAATCGAGGAAATTGGTCTATAAAAATAAACCTGTTATTGGGTTGAGTTTGATTCATTTTTATTTGGAAATATATTTGCATACTAACCTTCATACTGTATCTTATAAAAGTGTATGCATGGGATTTTACACATCACCGCATTATTTTGTTATTCATAAAAATGGCCAAAACAGTACTGTTGGATAAGTTACAGTATGTGTATGATCTTTAATTATAGTATCTATATAGTAATTTTAAATATCATTCAATGAATATAAAATATTTATTCAAATATTTTGTTCTGATAGTAACAGATGCAACAGATTGTAACACGTTCTTGCAAACTAAATCGAGGAAATTGGTCTATAAAAATAAACCTGTTATTGGGTTGAGTTTGATTCATTTTTATTTGGAAATATATTTGCATACTAACCTTCATACTGTATCTTATACAACAAGTCATTGGTCATCAAGGCCCTTTATTGTAAAAAAAAAAAAAGAAAAGAAGTAATTTGGACTGTAATATACTTGTTATTTATCCGAGTATTAAATTGTTTGTTGCTGTTATGAGTTATTCTGATGAGCAATGATCTTCTGAAAAAGACTGACAGAGGTCCTTTGTATTGATGGTACCTAGCAACCTCTATTTTTTTGGATGACATTTTAGTGCACATTGCAGTCGAAGTGCGGTCAGTAATGTGAAACGCTCCGTCAGAGTAAATAAGAAGGAAATGGACGCTTGGGAATCTGAATCTTTTTTTTTTTTTTTTTTAAATGGCTCCGCCTGATACATTGCCAGCCAGAAAAGCACAGAGGAGTTTCACCAACATTATAAAGTCCCTCTTGAGACCTGTGATGTATTTAATAGAGGATGAACTCACAGAAGAGCCCAAAAGAGATGCCTCCGGCACACAGACTACCGCTGCTTAAGGCTTTTTTTTAAATAGAGATTTATTTACTCTTCTGCAGTTTCGATGAATTATAGATATTTTGTGCATTTCTTTCCACACAGCTTGTAATTCTGGGTGGATTCTTTTTTTTTCTTTCTTTCCTCCTGCATCCCTTGTTGATCTTGCCAAGGCATTTATTGAGTCTCTGTGTTTATTTTTGCCTAATGACTTTGTAGGTCTGTGCCAAAGACAAAATCTGAAGCTAAAGCCACGAGTAGACATTTACAGCTATGCTGTGTATGCTCAGACAATGCGAGTGCAATCACATAATACAATTAAAATCTAAATGTGCCTGAACCTACAATGGCCTAAATTGGTGCCTAAATTGGAGCCTAAAATCCAACTCACTAATTCCATAAAATATGTACATTTTATAAAAGTGAACATTGTGTACCTCACACACATTTTTCTTAGATTACAAAAAAATAAATAAATAAAAGGTGCTGTGAGTTACTTTTGGAAGCCTAATAGCTAATTGTAGAAATGGATAGTCATTATGAAAAAAAATCATCATCATCTACCGTGAAAGGAGTATGGGGATAATAACAACCTAAAATTTATTTTTCTGAGTCATCAAAACAGAAAAAAAAATTTTTTCATCAACAAGCAGAGCCATGGATTTTTCATAGGGATGGCCAGGATAGGGCTATCAGGTACTCTGGGGTGGCACAGAAACCATTATGCAGAAATTCAGAAACCATTATGCAAACAACCAAATCACAATATATAATGTGCAATTGCTTCAGTATTTCAGTTTGAATTACAATTAATATAAAGTTCACAAAACATGTATAGTCATAGTTTACTTACGCTCATGTTGTTCAAAATTATTTGTTTAAATAAAATATTTGCAATTCACATTGAATCAGAATGCATGCTAAAACGACTTAAAGAGTATGAATTTTATTTTAAGTGCAAATATTAAAACTTTAGCAAACTTACAAACTGTTTACAAAATCTCCGAATTTTTTTTTTTACAAATGCTGAAAAAACGCACTATTTTTTGAAACACTGGAAAAGTTTCTCAATCCAAATATCATATAGACATGATCAAAGTTCTCCTGGATCAATATTCTAGAAATTATTTTGCATTTAAGAGCATGTGGCCAGTGATTATGCTCATTGATTATGCCTATTGTGGACCTAGCTTGAGTCAGTTAGCCACTGCTTTTCAGCTCATTACAGCAGTTTCATTCAACAGAGGTCTTTTCCCTTAAACAAAGCCTTGTTTTTGTATTGATATTAGCGAGATAGCACACTTAAATCGAACAGGGTTCTGATGGATCAAAACAGAGCAATCTTTTGCCTTTAACAAGACCTTGTGTTGGAGCTAGCTCCTGATTATAGGTTGCTAGTTCACTATTTTCTTTGTGCTGTGGATCTGCAGAATCCCAGTGAAGCACAAACCATTCAACAATCTAGATAAAAATAAATGCTTGTGTTAAAGGGAAATGAATTTTTAATGTAGTACTCTGTAGTCATTTATACTGTTGTGATTATGAGAAGAGAGCAAATAACAGCAAGGGATCATCAAATCCTCTGGTTTAAGTTGCAATCTAAAAGGATTTACACTATATAGACAAAGGTTTTTGGACAACTGGCCATAATATTGGTATGTGCTTTTTGAACATCTATTAGGTTATGTTATAAATAGCTCCACTTTTCTGGGAAGATGTTGCACAATATTTTGGAGTGTGATTTGTGCTCATTCAGCATTCGTAGGGTGATGTGGCTTGGGGTGTGTTACAATTCATCCCAAACAAGTTCAGTAGAGTTAAGAACAGAGCTTTATAGCAGGCCACTCAAGTTCCACCATTGCAACCCATGTAAAGTATGTCTTTATGGATCAGGCTTTGTGCACAGTTGGATTTCCCCTAGTTTAAAGGAAAAAAATGTTATGCTACCGCAGCCAAAGACATTCTATACAAGTGTGTGCCTCCAACTTCAAGGTAACAGTGTGTATTGGGATTGATGCATCCTATTTGGTACCCAGATTGTGATTTGGGACAACGCTTTAAGTCTAATTGAGTTGATATCATTTGCCTGTCAAAACCGTTCACAAAATCCCAAATGATTTTGTGCATCATTGATCAAAATTCTCTCTGACTTCCTGCATTTCAGAATCACAGGATTCCTCTATTGAGCCACCTGTTCCCCAGCCATCAAACTGGACTGGCCAAGTAGACCTGGATGCCGAGCCCATTATAATCAGTATATCTGAGTCTGATGATTATATTACGACACGTCTCTGTGTAGAGGATGGCTCCCTGGATTGCAGCCAAGAAGATTCAACAACAATTACCTGGCAGGACATTTCTACCACGCTATCGGACATCACCCCTGAGAGGCTCAGAGGGGAAAATAAAGACCATGAGGTTACAACAGTAGCCTTGCCAACACCGACTATGACTCAGAAGACGGACTCCTTTAGAAACATAATGAGCTCCTGGTGGAAACCCTGGAACTACCTGACGGGAAACAATGAGGAGGAGAGCGACACCACTTCAAATCCTCTTACCACAGTGCCTGGTGCGATAGGTTCTACGGTCCCTGAAGTGCATACAAGCACACAGTCTGACGATTCTCCAGCATCAGGTAAGAGCGAACAATAATTACCCTTCATATTAGGTAAATAATCGTCTTTCAGTAGTATAGAGGAGTCCGAAACTGAAACGTATGTTTCTCTAAGCCAGCGCTCCATATCATTAAGCATATCAAAAACTTATTTTCTTGGTGCACACTTTCATCTCTGCCTTTTCTGTTTTTCTTAAAGCACCCTTTAGACCTGTTTTCAAAGGTTCTGTTCTTGAAGTTCCATCTTCTTTTCTTTTTGTTTTTTTGTTCTTCTCTCCCTTGTGTCTTTGTTTTTCTTTCAAAAAAAAAAAACAAGGAACGAGGTTGCCACATCAAGCCTCTCATCTTTTATGCAGACGGTTGGTTGTGAAGATGCTGTCACGAGCGAAAAAAGAATACATGGGTAATCAGGATGCAACAGAGAATGAATACATTATTTGAAATAAGCAAATAATGTGATACAAATACAGATCCGGACAGGAGACACACTTCTTTTTAAAGTTTTTTTTGTTTGTTTCGTTTTGTTGAAACAGCTTGTTGAGTAGAGTCTTGCACTGGGACTGGAAAACGTGTTGGCAGTCTGATGTTATTATTTTCATACACAGAGGGAACGATGACTTGGGGAAGTGTTAACTTAGTGGTTAAGGCATTGGCCTTTCGATCGGCAAGTTGTGAGTTGAAATCCCAGCCGCACCAATCTGCCACTCTTGGGCCCCTGAGGTAGGCCCTTAACCCCATAGCTGCTTAGTAGTCAGGAATGAGATAAATGTAAACTGCTCTGGATAAGCGCCTCTGCCAAATGAACCTCTTGGGCATGAGTGTTGTTCAGGCGTGATGATTGTAATCTGAAGAAAAATAAATCTTTAACATGATTGATGCATTGACAAATGTATTTAAAACATTCATTTATTTATCCTTAGTAGCTGCCTGGACAGGGTCACGGTGGTGTAAATCAGTTGCTAGTTGTTTTTTATTTGAGGGATTATGAACATGTACCTTTGTTAAAAAAATGCTGCAAGGAGGTACAAACAAAAGAAATACTATACTTGTACCAGTAGGATCTCTATATCAAGAAAGGCAACAACAAAATTTTCGGCCATGTCTGTTTCTCCACTATCTGAAAGCAGATATGAATAGTAAAGCATTAAACAGATACACATATAAATGCTAACAGTTGCATAGAAGGAGTAAGCAGCTAGTATGCTATAAAGGCTGACCTCAGGTTTTTTTTTATAGCTGTGGTGTGTAAATTTGACCCTTGCTCCTAATTCATTCAGCTAATGTCTAGTAATTAATTCTTTAGTTTGAGGTACTGGGTGGTCAGTGTGTCAGCATATGCAGCTTGTTGAATATCTGGCTCCTAATTTACTATTCCTTGAGGACTGAGGGTCGAATGTCATTGAGGCAGAGCTGTACAGTCTCGAAATGCAGCATGTGAGGTTGAATTGTTATAAGTAGCGACTAAATAAAAAAAAATGTTAAGAGGGAGCAGTGGTGTTTAAACACATTATTAGCCTCAACGCCATTATTAGGCTCAAGTTTACATTTCAGAAAATATACCAGCTACTATACACAATGCTGAATATTTATTGCTAATATATATCCTTTTGGTCTTCCATAATTTTATTTTATTCATGCCTGCTGATGTCTTCTTCTTCTTTTGGCTTTTCCCATTAGGGGTTGCCTAACCCAGTTTAAACCCACCTCCAATGTTTCTGGCCTTTTTATTTGGTCTTCTGAACACACAACATATCTTCCTTTCTCCTCTCTATCATATCAGCTACCTCTCTTTACCAGATATAGTATCAACATTTACAGTGCCCACCCTAACCTCCACTCTTCTACACTTCTTTCCCTATGGTCTCTGTAGACATCCTCCTCCTCTCCTTCTCCTCCTTCAGCTAACAGTAGTCCAATTTCTCCCGGTATCCTGTTGGCTAACGATACCTGTGGCGGAACAGATTAGCACATACTGTACTTCATAATGCTTCTAGTATTTAATTAAGGAATCATTTTACAGAATTCAGCATGTTTACATTGAACTAAAATGACATGCCCGATTTCAGCCTTAAACAAATCAGTAAATGTTATAGCAGCGTGTTCCAAGTGTTCCTCTGGAGTCTCTGGGAGAAAACATGAGAAAAAAAAACTCCTAAACCTTCTAGATCCAGACTTTTCGATATTTTCTAATTATAAATAGAGATTATTTATTCATCAATTTTAAAAGAGGTATGTCAGAAAAAATTTGAACCTGTGGTAAATATTGGGCCATAATTGCCATGATATCTAGAACTCTTTTTACCCTTGATGTCATTAATTTTTCTGTACAGTACTGTAAAAGCTAGCAAGTGAATTCTAATCCTGTACCAGGGTATACCCATGACTAAAACCCATTACCTTAACACTTTTTTTTTTTTTTTTTCATGTAACTTCAGATGAATCAGTTTGTACTGAATATAGTTGTACGTGCATTGACATTAGGACTGTTGACTGTTTGTCACTCTTCATCACTGGTTACAATTCGAAACAGGTTTATCAGAAAGATTGCAGAAGTTTTTAAAGAGAACAGTGTGCTGGATAAATATGAGTTTGTGCCCGAGGGAGAAATAAAGAAGAGAGAAATGGTGGGGCATGAAGTCTGGGCATGCCTGGGTTATTGTAATGGATGTTGCCTTGTCAGTACTGCTACTTCAAATTAAACCTAGTGCCTGAGCTCTGTTCTCTAGAGCAAACTAAGCAAAGTCAGTGCTCCCTCTAAGCCTGTTCCAGTTCCAGGCTGGATCCAGGCTAGAAACCCTAAAAGAAATTCCTCGTGTCATGCAGTTAGATTTTATATATATATATATNGAACATACAGTTCAGTGAACAACACCCATGGCCTTATTTGCACAAATCTTCGAGTAGTTGAACTTACTGTTTAATACATTTGAATGTATTAAAATACATTCATTTTTTTATTTTAAATAAAAACCTAGTTTTAAGTTTGTGTTTCTGAGGTTGACTAAGGATGTCTGAGCAAAATTTTCAGTACAAAAAATAAAAAACACCTGGCAATAAAACCCCAATATTAAGTTTTAGTTCATTTAATGTCTTTTTTTTATGTTCTGATGAATTTGTTCGATTTAGGACAGTGTCGTATCAAATCACTAACAGGTTAGTATATTTACTGACAACAACTAAAATACAATTTTGTACAATTGCCACAGATTAAAATTTAGAAATCTAAATGTAAATCCAGATTTTTGTATAGCAATTGTGTCAATGTTCATTGCTAAAAGTACGATACAAATGTAAAAAAAAAAATTATTGTAGTGAATAAGGAGTTTGTTTTTCAGTGCCAGCTAAAGTCTGATCGGGTTTGGTAGCTGCTACACTTCACTGACTTCATTATACAGCCAGACTTTGGTGTTAGTTGAGACAGCTAAAGCTTTCCAAGTTCTAGTTTAATATGTAAGCTTGGATTTCTTTCCTCTCACTTAATTAGTACATGTACCAGACTTGGCCCGAAATTTAACCATCAATGTTTAAAGGCCAGTGGAAAGATAGGCAAGGTCTTGTACATTATTGAAATCGCTTTTAACAATAGATGTGACCGCTTACTCTCTTAGACTTGGTAAGATCATTGAATTTGGGCTATGGAAAAACACCCTCCAGTTATCTCAGTGAGTTTATTGACACTCATATACGAAGTGATATTGTTTGTTAAAAATGAAAATTCATGTATTTCAAAGGATTTGCTTTACTTAAGACCCAATTGAATGATCAACACGTGTTATTGAAATATTGACCTGCCTAGCGAACTGATAGCAATTAGATTTAATTGGTTTGAATCTCCGGGCGCAAGGGAGCTTGCAAACAAACTTGGTTCTGCATGCTGGCAAAGACGTCTGCTCATGTAATGCATGTTTAATTTATAAACTTGCTAATTGAAGGCAGGGCTCTGCCATGATTAGTCGCAAATGGGAGCAATAATTAAATGATTTAAGTGGTTGGAAAAGGCTGAAGTTGGTTGCTAATGTGTTCCATTCAAATGGAACAAGAAATAGTGTGCTTCAAATAATACATTTTTTATTTTTTTTTATTTTTTTGGCAGCTACTGTTTCGTTGGCGTTTCATAGTTTTGCTAGGTAGACTTTTAGCTGTAACTAGAGGGTAGCTGAAAGGCCACAAACCACTTACTCTTACAGACAGAGGCCATATTTGAAGCATATGGAATATATATTGAGATATTTTGAGTCTGTTTTTTCCCCTGCAACTCGGCTGAGAGAAACACTAGAGAAACAGAAGTGCACAAACACATATGCATGCTAATTATCCAACCGGCTAATTGTGATGACTTATTAATGCATCTAAACATCTTTAAAGTCCTTCCTGCTTTGTAATTAACCTAGATGCAGGTCTAATGATTTCTTAATAATCCTAATGATATCTCTCACCCTTTCTTTCTAAGGAATACCACAATGAAATTCCTTTGCGGAAACAGTTATTTATGCTTATGCATATGTACTATTAATGAATTAATATCTGCCAATGATAGAAATTGGCTTTTTCTGTATTGGTTGTTGCCATAGTTTAATGACCGGTGTTTTTGTATCTGGCTAATACTAGCTGTTGCTTTGTTTGTCTCTCTGCAGGACAGATATCATGGTGGTCGCATACCTGGTTCAACCAATTTTCTACAACAGAAGACCAAACAACTGCTTCCCCTCAGCTTGAGAACACAGACACCTCATCAGCAACCCCGGTTGAGACCACCAGAGAAGTCCTGAAGCAAAGCATGACCACAGCTACAGGAGAGTGGGCAGTCGTGACTGAGGTTTTCCAGCTTGGAAGCTTGACAACTGAAACAGAGAAGGAAACTGTGCCCTCTGTAGTTTCACTCAAAAAAGAAGAAGAAGAAGAAATAGAAGATAAGGAGAAATTGATTGGGCTTCCAGAAGAGGGGTTTAGAGAGCACAGGAGGACAGAAGAGGAGGGTAGCTCCTGGGGGGATGTGGACCTGTCCGAAAGTACCACCAAAGCCCTAACAACAGGGCAAGTTCTAACTAGTACATCGCCTAAAATCAGAGTTACTGTAGCTACAACGACACCGCAAGTTGAAGAGTTGACAGCTGCTGAGGCTCAAGGAGAGATCCAGTATGAACCCATGACCACAGTAAGGCAACCTGAGCAAAAAACCACCACCATGCTTGTCTCCACCACTTGGGCTGCTTCTGAAAAGGAGGAAGAAGCTCAGACCACCTTGATTCCTGATCTTTCAACTTCGCCTTCTCAAAGCCTGACAGAAAGTGGAGTCATCTCTCCCACGGCTTCAGATGAGTACCATCTGTCAATCTTTGGCTCCCAGTTGCCTGGCAACCCAGAGAGCGGCCTTGGCAACTCCGATTCCAGCAGGAACAATGAATCTGAAGGTACGTCTGGCTGTCTTTCTGTCTTTCTCTCTCCTTTTTCTTTCAATTAGACCTTGATTTGGCCAAAATTGCTGAGTTAATGGAGCAACTTGTGCACTTCAGTGTTTGGTCTTCACACACACAAAAAATCAAAACGACTGAAAGCTAAAATACATATGCTTAATAAATTCCCTGCGATATCATTATGTCTGACAGCTGAAAAGTCACATTTCATGTTCCCTCCACACACTCCTTTTTGAGAACATCTGCCTGCTTTTGGAAAGGAAAAAAAGGCATTGAAAACCAGCGGTATTGACAGGGTGTTGGCAGCTATTAGCTGTCACCCACTTGTGTGCAGTTGGGCAAAAAATAAATAAATAAAAATGCACTAAAACCCCAATGGGATAAATATCTCATTAAGCCCAGAGTAATTACTGTTGATAAGGCAGCTCTTATAAAGCACTCCATAATACAGCTTGAATACTGGATATTATAATACAGAACATGGCGACACACTAAACATGCACATACTGGGCCAAATGAGACGCGTTCAGAGCCTGAGAGCTTCTGAGAACATGGGGGGGAAACTTTCCGAAAGCAAACAGAACTCTCTTCAGTACTCCCTCCAGACTCCATGCCAGCAGCATTCAACTCTACTAGTCATCCTTCAAACCCAAATTAGAAATCCCAGGCCAGGTTGTATTACAGCAACAACAAAAGATTTCCAACGTGAGCTGTTAAAAGGGCTGAAAGCAATCAATGCTACCTGAATGTAGTGAGTGTATGAACTCATTAGACTTTGAGTACAATAGTATATTTTGTGGAGCTGCCTTTCTGATCGGAAATCAATCGGAATTATGTCTGAAGAATATCATATTACCCTTCATATTGTTCAGCTATTGTTCATAAAAAAACCATGTTCGACAATGTGAAATACATTCCGAATTCTGAAAAAATACATTTATGAAAGACAGAAATACAAGATTAGACATGATCAGATTCAGGAACTAAACAGTTCACTTTCCTTTATTTTGTCTAATTGACTTCTATGTTAAAATATAAATAATACAAATGTGTTTAGCTTATGCACAAATAATAATAAATAATAAGTTTAAAATTGCATTCATCAATAGTAACACCTCTCAAAGGCCATGTAATTATTAGCAAACAGATGCAGTCTGAGTTCCGCTACGAGATGAACAACTTGCCGAGAACACATACTTTTTATTCTTTTTTTAAACCACTGATGAATAATTAGCACTTAAAGATGAGTTTTGCTAGGGCCATTAGCGCAATCCAAATTGGAGATATTGGAGATATCCAGCTTTTTTTTTCTTCATTCAGCAGAATGAGGAAGGGAACACACACACATTCACACATGCACACACCAACAGATTTTGTCCTCTCTGTCAAAGTCATAAGTTGAATCCAAAATGAGGCTTTGCTAGCAAATCGAGATTCGCACAAAAGCATCCATTAAGGAAGAATATTCCTCCAAATGCTTCATACTGCTGCCATCCAATTTTTTTATTCCAACTCCCTTAGTCTCTCTTCCTTTCACACACACACACACTCACACACACACACACGTATATGAAAAATAATGAATACACCTCTTAATAACATCATGTTGCCAATGCTGTCGAGAACTAACCGATTGCTGCATCACAGACAGGTATCTCATACGGCGAGAATAAATGGCATTACTAAAGCAAGAAACCCAATTAACAAAATTCCACAACTCTCCTTTCACTGCAGCCACAGCAGCTCTTTCTGCACTTCATCTCTAGCAGGAGCATTCATTTTAACCTTATAAAATGAAAAAAACACAGTCCTTCCTGTGTTTTTTATGCATTTTTGTGAATTTGTTTATGCATTACGGTTTTCCAAGGGATTTTAAATTAATGTTGTGTGTTTTTGTGCAAATTCTGTGGGAACAAAAATGCAAAAGTATAAAGGTTTTAAGGGAAAGCTTGACAGTTGTTTTACACTGTTTTGGCCGAGCTTTCCGTCTTGTAAATGTCGTTTTAAGCGTATCACTGACCAAACAATTGTCTTCTCCTCTGTCAGTCATTGTGAAATGAAAAAACAGCTATTAAATCCACACAAATATATTCGAGCTTGTGCAGTTTGCTACAGATGCGGGTTGCGAGCTCTGACTAGTGCACTCTCTGACCATCCAATCAAAGGACATGTAAATGCCGAAGCTATTGGATGCCTGTTAGATGTCCTCAGAGTTGACAACTCACAATCCTATTGGTTAAAGCAACAGCCTACAAGCAACATGTATTGTACAGTATCCACAGTTTTCAGTGTAAAGAGCTTATGGCCTGTCACCCTGGAAACACGTGATGTGATGGCTTAAATCTGATTGGATAGAAATCCTAACCTAAAATTACACTTGTAAACTTGGAAACATTTTAAAGTACTCACTGTGCAGCTTGTATAGCAGTACATTATTACTGTCCCCCGAAATAACGAAAATGTCAAAACTGTGACAAATGTGTCAACAATTTGTGTGAGAACCATTGTTATTTAGCACTGCCTTAATCTTCATGGGCATGGAATTCACCAGAGCTGCACAGGTTGTTGCTGGGATCCTCTTCCACTCCTCCATAATGACATCACGGAGCTGCTGGATGTTGGGTTCAGGTCTGGAGACATGCTTGGCCACTCCATCACCTTCACCTTCAGCAAGGCAGTTTTTATCTTGGCAGTGTGTTTGTGGTTGTTATTATGTTGGTAACCTGCTGTTCAGCCCAGTTTCTGAAGGGAGGCCATCATGTTCTGCTTCAGAATGTCACAGTACATGTTGGAATCCATGTTACACTCAATGAACTGCAGCACCACAGTACCAGCAGCACTCATGCAGCCCCCAGACCATGATGCTGCCACCACCATGCATGACTGTGGCAAGACATAAGTTTCTTGTTACTCCTTACCAGGGCATCGCCACACATGCTGGATACCATCTGAGTCAAACAAGTTTATATAAGTCTCATCAGACCACAGGACATGGTGCCAGTAATTCATGCACTTGGACAGGTTGTCCTTAGCAAACTGTTTGTGATCTTCCTCATGAGCCAGATTCAGAAGAGGTTTCCTCTGGGACAACAGACATGCAAAGTGATCCAGTGTATCGCTTACGGTCTGAGCACTGACAAGCGGACCTTCTGTTTCTGCAACCTCTAAAGCCATGCTGTCAGCATTCATGCGTCTGTTTTTTTAAGGGAAATTCTACACCTGATGCACAACATGAGGACTCACCTTTTTTGATGGACCCTTACAAGGCCTGTTCTGAGTAAAGCCCATCTTAGAAAACCTGTGCATGACCCTGACCGCTGCACTGTAAATCAGTTTTAGGGTGCTACAGATCTTCTTATAGCCTTGGCATCCTTGTGAAGAAAAACAATTCTAATTCCTTAATCCTTAATGAGTTCTTTGCCAAGATGTTAAACATCCAGTTTGATTTCTATAGTATTGTCCATTGAGAAGATCTACTAATAAGGTTGCTGAAATGTAAGGGGGGGACTCAGTTTTGTGAAATACTGTGTGTACAAACATATATTTATATATACATACACAAACAGACCCACACAGACATACACACTTTCTTTGATGCCCTAATAGCAGCCCTTTCAGCTCATTTCTCTAAAGCTTCTCTGTCCATCTATATAAGCCCTATACACACATGCAGAAGCCTCATGCTCCTTAATGTCCTCCAAGTGGGAATATTTCCTTTCATAAAGGTCAGCCCTGACATAACACAATGGCTGGAGGCTACAATATCAAATCCTACATATCATCATCATCATCATTTTTAGCAAATCTTGGCAGCTCCTGTTATGACCTCCCTGGCTGGTTTGCTTGGAAACTTTATCTTGAGGATGTTCTTGCCTGTAATGTGGGCTTGGGTGCCGGCTGATTGATTCTTTCAGTCGGTTCAGTTTAGAGAAAGTCAGCGTGAATGAGGTCGAGCCGCTCTCTAGCAACTGTCAGCTCTGTTTATAGGGCCTGCTTTGACCTTGTGTGTTACATCACACTTCAGTCATTGCACTCTGGTGGAAGGGTTGGGCCATCAGATCCTGAAAAGAAACACACACCCACACACAAACACACACACACACACACCGCTCACACAAACACTACATTGTTCTTCTGTCTCAGCCGTCTTTCTGTATTGTCTTTACAAGCCATGTAGTGACATCAGCTTTAGAGAAGTCCATAAATCTGTTGGTGCTGTCCATTTCACTTCTTCTACCCTCCCTGTGACTGGGCTGATTGTCTGGATTTTGACTGAAAGTGTGTCTGTGTGATGCGAGTGGCGTGTCGTACCAATTCCTGTTCAAATTGGAATTACTTGATCAATGAGAGCAGAATGGCATTTGTATTTGCCTCGACACATATAGTGAAGTACACTGAAATTGCGAGACGCTCAATAATGTCTGACTGACTGTACATCAGAGGCAGGGGGGTTAATTCATTACTAAATGTGTCAAGAAATATGACAAAGTCACCACATGATCTGGACAAATATATTGATAATTGCAATGCGCTTGTGCATTTGTCCCAGATGTTGGTTGAAGCAGTGATTGAAGAAGGGTTGAATTCAAGCATTTGAGGTACAATTGGCAGTCAGCCCATCTTGGCATTGAATAACACTGCCATCAACACTTGTATGGTAGTTGCAGTACGTAAGCTCAGAGTTAGTAAAATACAGTCGTGTTGTATCATGTCACAAAATAGAAGCATTATTAGTAATTAATGGACAAATAAAATGTAAATAAATATCACCTCTTCTGCAAAATAAATATGCCACAGCAGAGAAAAGAGCTGAGCAAAATGTCATTTTTAACATTCATTGTCAATATAGTGAGGTAAAAAGTACATGTAATGAATCATCATCTTCTTCTTCTTCTTTCGGCTTCTCCCATTAGGGGTCGCCACAGCGGATCAGCCGTCTCCATACCCCCCTGTCTTCTACATCTGCCTCTTTCAACCCAACTACCTGCATGTCTTCCTTCACCACATCCATAAACTTCCTCCTTGGCCTTCCTCTTTTCCCCCTTCCTGGCGACTCCATTCTCAGCATTCTCCTGCCAATATACCCCATGTCCCTCCTCTGCACATGTCCAAACCATCTCAATCTCGCCTCCCTCCAAAACGTCCTACATGTGTTGTCGCTCGAATAAACTGATTTCTAATCCTGTCCATCGTCGTCACGCCCAACGAAAACCTCAACATCTTCAGCTCTGCTACCTCCAGCTCCACCTCCTGTCTTTTACTCAATACCACTGTCTCTAATCCATACAACATCTCAGGTCTCAACACAGTCCTATAAACTTTCCCTTTCACTCTCACAGATACTCTCTTATTACAAATCACTTCTGCCACTCTTCTCCACCCACTCCACCCTGCCTGCACTCTTTTCTTCACACATATAATGAATCATAAATGTTGTTAAATAGGGAGTAAATGTTGCTTATAACTGTGATACTCAGAAAAACTAGAAAGTAAACAGAAAAATTATTTAAGTACAGTAACGAAGTACATTTACTCAAATATTTTACACCACTACCTCAGATAAAACATTAATCATAATACACTGAGTTTGTCCTGAACATAAAAAGAGTGTTGCTTGTGTAACAATATAAATAAATAAATATTAAAATAATTGTTTTATGATTTAAGCAAATTTGAAATGACTTTATGACTGTTCTCATGGCAGCTGCTCACCACTGGGTATGTAAATGAACAGCATTGTAGAAGCTACTTTACTTAGTTCACTATATCTTCTGGAGAGGGTTGTTTTGGAAGTGCAAATATCTTTATATAATTAGAAAATGTGTATTTACTTAAAATACAAATTACAAATAAAATGATAAGGTCAACAACTTTTTACATTGTTCTATAATAGCATGGATACTTGAATCAGTGAACTGTTGATAACCTCAACAATGAAGGAACTGTAATAAATGGACATTTGGTGTCACCCAGATGAAGAGATTGTTTCCTATCAGTGTTTCTTCCTCATACAATATTAAGGTGTTTTTCCTTGCTGATGTCACCACTGTATAAACTACTGGAGCGGTATTTCTGATGCGGAAATGTATATGTCCATGTCCATGGTTAAAAGCTCTATACAAATTTTAACTGAACAGAATAGTATTACCATATTTACAAACAGAACATTGTTGTTGTCAGTCTCCAAATATTTATATATATATATATTTTTTACATATTTTGAGTCATTTTGGCATCTTGTGTGCGACCGACAAGGCGACGTTTTCCACAAAGAAAGAGAAAAAACCCACCTTGTTAATTTGGTGAAAAAATAGATGTTATTACATGAATTTGACATTCATTTTTCTTATAAATCTTTTTTTATGTCCTTCTCTGGAATGATTATCATTCGCTGCACATTTTTCTCTCCATTTGTATTTTTGGATGATGAATGCAGCTGTGTCGTATGACACCTTACATTTATTCCCTGTCAAGCCGTACCCATGTTTCTTCCAACATCAGAAGGTACTTATTTGAACATGTGCGGTGGGAAAACCAGTCAGGTTGCCTAAAGATGCCTGAAGCCAAACGAGGCATTTCGGTGAATGGCATGCTTTGATAAAGTTATTAGATCGTCAAGTGATGTATAGGAGCTGGTGTAAGTCTAATCGAGTCAGGATGTAATCGACTGCTGATTGTCAAATCGGTTGATGCTGCTGCACCACAGTGGGTGTGGAGGCTTCAAATGTCATTTTCTCGCTCTTTACGTTTGAAAATTACAACTATTTTTAATACAGCAAATAGAAATTGTTGACTTCACTATCGAAAGTTTTTTTTTCCAGGCATTTCACTTTGCACTGACGGCTACATTTCGTAGTGTCGGGTGTAATGTCTACATGACACACTATTGAGTATGTTGATGGAAAAGCAACCAAACTCTGGTGACTGATTTCTTGCGTTGTGTGTATGTGGTGTTTCTAACATCACCTAGTCCTCTTACCCAAAATCCAATCACTGGAATTATGTAAATCCTTTAGTGGGTGAATAATCCTGTCCAGTGAAAGCGATGTGTGCGCGAGTGTGTATTAAGACTGCTAGGCTCATTAGGGGATGTGGCGAGAGCACATAACGAGCCAATTAAAGCCCAGGGTGCCGCTTGCCACTTAAAGAGGCGAGGGGCTTCTAATTAACGCCGGGAGGTGACCAGGCAGATAAGAAAAAACGTGTGAGGATGGGGTGGGGGTAAGGAGGAGGAGATGGAGGAACAAGGGAGTCAAGGCTCTTGCGCAGTAATGCGGTTTCTATGGCGATGGAGCCGCAGAGCTTCGAATGTGGTCTGCCGAGTTTGTCAAGCACAGTGAGAGGATGAGGAAAGGATGAGGGGGATGGCAAAAGGAACGAGGAACAAAAAAAAATAAAACAGGACGTAAATGTGCCAAATCAAGGGGTTTTAACTTGTCTTGCCAGGCAAATGTGCGATGGACGCTGTGAAAAAAAAATTGACACAAAACAATTTTCAAAAGTAACAGTGATGAATTGCAAGTGGAATGCATTTTCATGAGCAAATAAATCAGATTGAGTCATTTGACTGATTATGTTTCCAGTAGATCAGCCACTAAAGTAACACAAAAAGCCTGCATTTTAAAAGTGTCCTTTCAGCTAAAAGCTCTTTATAAAATCTCTCTCTCTCTCTCTCTCTCTCTCTCTCTCTCTCTCTCTCTCTCTCTCTCTTTCTCTTTTTATCATGTCCCAGAATGTTAATGTTTGCTTCGGCTTCCAGGGACAATCAACATTATATAAACAAAAGTTTATGGACAACAGATCATATAATTTGTATGTGCTTCTTAATTATCCCATTCCACATATTGTCTCTATTTGCAGATTTTGGAGATTTGTGCTCATTCAACCACAAGGGTGTTAATAAAGTCAGGTACTGATTTAGGTGAGGTGAGGAGGCCTGAGGTGCAGTCAGCATTACGATTCTTCCAAATGGTGTTCATTATGGTTGAGATCAAAACTCTATAGCAGCCACTTAAGATCTTCTACTTCAAACAATGTCTTGCATATCTTAATATAGCTGGCTTTGTGTGCAGTGGCATTGCCATGCTAGAATAGGTTTGGGTCTCCTATACAATTGTGCGGCTAATAATTTGTGGAAGAGCCACCTAATGCAGGAACAGTCGAGTGTCCCAATACTTTTGTCCATATAGTGGATTTGTGTGTGTGTACTTTTGCCTTCACAGCTCCTTTAACTCAAACAAACAAATTTCCCAATACTATAAAGGGAAACCTTTTGCCACTTCAAACTTTAAAGCGCAATAAAAACCTGCTAACGTGGCTAAGCTAATTATTTGCCTAACGTTTATTACTGGCTCTTTGCTTTCCTTCACTCATCATTAAAAACATCATTTTCTAACCAGGCCGTTCTTCTAAAACGTAATCCGATCTAGCGAGAGAAGGATGGGCGGTGATTCAGGACAAACAGGACAAAGCACAGAGTAACCTGGAGAAATAGATGAGCAGATAGAAGGAGAAAGGCAATTAAGTGTTGAGCTATTCATCTTCAATAGAGTCTCTGAAGAGAACAGGGGTCGAGGTGTTCATTAAAGTGAATCGCCGGGACACAGCTGAGCTCAGCGTGAGGCATTACATCACTAGCGAGCAGCACAGCGCATCTTTTTATACCTCACCTGGTATATCGGTTAATGTATCGAGCACAAGGTGAAGAAGTTCCTAAGATCCTAAAAGGTGAATATGGCTGGGTATGGTCAATCCAGTAAGCACCAAATGACCAGACACTATTATTTAAACCCAAAGGCCTTCATAATACCCTGTTCACACATAATACATCCTTCTTGACCGTATGTTTAATAATATATTTTATCCCGGTTTTGGTACCTCTTTTTGTTTCAAAGCAGCTTTACAGAATTTAATAGTTAAGGTGAACGATGGGTATTTACCCGTGATGAGCAGCCATGGCGACTGTGGCATGGAAAAACTCCTTTAAATGTTATGAGCTTCTGTTTATGGCCTAAATATGTAAAGGTTTACTGAAAATAACAATAATACAAAAAGTAGAATTAATCAATCAAACTCAAGTGTATAGTAGCCCCAGGGGTTGTAAAGAAAAGGTACAAAAAAATTACCTCAGAATTGCAATAGATTCTAGTTTAATGGAAGTTTGTATCTGATGGGGAAAAAACTAAACTTGAATACAGCAAGATCTGATCATGTGGATGATGATCCCTAACTTTTTTTCCTCAATGAGAGAAAGAATTGCACATTTGATTGGAGTGTAGTTCAATATAGTGCTTATAACTGAGCAATTGTTTATCCACTTCAATACTGGGTTGCTCACACACACAGACACACACACACATATACACACATTTGATAGTATTGAGCGATTGAGTGGAAAGTGAGTGGCAGACTTTTGAGTGCTTTTTGTGTGTTTTGTGTTTACGGGAAAAGTGGACAATGTTTTTGCCGTTCGTAAGAATCTGTAAATGAGTTTGCTGCCTTGGAGTATGTTTCAAAATACCAATTTTCTAACAGCGGTGCTAGGGGAAAGAGCTGTCTCATTCATGTGCGTGTGTGTGTGTGTGTGTGTGTGTGTGTGTCCACAATACCTGTGGACTACTACAGAAACCCTCTCAGAGACAGTGGACTAGATATTTGTTTCAGTGGCTCATAGGCTGAAGGTGGTTGTTTTGAAACAAGCTCCCACTCTCAGTTTCTCTCTCTTTCTCTTTCTCTCTCTCTCTTAAACACACACACACACAGACACACACACACACACACACACACAGAGTAGTTGCACTTCAAGTTGTGTAGACAGGTTTGTCACAACACAGGTCAAAGGCAGAGCACATCCAACATGCAAAGGTACATTAGAGGTTGCAGAGCGCTGAACCTCTGGAAAGCCATTACAAGCCCCAGTAAGCACTGCTGCCAGACCTGCCTCTGGTATGTGTTTGTTTTGTTTGGTGTGTGGGAAAGACAGAGATGCTGAAGCAGAAAACAATAATGCTTTTACTGAGACTTTAAGACAAAAAGTGCTCAGGTATTCTCTTGAAATCAACTCGCTTTGACTTTAGAGAACTTTCTTTCCATTTTTGTTAGCATTGGCTTCTGGGATAATGGCACCACTTCCACTTTATTCCTGTTGATAAAAAGGAATCTTTTGAAACCCCACAGGTAGAAAAAACACAATCAGATTCATTTACTCACTTTGTTTCAGCTACAGTACGAATAACTGATGCTACGTGGTGGTTGTTTTTTGGATGTGAGACTTCATAATATAAACCATTTATTATTTATTGACTATATAATTATATTTATGAATGAATATATGCATGTTTATTTCACTTTGCACATTTCTATGATTTATGACCGCTGGTATAGACAGACAATCAAGAAAACACTTGTAGGATGGTCTAGCTAATATATACGATTATTTCAAATAACAGCTTGTCTTAATTCCTTTTAAGTTACAAACATTTGAATGACACTTTAGTAATTTTGAACTGTTTTTTACACTCACATTCGCCAGTGTAGAATGTCCTTCGAAGCCGTTTAGTATGTGATTTTTTTTTTTTTTATGTCATTCCAATACTAAGCCTGAATATCTTGTCTCTTGAAATTAAAAATACTAAAGGAAAAATGCAGAGAAATATTCCTTAGAGCATATTCCAGAGAGATTGTAAGGCAGCAATTCCTCTAAACACTGACTAGTTATTGTAGATTTTGTGTGGATCTTCTGACCAGTCAGAACTGACAAAAAATAATGTTTGCTCTACCATTTTTGTAAAAAGCCTGTTATAGTATATACATATAAAGTAAAGCTGCCAATCGATTAAATCAAGCTAATATTTAATCATGATTAATAGGATAATTGTCGTAGGATAACTCACGATTAATTGCAACTTTATTTCACATTGTAATATGTCCTAAATGTACCTTAAATGAATACTTTCGTTTCTATACTTCAAGTTTTTAATACTATAGTCAACATAAGCATGGACAAATATGAATGCTTTATGCAAATGTATGTTTATGATAATACCATACTCAACACAGGACATGAAGGCAAAATATTCTTGTTAATGTTATAAAGTGAATATAGTGTTTTAAATTATGTAAATCATCAGGACACCAAACTGATCTTGTGCTATGTTTCCACACGGACGGTTTTAATTGCCGGATGTGTTCATCATGGTGGATTGTGGTGCTTTATTTGAGACTTGGCGCATCAATGAAGCAAATGTTTAGTAATAAAAATATTTTTTCGGTGGAGCTTTTTTTTTTTTTTTTTTAGAGTAAAGAAAAGATTTTGGGAATAAATGTGTGTTGTGTTGAAGGTTTAAATGTTGCCTCTGATATATTTATTTGTTTGTTTGTTTATTTATTTATTTATTTTTGTACTAAAAATGGTCAAACAGAAATATGTGCTGCGTTAATCTCGTGTTAATAAAATTAACATTAAAATTGATTTTTGCGTTTTTGAATTTGTGTAATTTTGACAGTTCTATCCTTATACACATTTCTATGCTAAGTAAAGCTTGAGATAAAAAAAATAAAAAAACTACGTCTATGAGCTGTAACCGGTGAAACCTTTCAGATGTGAAAGCATCATTTGGTTTAAGAGCAGCCCTATTTCTTCTTTATTGCTGTGAGCTTGTTCAGTAGCACTGGGTCATGACAGTGTTTCTAATGTTGTCTTGGAGTCTCTTTATGACCAGTGTGTATGTGTGTGTGTGTGTGTGTGTGTGTGTGTGTGTGTGTGTGTGTGTGTGTGTGTGTGTGTGTGTGTGTGTTTGCTTGTTTTGACTCTTCAGCTCAGGACAGATGCAGTTGCTTGCATGGAGGGACATGCCTCCCCCACGATGAGGGCTTCCAGTGTTTCTGCCCACAGGGATACACAGGAGAGAGCTGTGAGATCGGTCAGTTGCCTCACACACACACACACACACACACACACACACACACACACACACACAAACACACATTACAGCCTGTACATTGCTCAGAGCTCACAGCAGCTACAGGCAGCCTGGATAATCTCCTCAGGCCTCCCTGTTGCCCCACACCAACAAACAAAGTGTAAAACACGGTTGTCATTGGTAATAAAACTGACATTCCCAATCAAGGTGTTGCTGATACTTACCGTACAAAGCAATCGAACCGACAGGTATTGAGTAATCATGCATTTATTATCATATTATATTATAAGCAGAAGACACAGGATGGTGAGTGCTTTTACATTTTTCCAGCTTTGCTGTCAAGTACAAATATGCGTAGGGAAATGCTTTGTGGTTGTGCTACGCTAGAACACACGCAGCATTACTGGATCCAGTACGTCTGGATGTGTTTAATTCCTCTTGTACCACAACAAGCCAAGAAAAACACGATAACCATAAGCTGTTGTTCTCTTCCCTTTCATTCTATTTTCCTTTTGGATTTGATAAGTGAAAAAAAACGCACAGAAATCTAGTTTTTAAGATAATATTTTGACCAGTTATTAGTTCAAATTAAACCAGTATCCAATCCTAGTAAGCTAACTAATAATGTTTTAAAACTAGCTAATAACATTATATAGTCAAATTAAGAACAGAAGCCATGCTTGTTAGCTAGCTAGCATAATTCTAGTTACTAGTTTTTGTTATTTGTGACATTAAAATCAATAGCCGTGTTTGTAAATCTAGCTAACATCATGCTAATGATATATTTTGACATAAAAATCCAGTAAGCACATTTTTAAGGCTGCTAACAGTATGATATCAGCTATATTATGTCATGGAAACCAGTATCCATGTTTGCTAGTAAGCTAGCCTTTCTACTTGCTTTCATAATCATCTCCATTAGCTTGCAGTTCTCAGCCTCCTATACCTCTTGCGGTTTTAGCCTGGCAGGGATGCTATGTAGGAATCGTCAGCTGTTTGCGCACCACTGGAGCTTATTTACAGCTCAGCCTGTGCTCCTGAGGCAGCGAGAATAAATCATCTTAGGATCCTGAACGCTCACAGCCTTCACTAATGCCTCGAATGAAACGAAAAGCTTTGCAATGACGCCACAGCATACGGTTTCTTGCATTTCTGGTCCTCGCCTTTCAAGAAAGTTTCAAGGTTTTATTTTTTTCCCGTAATCACGGGCGTAATTCTTGTGTATAGTAAAGCAGTGTGTATCGAGCAAGCCGAAAAGTGGTTCAACCGTAGCAGTGGATGTGACATGACCCCTGTCATTGTTCACATGTTTATAGAAACCGAGAGGAGTAAAAAAAAGATGTGGTATGTGGTGAATCACCGAGGTCAACGGTCAAGTAGTTCATCATGAGCGAGACATAAAGATGTACATGGAGAGGTCAGGGTTGAGGATTGGAGAAGCAATCTGACTTATTGCTGTTGGTCCTGGTGATTTACTGTACTGTATTTATTGTGAACTCTAAACTGCACTGATAGGACCCTGATGTCTCACTAATTCTGAATTAATTTTATTGCCTGTAATTATCATGCAGTTCTCATCACAATATAATTACCGTATTTTTCGGACTATAAGCCGCTACTTTTTTCCCACGTTTTGAACCCTGCGGCTTAAACAACGAAACGGCTAATTTATGGATTTTTCCTGGGTTTTTCCCGGTTTCACAAACTTCAAGCCAAAAAACTGAGCGACATAACATAAGACCAATTAAATTCCCGAACGGAAATGCCTACGACGATGCCTAACGAAAAACTCTCGAGAGAAATATTAGTGAAAGGAAGAAGGAAGACAGGGAACAAATACTTTCTTGGTAGGCTACTGTTTAAATACAAGCCGTTGTAGCGCGTTGAGTCTGGGTCATGGGATAGCTCGCTAACTCCAGTTGCAAGAGAAATCAAATAAGCACAGACAGGTTTCCAAAACTCATGCTTTTTTATTTTTCTTGGCAAAAGCGTTACGGGTAAGTCAAAGAAACTTAAAAATGAGCATCAGAAAATAATAAGGACATATTCCTCGCCCTTGCACACATGCAGTAATACCGGAAAAAAATGCGGCTTATTTATGTTTAAAATAAAAATCTTTGTCAAATTCAGTGGGTGCGGCTTATATATGGGTGCGATTAATAGTCCAGAAATTACGGTATAACCAAATAGAACTGTAAATTCATAGCATATTCTAGCTTTTTTCCTATATCTATCTACCATATGAATATACACAATGTATTATCTTGGTACTGTTGCTCATACAATGTACATATCTTATATTCATCTTATATTTTTCTACATATATTGCACCTTACATACATCTTACACATTACACTTAGTTCTCTACACTAACATTTATTTATTTATTTTATGTATCTTGGTATCTTGTCAGTTTGCACAATGCTGCTATTTGCACATCTGGTGGATTCCAAACTTCGTTGCTGTGTATCTGTACTATGAAATAACAACAAACATCTATCTATCTATCTATCTATCTATCTATCTATCTATCTATCTATCTATCTGTCTGTCTGTCTGTCTGTCTGTCTGTCTGTCTGTCTGTCTGTCTGTCTGTCTTGTCTGTGCAACTTTCTTTCAGCATCTCTCATTCCAAGCTACACTACATTCGGACAACATTCACTGTTATTTGGGAGTTATCTGTGATTCTGATGTGTCATGTGAAGTCAAAGAGAGAGAGAGAGAGAGAGAGAGAGAGAGAGAGAGAGAGAGAGAGAGAGAGAGAGAGAGAGAGAGACACATGAGCGTCAAACTGAAACAGAGCTGGAGTTTATGGCTCCTGTCAAAGTGTTGTAGCTGTGCGGTCTCACCGAGTCCAACCTGTTTGCATAATGCATAAGCGGATCAATATTCATTAGGAGCAAAAGTACACCGAGGCTCGCTGAAGCTGAGGGAATGGAAAATGACCGTGGCACTCTTGGCACCGGCGTCTTGAAACCTCCTACTCCTACACTGCCGTCTCCTTCTGAGAAACCATATCGAAGTACAGCATGCGCAGCTTGTTAGGGACTCTGAAACCACGTGCCGGGAACGGAAACCAAGTGTCAAACAAAGTTCTCTCGAAAAGCCGTGGCTTAACTTTACTAAAAATGTATCTTTATCTTTTTAAATACTCCTTTCTGTTTGGCAGAATAGTGAATAATAGTGAATAGTGAAGTCAGTTGATTCACTTATAAACAACTGTAACCTTATAAACATGTCATAGTAAGAGTATTATAACATGCTGTTACTGAATTGGAATCTAATGAAAACATTTCCTAAGCTACATGGTTGATGTACACATTAGGTTGGTACACATTAGGTTTAGATTCTCAACACTTAGGACTGATGGGTTGTCTATGTTACATGGCAAAAGTGGAACTTATTGATTAACACAGACATTGCAAGTTCATATGAACTGTAAATACATGTACACAATAGATTCAACACAACTGTTGCATCAAGAACAATAACAGGTTAAAATTTTTTAGATATCATAAGAACTCAACAAGAACTAAAAAAAAACTAGTCTAACTCCCAGTCTAATCTCTCCAATCTAACAGTCGACTCTCTGCAAATGTGTTATGAAATGAGGACCATGCCATTTTGGTTGTATGGGGGTGCTCAATGTCTGATTTTACATAAAACTACCATTTTTTTTCTGGCTACATGCTGTTATGATAATGCTGTAAATAATATTTTTTAAAGTAAGGAAGCTTTTAATAAATATCTTTAATGTGCTTGAAAAAATCCAACCCCGCTGTGCCAGGTTTAAGGTTGACTTTCCATTAACCGTGACCGACACAGGAGCATCTTGGTGGCAGGGATATAAATATTTAACAGTGTCTGGAAGATTTTCTACAGGTCTAATTTGCTCTAATTTAATTCTGTAAATTAATTTTTGATTGTTTTCCGACGCTGCGCTGTACCTAGAGCGTGCTCGCACTTTTAGTTTTATATATTTCGGCCTTTTTCTATTAAAAATGAGTGAGAGTGAGATCTGACTGTGAGATTTGCTGGGGGCATCAGGTGCAACTTATCACATCATCGGCCTTCATACTTTGAATGTAAAAGAAAGCTTTAAAGGGATATACCTAAACGAATGCTGTTTTTGTCCATCATCTATCGTGCTGTCAATACAGCCGTATTAAATCTGCACCTGGCAGCCGAGACGCTATTGGTCCGTACAATAATGCATTTTATAAGAGACCTGTTCGAGAGAGGCATCATTGTAAAACTATCCATGAAGCTTTAATAGCGCCGTATACGCCGAGGCCTTGCTCAGAGTGTTCCCTGACCTCGTAAAAGTTTCCTTCTTAAAGTCTCGCCGCATGGTTTTGCGATGACGGGTTGTGCGTGTCATTGATGCTCTTGGCGGGGGTCCAGCACATTTAGACACTGAGCTACAGGCACCACCTGGTGCTCAAGCACTCCACGATTGACAGACTGACAGGAGGAAGACGGACCCGGGCGCGGCCTCAAGCACATACGTGTTGTTTGAGCATGGCACAAGGAGGTTAGAGCCTTCGTGTTTGACAGCCTGCTAGAGAAATTGAGAGAGGTGAGGATACGCGGGGCAAAGCAAGCGATGAGGTGCCGAAAGGTTGAAATGTTTTGACAAGCATCACCATTAGAGTTTTTTTTAATGTCACTGTCATTTGTAACAGCGGCATGTGAGGAAGGAGTCCTCCAGCATTGCATGGGTCTTTCCTATGAGTCTCAGGTTCGCAAATCATAATCACAGGGCTGGTGTGGAAAAACAAGAGGTACTGAGTCTGAACAGCAGCGAAAATATACCCATGATGTGTATTTGGAAGGATTGTGTTTTTGACCATGCACTTTTCTTTTTAACCTTCACCCAGTGTTCTTTTTTCTTCAGGGATTTTTTTTATAGAGGGTTTGATACCAAGAACTGCGCACATCAGTATTTAATAGTGGCGGGTTGTTCATTAATGATTCCTTAAATTGACTCAGAAGAACGGGTAGTTTCAGAAAGTGATTCGTTCATTTTCTACTGGATGTGCTTGAGTAGAGCATCGCAACATAATCATAGGTTATGTACAGGAAAAAGAATTGAGTAGTTTACCACTCGATTCTTCTCGTTCGAGTCGCTTGTTCTTTTGTCACGTGACTCCCATATACGATATGCAGTTATATATATACATATATAAATTATTGGAACTATAGTCAAGGTTTATGTATGTAGACGTGTTGGGAAACTGCTTGTTGATAATTTTTCTTGCATATCCCAGCAATGTTTGAAAGCTGGGATCAGAGCACAGGGTCAGCCATGATACAGCACAGAGTATTAAGGGCCTTGCTCAAGGGCCCTGAAAGTTGCAACTTGATAGCACCAGGGCTTCAACCCCTGACCTTCAATCAGTAACTCGGAGCTTTAAACACTGAGCTACCACTTCCCAATAAGGTTCATTCACACATTTCCTGATCTTGTTGTAGCATCTTCTCGCAGCTTCATTAAGCCCAGCACACAGCACAGCTGAAAGTGTTGGACATGCACACTTTAGCAACAGCAAAGAAATTCCAAAGCTTCTTTTCTCTATTCTCCACCTTTGTATAATAACACCGGGTCTCTGTATCAGAGATATTCTTTATAAACAGCGTCAATCTTGATAGGAGCAGGTGGTTAAAAAAAAGTTGTTTTCTACTGCAGGCCTCCCTGTGTTTTAGTAATTCTGGCAATACACATACACACACACACACACACACAGAACGCGTCAATCATACTTCAAAAAAAATCAGAGAAGAAACAGTCCTTGCAGCTTTGACACAGTGCGCAAAAATGTGAATTAGGTAGGAACAGGCTGAGTTATGGATTCTGCTGATGAAATCCATCTTTTCAGTTCTCAGGAGGGATCCTGCACACTGGCTCGTTATCTGAGATCAGAATTGGAAGCCGATTTAGGCGGCTTTCACGCTAGGCGTTTGTTTTTTCTCCGTGCCGGTGTGAAAAAAAAAAATGCCGACTCATGCAGAGCGCACACTTTTCCGTATACCCTTTGGGTATAATGCAAATTTACGAGCTACTATTATCTACCTGACTGTACTGACATCAAAGTTTACAATATTTTTCTTTGTGTTCTCCATTGAAATATCAACTTTTTGACACAAATCCCCTTATAGTCACTAACTAACAACTTCTATCGGGCATTTAGTTTTTTTCCTTGGTGTTTTGTGCCGCAAAAGCATGTACAGGTTGTATAGTTTTGATTTTCTTTTTGCCTTCTGTCTCCCTCTCATCTTGCTTTTTCTCCAATGCAGGTACCAAAACAAAGAACAAAAGAAAACAACTTCCCTACCTATGTACATCCCAAACTGCCCAAAAATACAGTGGGTGACACTTGACTCTAACCATAGTGTGCCTAAACAGAAAACTTCTGTGTGGGGGTGTGTAGAGGTGGGCCCAAACTTCCTGTCAGCTCGGGGCATTCGAGAACAGTAGTAACCGCAGGTTAACAGAGTGGATGTAAGGCTTAGTGTAAATATATATGCAAAAGAGAAGATATCGCAATTCAATATGCGGGGTGTAAACTACAGGGTTTGCTTACATTTACATGCTGCATAGATTTATATCTAAAAATGTTAAACCAGCCCCTTTATTCGGCATGCACTTCTGGTAGATTCTTTTTTTTCCTTTTAACTGCTAATGGATTTTTTGTTGTTGTTCCGTAAACACTATGGAGATTCTCCGCATACTGTTGAGCATTTAGGGAGTGCTTAATAAAATAATGGCCTTGTGTTTCCCTTATTGCTCTCCAGTGTTCCAGAAAAAATGTATTATTAATCATATTGGCCATAAACAATTCTTATGTTTTTCAGTGTAGATCCTTAAAAGTAAGCTTTGGTTGCCAGGCAACATAACCAATAATGAGCATGTTGTATGAACAGTATGAATAATGAATAATGCAATATATTGCGGTGTGTGTGTGTGTGTATACGGAGGAGTTTACGGCTTCACGGCTTTGAATTCGATTTTAGAAGCAAAACTTTTCGTATTATATGCATTTATTATCCGTGGACCCTAGAGTACATTTTTAAATAAAAAAAAGGAAATAATTTAGTCTGTAACTTTATTTGGGGAAAAAAAAGCAAAGATGGAAAACGGTGACATTTAAACTTCTGTAAATTATCTGTATTTTAAGACCATATGTAAAAGTATCCAGTCCAAATGTCCAATCAATCTCACATCATCATATCAATGCAACTGAATTACATTCACTCTTATTTATACTCACCTTTTTATATCTAAATAGAATAGAATAGCCTTTATTTGTCACATTTACATTACAGTGAAATTCTTTCTTAGCGTATCCCAACTTGCTCAGGAGCTGGGGTCAGAACGCAGGGTCAGCCATGAGGGTTGAGGTCCTTGAGTGGCAACTTGCCAATCCCAGGGTTTTAACCCCAGACCTTCACTTAGTAACCCAGAACCTTAACCACTGAACTACCATTTCTAGATGTTTCCTTTGCTTCATGTCCTACATTGCAGGTTTCAGTTAATGTTTTTTGGTCTCGTTGTTCTTCACTGATATCAGCATCCACCTCCTCTGTTACATGACAAGAACCAAGTTTTTTTAATCTAAACAAAAGCAATTCAAAAACAAGCCTGCTGCTATAATGTCCTTATAATGTGCCTGCAATTTAGTGGATACAATTTGCCAGACCTTATATGGCTGGAAAAGTCACAGGGTATCCAAACTTTTGTCCAAATATTGTATTTAGAGTGTATGGTTTCTAAATTCTTTATTTCGACATGCGGCATAGATTTATATGTGTAGCTAAAGGTGTTACACCAGCTCCCTTAATCGGCATGCACTACTGTGAGGTGATGGGTAAAGGCCGTAAAGGGTCCTACAGTAGTAATTTGGGGGATTCATGATATTTGTAAGCTGTAATTAATGTCAAAACAGCTAAATTCAGCCAATCCTTACATTTGTCATGCTATTTCTAAGTACACATTTGCAAATTTCCAGTCATTTATCATTTATTAGATATAGAAAACTTAAAACAAACTGATGATTTTTAGGAAACAATCCTCATTAACAACGAAATGAAAAACCCAAATACACAACGATTCATATTCCGAAACCTATAATAACTCTGAAAGGTGACATCTTTGCTGTTGAAAGGTTTTTTTCTCTCTCTCTGAGTTCCTGCTGTGTCGAGGTTCTAATATAATGTGACAGCATCGCGTGCTTCAGTAAACATTTCGCCATGCCGCTTATTCTCCCCACTGACAGTCTAATTCCAGCTACGAGCACGCCTATTAGAGAAATCGTACCTGCTGCTCTAATCTCTGTGCTCGTAGCGGCGGGAACGTTTCGGAGCACCGTCATATTTAAAGTGTTAATCTATAGTGGTGCTCTGAGACACACAAATAATAGGTACTAATCAACTGCGTGAGCCTGGCTGTCGCAAAAATCGCTTGCTCGGTGGACTGAGAAGGGCACTGAAGACCTCTTTGCTTAATCAAACCCCTCTTTTGGAGGCACGCTTCAGCAGATTTGCAGCAAAAGTGATCGAGGCACAGTGTGAGAAGTCGTTGACGCATTATTAAAAAAGGGTCGCTGGGACCAGGAGTCATTTTTGGGTTAAAATGCAGTCGAGTGCAAAAAAAAAAAAAAAAAGAGGTGAAAAAAAAGAATTTTTTGTGCTTCTAATTTTATCATTTATATTCAAAAAGATTAGTTTAAAATGAGTCTCACAGAGGTGATCTCGAAGATGATTCCATCTGGAGACAAAACACATCGCATCGTCTCTCACATCGTCTCACATTCTCTCCCATGCTTGCTCTCACGTTTTCTGCACTTTAAAGCCTTGAAATTGAAGAATTAAACAAAGCAGCTTTTGTAAGATTTTAATATTCATGATAATAATACATTTTAAAGTAACGTGTCCTATCTGATATTTTATCAAAGCCACCGTATGTTGAATGATGTCAAGATCGCCTGTTTTCCGCTTGAATACTTCGACCTTCTGTCTCCGCCTCCACTAGGTGTTTCAAAGAAAAATAGAGTTCTGTTGCCAACCATGTTCTAAATAAAAACAATTTTGAAGTAAAAGAAAAGAAATAAATCTTGACCTTGATGTGATGCTGTCAGGCTCCAGAACTGAATTGAAAAAGCAGTGTGGGTTTTACAGCAGATCCGTCAGCGAGTATGAGGGATATTACAAGTAAAACAAAGCAGAAGTTGTTCAGACGATAAAAAAAAAAATGTCTTGATGATGTTGATCGCTGACGGGACGATGAAATACATACCGATATACTGTCACAGTACTGTATATTATCAAAGTCGCTTATTTTCACCAACAAATTTAGTTTAAACTGCTGACATAGCATATACGTTTACATTTATGGCATTTGGCAGATGCTCTTTTCCAGTGTGACTTACAGTTACCTCAGCTATATAGCTAAGAAATTTAAAATCTATCAGATAATGATAAAAATAAAAATAATAATAATAATATATAATAGAATTTGTTCACGTGTGTTCATATGTTAAAAAGACTTTGGAAGGAGCCTCTAGTTTCAATTATTAGTACAATTCAGAGGAAAAGAGGTGCCACAGACGGCTTTGTGCTTCCTACTGAAGAAAAAATTCAACAACCAAAAATGTATAAAAAAATGTAATATCAAGAGTGAATCAAAAGAAAGGGGGATGAAAGACACTTTTTATAGCTGCTGTAAGGTAAGTGATAACATGCTTCACAGATGTTTCACAACATTCAACATAACTATGAATGGATAAAGTAAGATCGCGATTGATATTAAATATAAAATGTTTATTAATAAATATTAATATTCTAACTATTCCAATTCTGTACATTTCTATTATTTATTTATTTTTATGTGTGGGGGCAGATGCAAGTGCAGATATTTTATTAATACTAGTGCAAATATATATATTTAAAAAAAAGACACGGACATGAAACACACAATAACATGACCTGAACATAGTAAACCTGATCGAGATGGACAATCACCATCAAAGACAAACTTTAGACAAACTGTGAGGTCCAAGATGAAATTTAAGAGCTATATAAAAGTAAGGGAATAAGTGAACAGTGTCATGTGACCAGGTCGCACGCAAGGGCTAATGGGAGATGTAGTTCTGTGGGTCTAGCCATAATTTGGGCAAATTTCTGTTTTTATTTCACTGCAAATTTTATTACATTGTCAATTCTGATGTATTCCTCAATTATTTCTTTTTTTTTTATTCCATTTATATCATGGATCAATTGGGGGGGGAAATCACTGCATGTTGTTTTGGGTGAAGTACACAAACCATGTAGTTGAGTTAAAGTAGAGATACACTCAGTAAAATCTGACTCCAGTAAAAGTAAAAGTGCTAATCTAATGTTACTCCAAGCACATTAGTCTATTAATAGAATGATATTAATAATATTGAGGAATGACATTTTCTTTCTTACTGTCCACCACTCTTGTGTATTGAATATGAATATGAATTTGAAAGTCTTATACTTTAGTACACAAATGATTAGAAGATTAGATTAATAATGTGTCTGTCATCATTCAAAATATCTTTGCTGCCATTGATTATTACAGTGTTGGACGTTTTTTCAGTGTAATATTAATTCAGTTCCTGGTCGCTTTCATGGTTACATTCAAGACCCAAACATTTAAAAATGCCAAATTTGTCCATCCTCTGTAGCTCTTGTTGATTTTCTCATAGACACGAGTGCTGTTTATTAGTGAATTGTGATTGGCAGTAGACCAATAGATGCTATAAATCTGTGGTTCTGCTCTGGGATTCTGGGAAGCCGCTGCTACTGGGCTTTTCAGGAGCAGCAGTTGATGAAGTAGGCTCATCAATTTTGGTTTTGGGGTGAGACGGGTTTGTTGGGGCTGTAGCATTAGTGCAATGAACGTCGATATTAGTCATTCTTATTTAGTCCAGGATTGTGATCAATTATGCCCCCTGCATGAGCTGCTATCAACATGGTAAACAACAGCAGATATGTGACAACAGAATGCAAGGTCCTCAGAGTAGAGGAAGCCAGGCTAAGGGAAGAGGTGAAAATCTGTGAGCAACAGTATGGTTTCATACCAAAGAAAAGTATTACAGATGCAATGTTTGCTTTGAGGATGATGATGATGAAGTGGTTTAGAGAAGGTCAGAAGGAGTTGCATTATGTGTTTGTGGATTTAGAGAAGGCGTACAACAGGGTAGAGAGAGAGGAGTTTTGGTATTGTTTGAGAAAGTCAGGTGTGTCGATAGAGGAACGATAGAGTGGTTCAAGGTGGAGGTTGGACTGCATAAGGGATCGGCTCTGAGCCCTTTCCTGTTAGCAGTGATGATGGACCGGTTAAGGGACGAAGTCAGAAGGGAGTCTCCATGGACTATGATGTTTGCTGGTGATATTGTGATTTGTGATGAGAGTAGGGAGCAGGTTGACAAGAGTCTGGAGTGGTGGAGGTACACGCTGGAGAGAAGGAGAATAAAAGTCAGTAGGGGTAAGACAGAGTACATGTGTGTGATTGAGAGGGAGGGCAGTGTAATGGTGTGGTTGCAGGAAGAAGAAGTGGAGAAGCTGGAGGAGTTTAGGTACCTGTAGTCAACCGTGCAAAGTAATGGAGAATATGTTAGAAAAGTGATAAAAAAAGATTGCAGGCAGGGTGGAGAAGAGTGATAGCAGGAGTGATTAGTAATAGAAGGGTATCTGCAAGAGTGAAAGAGAAAGTTTATAGTACAATGGTGAGATCTACTATGATGTATGGTTTACAGACAGTGGCACTGAGTAAAAGACAGGAGGTGGAGCTGGAGGTAGTAGAGCTGAAGATGTTGAGGTTTTCGTTGGGAGTGATTAGGATGGACAGGATTAGAAATTAGTTCATCAGAGGGAGAGCGCATGTAGGTTGTTTGGAGACAAGGTGAGGGAGGCGAGATTGAGATGGTTTGGACATGTGCAGAGGAGGGACATGGGGTATATCAGTAGGAGAATGCTGAGGATGGAGCCACCAGGAAGGAGGAAAAGAGGAAGACCAAGGAGGAGGTTTATGGAAGACATGCAGGTAGTTGGTTTGAACGAGGCAGATGTTAAGGACAGTGTAGTATCAAGGTGGATGATCCGCTGTGGTGACCCCTAACAGGAGCAGCCGAAAGAAAAAGAAAAAGAATGGAAGGTCCACAGAAGTATACTAAGATAGGCGTGTGTGTGTGTGTGTGTGTGTGTTGTGCCCTAATCCCAAACAAAACAACTAATAAATTATTGTTTTCAATGTAATAAGGCATTACTAGCATTATTATACCTTTCAAAACCAGTGATTAAGACATGAAGCATAACTAAAGCAGTGTTTTTTTTGTGTTTTTGTTTTTTCTTTGCATTATTTCTCCACAAAGGCTCGGTGTCTATGTTGGCATTTGCTTCAGCTTGCTTTGTAATTAAAGTGTCTTCGAGCGAAACGCTACGACAGTTTAAACAAGCTTGCAGAAGGCTATTATGCGACATTTTCATGCAGCAGAAAAGCACCACTGTCGACATAATTGCTTTGGAACTGTACCGGGGAATAATTAATTCGTTGATTCTATCTTGGTACAGGTGTTAATTCTGGCTATAAGTTTAATTAAGATGGCTCTTTAGGCTAAAATGTCAATTAAGACAAAGACATCTGGTGTCTTGCTTTTTTTATGGATCCCTTAGATATAATATGGAGACAAACTTATTAGACAGTCCAGTTGGAGGCACACAGTTGTATAGGATGTCTCTGGATGGTCATTTGATGACTAGATGAACTAAACAACCCAAACCTAGCATGACAGTGCTCCTGTGCACAAATTCAGCTCTGTGAACATATGGTTTGGAGTGGAAAATCTCCTACTACAGAGCTCAACCCTAATCAGAAATTGAATGCTGACTGCACCCCAGGCCTCCACACCTCACCTACATCACTACCTGACTTTACCAAAACCCATGGGGTTAAATGAATCTCACACATACCTCCACATGGACACTCCAAAATCTAGTGGAACATCTTCTTAGAAGAGCGGAGGTTATTATAACGGGTATGTTATAATAGAATGGGATGTTCAAAAAGCATATATTTTAGTGTATATGAGGTATAGATACACATGTAAAGTGTTAATGAAAGATGATTATGCACTTAGAAAAGAGAGAACGGTTTAGCTATTTTGGATCTCATTCTCAGATGACTGAATGAACAGAAGTTGCTATTGTCTGGTGCTAAAATGTCCACTTAAGTCATAAGATTCCCTGCCAGATAATAAAAAATGGCTTCCTGCAATTGCTGCTCACTTTTAGCCTGTAACGTGAATAATGGACTGAACGTGAGCATTTATTTTTTACATAAATATCAAAAAAAGATAGTAAAAAAATACTAAAAGGATTTGTGAACCTTAACATGTTGTGTTGTTGTTATCGTTCAAACATCTTGTGTTGGCAGATTCTTTTTGATATCTTACACAGGAAGGATCTCGGTGCTGTTGCCCCAACTAACACAAACTCTAACATTATCTTCTGTGGGTTTTTTGCAGATGTAGATGACTGTCTGTCCAACCCATGTGAGAACGGAGGGACCTGCATCGACAAGGTGGACTCCTTCATATGCCTGTGTTTACCCAGCTACAGTGGAGACATGTGTGAGAAAGGTAAAAGACCAAGCCAACTTATCATGACACACACACAAAAACAACCACAATGCTGTGTTTACGTGTGCAGCTATTTTCGTTCTCTGTACAATGAAGTCGCCAGAAGGCGTTTCTACTTCTGGTTGCTATAGTAACCTTTATGAGTGGATGCTTAAAACTTTTCTTGACTTTGTCACTTTGCTGGACACACCCTCATCTAGTCGCTATTAATTTGCTGACGCCCAAGGCAGCAGAAGCTCTCAATTAAAATAAATGTTTTGCAGTCACTCAGTCATTGTATGTGTGACTATTGCTTTAGAAATCTCTATGAATCCACACTATACATACACAAAACAGAAAGCCTGCAAGTCGGTGCACTTTTCTTATCTGTCTGTGTTATAGGTTTTGTCATCACCATTATCTGTTATATAATACAAGGATAATACAAGGCAGAAGTCTTATGGTGATTGTGATCAATTTATTTACAACTGAGCAAATTAAGGTTAAAGGCAGGGGTCCCAAAACTACGGCCCATGGCCCCTTTGAGACAAGATCTATTTTTAATATGTTTTACTCGTATTATACCAGTGTTTGATAATAAAGGTTGACTTTAATTTTAAAATAAATAGAGGTCAAGGCACCAGTAGTTGAGCACTGGAGTATCTGCTAGTTTTTCCGGCTTTCAGTCTGCTGTCATTACAAGAGCCGCCTCTAGAGGCAAATCAATGACAACATGTTTGTTTATACATGTGAGACTGCGTGCTGCACGGAGAGCGCTTTATTATATTTATTATTTATCATTTATTAAATATATGATTATATTTATTAATGAATATATATTCATATTTTTTCCTTTGGCACATTTTCATGATTCAGTATTGTTTTTTGTGTTCATTAATATGTTCACTAGTCTGCTATGTACGGTGGCCGAGAAGTGCAAAACACATTGATAAATCAGAAAATAAATGAACAAATTAGAAAACAGTAACAAATCCAAAAACAAAACAAAAATTAAGCTTTTTGAATTTCAATTGTTCCCCACCAATTTCACTGCACTGCTATTAATTGCCCGGATCGCTTACAACACAAGCAACTTTTGCAGTGCGTCTCTTTTCTGTTTATGTTGTCGTGTTGATGCTTAATTGCATGTTGGTGAGCGTCTGATTGTTTACTCAAAGGAAGCACACTCAGAAGTGCTTCGTTCTGGCTAATGTTGTTGTGTGCACCTCTGGGCCACTACACTTAACAGCGCCTCGCCTGAGTCAATAGGGTTGAGCTGCGGTAATGCATTATCCAGAATTTTAATACCCACTCTCCGCATTATGAAAACATTTCTGGGATACTATTAATCTAAAACGCTCGCTAGGGTCGTGGCCGTTACAGGGCTGGCTGACTCTGGAGTCTACGTGACATTCATCTCTACTCCGCACGGCCCACGACGCCATTAATCTCAACAGCTTTACACTCTTGCAACAATTCACCTCGAGTCCTCAGGCACCGCACGTACACGCATATACGTATAGATAGAAATTCACACCCACACACACTAATGGTGATTTATGAATTCTAATAATGCATTTGCTGCAGTACGGGATAAAAATGATGAAATGATAAGAACAGGAGAGAGTCGCCATGGCCGTTTGATGGAGATCGCATACAAGGGCGAGGTCTCATGGTATTAAGTTTTACAAGCTCTATAAACTGCTCTCTGTAGTGATAAAGAAGTTTATAATGTGTTATACCATGGCCCTGTTGAATCCACAACTCTGACTGTGTGTTTATTCATTCTGTGTAACAGGAGCTCAGGCTGTTTAAACAGGTTTATATGAATGTGCTCATTCTTAATTAAGGTAAAATTAAGAATGAAAATTGAGGTATGTGTAGAGAATGTGCAACGAGTCTTCAGAAGACAGACGACTAGAAAAGCCCTAATCCTAGACGGTGTTTGGCCCGCATATTCACTCAGATTTTCAACAGATCACTTTTGATGCGTGTAGTTCCCTTCTGCTTCAATTGCTCCACTATCATTCCAGTCCCCAAAAAACCCCCAAATCACTGGTCTTAATGAATTACCGACCTGCTGCTCTCACGTCTGTAATCATGAAGTCATTTGAAAGACTGGTCCTGGCCTACCTGAAGGACATCACTGTAAAATTGCTGTATCCTCTTCAGATTGCCTACAGAGCAAACAGGTCTGCAGATGATGAGGTCGACTTGGGACTGCATTATATTCTGCAACATCTTGATAGATCTGGGACCTACGCAAGGATCTTGTTTGTAGACTTCAGTTTGGCCAATCGTTCCTGATCTTCTCTCAGCCAAACTGACCCAGATCTTCGTGCCCACCCCAATCGCCAGCTTCCTAAAAGACAGGCAGCAGATAGTGAGGCTGGGCAAACTAGCATCCAGGTCTCTTACTATCAGCACTGGTGCTCCCCAGGGTTGGGTTCTCTTCCCACTGCTCCTCTCTCTGTATACAAATGACTGCACTTCTAAAAACCCCTCTGTCAAGCTCCTGATGTTTGAGGATGACACTACAGTCATTGGCCTCATCCAGGATGGAGAGGAATCTTTTTACAGACAGGAGGTTAAAGAGCTGGCTGTCTGGTGCAATCGGAACAACCTGGAGCTCAACACGCAAAACAGTGGAGAGTTCAGATACCAAATCAGACTTCAAGAGGCTACAGCGGACGGCCAGGACTGCGGAGTCGATTATTGGTGCACCACCGCCCAACTTCCAAGATCTTCACTTCTCCAGAGTGAGGAAAATGGCTACGAAAAATCACTTTGGTTTCCACGCTCTCTTCGAAATGTTGTCTTCTGGTCTGCGCTCCAGAGAACCATCCACCAGAACAGCCAGGCACAAAAACAGTTTTTTCCCACAGGCTATAGCCTGAACAATTAAAATATTTATAACTACACACTGTCCATCATAACTTACACATTTATAGATAGAAACCCAATGCTACATTTGTAAACTGCACACCTGTAAATAACATCTGCACATTTATTAATGAAATATTTCTATTTCTGTATATAGTGCATTTTTTAATTGTCTGTTTTACTTATATTTTGTTATATTATTTCTGTACTTTTGCCTGCACTAGAAGCTCCTGTTGCCAAGTCAAATTCCCTGTGTGTGTAAACATACTTGGTTATAAAGCTATTTCTGATTCTAATGCTGATGCGTTACCGTTGCTATAGTAACAGCTCTTTCACAGGGATGGTGGAAGTTTTAGGTTATCTAAAATTATGTGTAATCATTAACACTATAAGGACAAGGATTTGTGGACACTTGATCGTATTTTTATTTGCTTTTTGAACTACTTATTCCACAATTAGTCCCTGTTTGTTCTTGTAATTTTCTCCAGTATTCTGGAAGGATGTTTCACTAGATTTGGTGGAGATTTGTGCTCATTCAGGAACAAGATTTTTTTGTATTATGTAGAAGGTACCAAAGGTGTTCAGTAGGGTTAAGGACTCTATAGCAGGCCACTCAAGATGTTCACTTCAACCCATGTAGAGCATAAAGCTGGTTTTGTGCACGGAGGGATTGGATTGCTGGAACAGGTTTGGGCCTCCTATTAACCACCTCTAAAGATTTCTCAAACAATTGTGTGCCTTCAAATAAACAGTTTGATGAAGAAGCACATCTGGCTGAAAAAGTCATTTCCCAATACTTTAGCAGTTCAAGCTGAAGTATTGGGAAACTACTTTTTCAGCCAGATGTGCTTCAGCCAGATGTGGTGGTGGTTAATAGGAGGCCCAAACCTAATAATAACTCGAGGCACCAAGATAATAACTTTTGTTGTATTTCTTTACTTATTCCATTAGCGTCCTAGACTTTTGCTTTATAAAGGTCCATTAAACAAATGATATTGAAAGAGTGACCTGGGAGTCCACTGACTATGAAATAGCTCTGTTAGAGTCTCGAACTGCGTCGTCACGAAATTATGCATCGCTTCATTAGAATTCGCAGCATGCCTCTGTACTGATTGGGCATTAATTAGCACCCTGTGCACTTCTAATCGCAGGTCCCTCATCGCCCCCCATATGGTGCGCACCAGAAATCAGCACCCTGGGTGTTTTTTGTTGCGTAGTGTTGCTCTCAAAGACGCATACACACCCTTACCCACACACACACACAATTTTACACATAAACAATTCATCCTGTTGTAACTCTGTTAAGGCGTCGTGCTCTAACTCGGTTAAGGTGATTGATTACAAAAGGGCAGCGAAGTAAGCGGGAATGTGATGGAACTGCATTTTTTGGTCAATGCCAATCCTATTAGCCCTGTTGCGTGACTGATCGATGTCAGCACATTTATAAGTAGATTTATCGCTCGGACAATACAGAACTCGGTTATTGCTTGGACACGACTGGTGCAGTGTTAAAAAAAACAAAAACAAAGTTCCTGACTTGACTGAACTATTTTATATATAACTATTTTAAGCCTTAGGTCAGTGACATTTTGGAAATGCTTTATGTCTGTGAGTGTGGAATCTATAAGCACGATGTCCTGGATTTTTTTTGGTTTGTTTTTTTCAGCATAAATAAACTGGAACTGCGATTGTTCTCGCGTTTAGCGGAAATAAAAAATTAAATCGAATATATACTATATGGACAAAAAAGTCGAAAACACATCATAAGATTTCTGCTTTTTAAATATCATATTCAATATTTGTCTCTGTTTATAATAACCTCCACTCTTCCAGGAAGATATTTCACTAGATTTTTAGAGTGCATCTAAAGACTATATACAATTGTATGCCTCCAACTTGGGGGTAATAGTTTGAGGGTCAAACCACATATGGCTGAAAAGGTAAAGTGTCCCGATTCTTTTGTCCATATTGTGTATAGAATGATATTTTTTAAGCATTCCAGTAAATATTTACTGTATTGTATGTTTCATTTTGGCTGTTTATGCTTATGGTATTTAGCCGACACCCCTTATCTAGACTGACTTACTCAGTCAATCTCATTTTTATACCACTAAGCAGATGAGGGTTAAGGGCCTTTCCCAAGGACCCAGCAGTGGCAGCTTGATGGTGCTGGGATTTAAACTCACAATCTTTTGATTAGAAGTCCAATGTCTTACCTGAGCTTCCCCTTCCCAAATGTTTGTCCTTCATAGATCATGTATCACATGATTGGTGAAGAAGTTCAAAAAGAACAGCTACCCAACGACCAGAAATTTCACTTTAGCTTTGTTTAATGACAAGATGGTTTTCTCTCTCTCTCTCTCTCCATAGACACTGAAGGCTGTGACCACAGCTGGAAGAAGTTCCACGGTCACTGCTACAAACTGTTCACCCGCCGGCACACCTGGGAGGATGCTGAGAAGGACTGCAGAGAGCTCAGCGGCCACCTGACCAGCGTCACCTCCAGCGTGGAGCAGGACTTCCTTACTGGTGAGTTCGTACAGAAGGCACGCTACTGCACCCCTGAATTGATGTTTGTGCTTTTGACTACAACTTAAAAATAATAAATCAATCTTTAAGGCTATAATCATTTTTGGTACATAAAACCTGATGTTGACAGCTAGTCTTTTGGATTAGTCCTGTGCTTTATGCTTGCTAACATGTTGATCTGGCAGGTCTGGGCCATGATAATGTGTGGATTGGGCTAAATGACAGAACAGTGGAGGAAGATTTCCAGTGGACTGACAACATGGACCTGGTGAGTGCTGTTTTAAATGAGTTAGCTTTTAGCTTTAGCAGAATTATATTCTGTAGTGTGTTCTGTTCGCACCTGAGACAAGTCAAAGTCTGAGTTCTCATGAGTTATTCTGACCAATTACAGTTTGTTTTCCTCCTTTAAGCTTATCTGATTTGATTTGACCAATCAGAATAAGATTTATTTATGTTTATTTTAAGTAATTAGACTCTGATTCGTTCATGCTCATTCTAACCAATCAGACTCTGACTTTCCATGTAGTCTGCAACCAATCAGGCTCTGATTTGTCTATGCTCATTCTAAACAGTCAGACTCCAATTTGTCCATGTTCATTTTAGCCAATCAGACTCTGATTTGTCCATGCCCATTTTAACCGATTTGTCCATGCTAACTTTAACCAATCAGACTGATTTGTCCATGCCCATTTTAACCGATTTGTCCATGCTCCTTGTAACCAATCAGACTCTGATTTGTCCATGCCCATTTTAACCGATTTGTCCATGCTCCTTGTAACCAATCAGACTCGGATTTGTCCATGCCTATTTTAACCGATTTGTCCATGCTCCTTGTAACCAATCACACTGTGATTTGTCTATGCGCATCGTAACCAATCAGACTCTGCTTAGTCCATGCTCATTCTAACAATCGTCTGATATCCTCAACGTCATTTTTTGCAGTTACCATCACAGTCACCTACATCCTGTTGCAGTTAACATGACAAATTAATAGTGAAAAGCTTTTGTCTATTTTGGTTTTTAATGTACTCCTGTCTCCATTTCAGTCAAGTTATTGGTTTGTTATCCGCTTGTGTGTACCTGTTCTGTGTTAGGTACTTGAATAGCTTGTCTCTGTATTTGCTAGTGTACCAGGGCATTATTGTTACTTTTGTACTTTCAAGTTTGGTTGTTTTTGCCTGTTTTGACCCTCAGTATAGTTTATCCTTGCCATGTCCTGCGTGCAGTTTCTTACCTATCTGATTTCTTTGTTCAGTCACGGTGTATTCTCTGACCAGTAGATGCCTGTGTCTTTCCACCTTAACAGGTATACGAGAACTGGCGTGAGAACCAGCCGGATAATTTCTTTGCAGGTGGAGAAGATTGTGTCGTGATGATCTCTCGAGAGGACGGCAAGTGGAACGATGTGCCTTGTAACTACAACCTGCCCTACATCTGCAAGAAGGGCACAGGTGAGACACCGTCTGATCACGCTGAACTAGTTTCCTCTTAAAAGTTCCACTGGGATGCCACTATGTATATTTGGAACAAACATTTTTGGCTATTCATTATAACTCAAGCTTCCCTCTGCTCTTGCTGGGAAGGTGTTGTCAAATTCTTCAAGGTTTTTTTTTTTTTTTTCTTCTCCAAAACCTACTTTTAGTCACATAAGAGTACAAGTGTTGTCATCAGAGCAGAGCACATACTGTATTTGTTTGGAGTGAATGTAACATCCTTTGAGAGGATCAGTTGATTTGTCAGTTTGTAGGACATAAAAATATCCTACATATATTGCAAATAGATCGAATGGAACATCTCCTTTACTAGTTTTTAGAGCAAAATTCAGAAAAATAGATTATGCTTTTTTTTAGTATTCCATTTTTAAATCCTTTCTCCTTTAAATTACTGACTGAAACGGAGTGAATTAAAGTTTCAATAGCTTTCCAAAAGCCTAACACAAAGCAAACTGACCCTTTCTCTTTATCCTTAATGCTTTCAATGCTTACTAAAAGCAAACGAGAAACTGGGAAGACATACAGGATGAGAAATGTTAAAAGTGTGTGTTCATTCCTGTATTACCAGTCATGTGTGGCACTCCTCCGGCTGTGAGGAACACGTATCTTGTGGGACGGAGGCGAGCTCACTATGACATCCACTCGGTGGTGCGTTACCAGTGTGTCGACGGGTTCTTCCAGAGACACGTCCCTACGGTGCGCTGCCGACCCAACGGCACCTGGGAGAGACCCAAGATCGTCTGCACCAAGTGTGAGTACCACCAGTGTATATATTTTATACCACAAAACCAGGAAGACAAGATAGGATAGAATGGTAAAAGTGTTCACACACACACACACACACACATAGCAGGATTTTTTCGTAACAATTGGTTTTTATAATTGGTCTTTTTATAATAAAAAAAAATACTGCACCTTGTCACTGAAAGGTCAGCCAATCACAATGAAGACATGACCCTTAATATAAATAGAGTGCACTTTAGACAATTTGAAGTGGTATTAAAATGTTTATAGTCTAGTATTGTAACACACCAACAGATGGCAGCACAAGGCTGCACACACAGTCACAGGGAGCACAGAGCTTCATAAGTCAGTAGTCAGTATGCTAAAGGACATGGTCCTGTGTACATCTGGACCGCGTGCACTACCACGTCTGCTTTTCTGACCACGTACGCACAATGTCAACGAGCTCTGCTCACACGTGATTTTCTCGCTGGAAACAACATGATCTCACCCATCCTACTCACCTACTCTTATTATAATCATCAATTATACCCTACAGAATATTATTATTTCTATATAGATGGTGTTGGGAGCAAACAATCATATTTATGTCTCTGTCTCGCTCTTTTTCTCTCTCTTTCATTCTTTCGCTCCAACTCGCCAACCCCAGCACGGAGGTCTCACCGCTACCGTCGGCAACATCACAGATATCACCACGAGCACCGGCGACACCGCAGACATGGTTCCGGCCACAGAGGACGGGACTAGAGCTACCATTCTCCGGCCACAGGTCCCTGTGTGACATCACTTCCTTTGACGGAAGCGAGAGGGCCCTTGAAGGACAGAAATGGTTTTTCATCATTTTTTTTTCTCCCCTCCATTCTCACTCTTTCTCTTTTCCTAAAAATCTTCTTTCAAAGAATGTGTTTTTGACTCATCTCCTCTCTTTAGGGTTCTTTTTTGCTCTTGGATTTAGGTTTAATGTTCATTTTCGTCTCGTTTAAAGGAAAAAAAAAAAAGAACCTGATTCTTCAAGCTTTGGCGCTAATATACAACCTAGTCGTGGGTGTTTACTAAAGTTCCTGGATTGGATGATCGCAGGTCAACTCATTAACCCGTGCGTTTGATTTGCCTTCGTAGGACATTCGTGTTCATTATTGTTGTAGGCGCAGAAAAGTTCTCATAGGTCTTGCGGAGTATCAGTTTGATTAGAGTTCTGTAGATCCACTTTGTAGTGCAATAATCAATTCAGAAACGACACATTACTGTCATTTATTCCTCTATTGGTGATGCCTGTATGTACTCCAGTAAACAATAATCAGTCCTTGTTACTATGGCACAAAGGGTTTTCATGTTATACTTACTATTCATCATTTTTATCAAGAACAGATGTGTGTAAAGATGCATAAAATTGGGGGAGGGGGGGGACACAAACAAAACAACAAAATTCTGAGCATGAAAATGTTTCCTATTACATATTACTTTACATATTTTACACTTTTTCTTCATATCAGCCCCAAAAACATGAAGAGAAGACTAGGTTTCACTCTAAAAAAATTAGACAGAGAGTTACCTTATTTATAAATGATTACAAATTTATGTACTGCATTTACAGTATTTAGCATCTTTCCGTTCACCTGCATTCTTAATGAAAAAGTTGTTAAAAAAAATAAATGGCAGTTCAAATTAGCACATTAGATCTAATTAACCTTTTCCTGGTGCGTATTTAATGAATTAGCACTTTGTTTTACTGTTAAAGGTTCAGAAATGCACAGCAGCATTTGTTTCTTTGGCTAACACACAAGTCTGGAGGTTGAGTCATGTGCTGGAAATGAAACAAACGGAACAAAGAATTATTGTTTTCGAGTCAGCGTTATGGAAGTCCTAAGGGGCCATGCATTATAATATTTTTCTCTCCGGTTTACTACTGATCACAATTTAATTTTCTTGCGATCTTGACATAAACATTGTTTCCTCGTGATCAGTACTTACATTTTCGGTGTATTCGGCATAAGAGCTTGTTGTAGAGGCAGCACATGGATAATAACCATAACCATTCGTGGCAGCGGCATCAAGTCCACGATCGCGATAAAATAACAAGAAAACAACTTTTGTTATGTCACGATCACAAGAAAATTAAGCCGTGATCACGACAAAACATCACGATGTGTCGAGATTACGGGAAAAAACAAGAAAGAACAAAAATATTACAATGCATGACCTCTCAGGACTTCCGTACAGCATGCTACTGGATGAAAAAAATACAAGGATGCTGAAGTAAAAAAAAATGTTTAAATCCTATTCTAGTGACTGGACTATTCAATCACCAGGGATCGATTTTGGAAACACTGAATTTAAAGAACAACGTGTTAAGGATATTAAGGATTCTGCATTATTTCTAGGTCCCTATTTAAATGAAGGCAAATGCACAATTTTAACCATATTCTCCACCTGCCTAATCTTCACATCTTTGCATTTGTTCTCAGAAAAGATCTAGAAATCTGAGTCTGGACCAGAATCGTAATTTAATTCAAGCTGCTGTCAGTATCATTTGTAATAAACAATTCTTAGAAAGTAAAAAAAAGAAGAATATCTTTAGCGCTCTCAAGACTTTTGGACCCTGCTGTAAATCACTTGCTGAGGAAAACAAAGAATCAAGTAATGGCTTTTATGTCGTATTCCTCACTATTAATGCACAGCGCACGTAAATAGCTAGCTACCTTGCCATGTGCTTTTTACATCTAGTAGCCTAGTGGGCTAACTAATTTAAGAATTTACTATTCGGTTGCCACTTGTACAACAGAAAATTATTTATCTCGACTACTAATCTTGACAGAACAAATCTGCTTTAGTTTTGCACCGGAGCTGTGTGGCTAACATAGCAGCTAACAAGTAGTAAATGCTTATGGTCGCCATTTGCATGTGGGGTTTTGACAAAGAATGACCTTCTGATATTGAAATAATTTTAGAGAATTTTAGAATGTGGAGGTTGTTCTGAACATTTGGGCAAGTCATGGCCCAGGGGATCAATTTGGCAAAGATATGTCAGGTAAAATGTATTTTGGAGCACTGGGACTGTAAAGTGGTATCAAAAACAATGTCATTTTAGCTGTTTAAACACCTGAATTATGTGATGGTTTCAAGGAAGGGTGCAGGAAAAGGGTGGATTAATTTCAGTGATATTCTGCGATAATTCTGAGGTAAAGATTATGTGAAGTCTTTTCTTACAAATCTTACTCCGTACTCTGATTTGACAGCACAGACATGATACGTCCAAAATAACATCCAAGGTACATCGTGAGCTGATTTTCCCTAGATTTAGATTGAAGGAGCTTTTGTAGGAAAAGCTGTCTTCTTGTTTGATCATTAAAGAACGTGCTGAATCACAGATGGCGCCTTCTTCACCCTTATATTGTTTCAAATTGTTGCCCCTGCATCTGTGTTTAATAAGCAGCTGGTATTTTGTCATTGTACCGTATGTAGTAATATGCAGTACGTTCTTACAGTATTCATGCAGGTTATTTAATCATCCAGTCATGATTCAGCAAAACTACAAGACCTACAGTTTCATTTATAGATACATTATGTGGACATAGGTTTGTGGACACCTGAACATAAGATTGGTATGTGATTTTTGAACAGTCAATTCCACATTTAGTCCAAATTCCCTTCACTCTTCTGGGAAGATGCTCTAGATTTTGGAGTGTGTTTGTGGAGATTTGTGCTCATTCAGCCACAAGGGTGTTTGTAAAGTCAAGTACTGATGTAGGTGAAGTGAAGAAGCCTGGGGTGCAGTCAGCATTTCAATTTATCCCAAATGTGTTCAGTAGGGTTGAGGTCAGAGCTCTAAAGCAGTCCACTCAAGATCTTCCACTCCAACTTATCCAAACTGAATCTTAGCAGTGCATAGGTGTGTGGTCAGGGAACAGGTTTGAGTCTCCTAGTTAATGTGAAGTAAAAATGTCATACATCAACTATACAGTTGTGTGCTTTCAAATTTGTAGTAGCAGTTTGGGAAAGAACCACAAATGGCTGAAAAAGTTAGGTGTCCCAATACTTGTCCATACAGTGTACAAACGTTTTTAACCTGACAGGAGTGAAAACATTAATGGTGCATATTTTTCTTCATCCCCCTCTTACCTCTCTTTTATTAACAAGCCATTGTTTGTGTTCACAGAACAGTCACTTCTTGTATTTATTTTTTTACAGCATTCTGTATAAACCCTGCAGACTACTGTGCATTACAAATCACGAGAAATGCCCACACCAGTCCATCTGGTTTAAAACCTCGAGAAAGTTGCGACTGTACCAGCACATTTCTCATCCCATCGTATGTAGCACTCCATATGCGTATCAGTGGGCCATATGGGTTTTAGGGGGTGTGTAATTGGAAGTGTAAGAATGTGTGATTCCAGACCTTGTTAATGTGGGGAGACCCAGTGTGAAATGGCCATGCTTGTTTTTCAATTGTCTTAAATATGGCAGAATTTATGTAACATTTCTTATTATGAGATTAAGATAAGATATAAGAAATATTGGTGCCACAATTTTAGCCATTTATATCGAAAAAGCTTGGTACTTCAGTTTTGGAACATCAATTTTCCCCTTTGTATAAATAGATGCTAGAAATTGGCAAATCCGCTAATCCTTGACAACTCAGATTGAATAAATGAGGCATCAGAATATCACTGCAATCTCATAATAAGAAATATTAGTGAAAGAAGACACACATTTCTTTCTTTCATGAATGTATTTGTTTTTTCGAATGAGATTTCAATGGTTTGTTTTTAGCATGTACTAGTGTGTGCCGTGCATCATTTTGGGTTCCATGCTACCCTGTTTGTAATCATTATAATTTTATTTTTGCTTGTTTGGTTTTGTTGTTATTCATCATTTTAAATGAATCAGATCCACAGTAACTTTATAACCCTAACACATTGTGGATGTTCTGTTTCCAAGTATTTGTTCATAAACTCTACATGTGACTTACTCTTTAAATTGAGCTAGTTGTCTTTTTACTTCAATTCTGTGTGTTTCTTTATAACATGTATATGTTAGACATAAAAAATAATAATCCAACAGGTTATTTTAGCTGATCTTGATACCATGTCATGTTTTGGTTTGTACATCATGATCTCTTATTGTACTTTGGGTTAAAAGATGTCATCCTCAGAGCTCACAATCTGAAAAACTCTCCCTAATGAGGATGTAATATTTTAGTCAATGTTTCAGTACCAACCAACTGAGTAGTAATTATCATTCAGCCAGCTTGAGCTTCTGGAATTTTCCCTCACATCAATTCATTTAAAACAGATAAAAGAAAAGAGGGAGATATTTATGAATGTACTATGGCGTATGAGAGGATAGGTTTGATTTGGTCTCTGATATATTTAGTGTCCACTATTTGGTGTTCTTATGCCTTCTCGTTGCTGTGTTTTTGTTCTTTATCAAACTGGAAACAGAAAAACAATAAAACTGATTGCCACAGTACTAACAATGTCCATGAGACCTTCTTAAGCATGAATAGCCAAGTAAGGTTTTGTCCCTGCCTCAAGGTTTGCAGGTGAGAACATTTTTTTTAAGTCACAACTTGCAAAATGTAAAAAAATAGACGACGAAGAATAAACGCAAAGATAAAAAAAGACATGCAATTCCATTGGGATTGGAATCCTATGCTAAACCTGAGGTAAATTTGCCTGGTACAACAAAATCGCATAGCAGAATGGAAAATCCAATGCTGAAAAATCTGGAAAAAATCACCTTGGACTATAAAAACCTTTTGGACTTGAAAATGTGTCTAGTACTGAACACTGTACTTTCAAATCAGTCTAGTCTGAAATCCTAATCTATCATCTAGTACTGAAATGTCATTTAGTAAAAATCTCCTAGTTCTTTTTAGTAGGATAAAATCACAAAAAAGTACTTGGAGATTTTTACTAAATGAAAATACGGTACTAGGTATTTTGCCAGTACAGTATTTGTTCAGTACAGACAAATTTTTAGACCTAAATGATTTTTCACCTAGCAACAAAAAAAGCCTGGAAAAACTAATCCAGTAAAATTTTGAAGTCTTGAAAAGCCATTCAGTATTTAAGAGTCAACCATTACAAAAATTTTATGGTCTTAAATAGTCAACCAATACTTAAAAATCTGTCCTGAACATCGACCATGTTGACTAGAAGGTTAGTCGTCTATGATTGGAGCTACTATACCGTCCGTATGTTCAGTATTACTGAAAAAGTACATATGGGAATGACATTCGAGAAACACTTTGCTATTCTCCTAATAAGCATGTGAGACGAGGCTTATAGTTCAGTTTATGGAGCGTAAATAAATGAGCGGTTTGAGAAATAAGGGAAGCATCCGGACGTCCTTTTTTTCCACAGTCTGGTTTGACATGCTGAAGCGGTTTGCTGTTCATTACACTGGCATTAGGCTTCGTCCCTTTGGAAGGACATCTCCCTGGATTTATTATGGGATGTCTGCTCTCGGTTGTGGTCCCTGGACCACCGAGTTGGACACACAGAAACACACACATACACTTAATGTTTTTACATTTTAGACAACGTTGGTGTTAATTCTAAAAGCATAAATAGTTCCTTAGTTGTCCTGCAAGGGGAACCTTTAATTATTCTATGTATATCTGTACATCTTGTCTATACATAAAATACTTTTTACGTGCCCTTGCAGGTTTTCTCCAGGTTCTTCGGTTTCCTTCCTTTTGACTAACTATGCTAAATCGCCTCTTTCTAGTTAAAGTAAATTTGTGTACCAATGAGTACAACTCATTGTAACGCATGATCTATCAATACACACCATTTAAAAGGTTTGGTTCATGCTCCACGTGAAGTGAGTGGAAAGTGTGGAAAGCATTCCGACTACATCTTCAAGAAGCAACGAGCCACTAGCTCTTCAGTGAACCCCCTGAACAAGCTTTAAATCTTTCAGCAATATGTCGTGAATGCCACACACAATACTACAGACCCCATTTACCCCACATATCCTCCTGTGACTTCTGCCATTAATACAAAACTAATAGTTTCACCATTGAGGCCTGACATTGACTGAGTTTTACTGTCATTTCTGCTGTTTACTGTGAGCAGATTTTCTCCCAGCTTGGGCCGTCCTCCCCTGACTGCTGCCTTCACGCACGCTCCACCTGCTCGCTCAGCCTCGTTCTCCCCTCATTGGCTAATGGGCTGGAAATCGCCCGTGTCACCTCTCATGAGCCGAGTGCAGAGCCAAGCTGTTTTTCTGCAGGCTGCTGCTTGCTGGGGCGATCAGGCCCAGCTGCTTATTCTTTCATGCAGAATGCAGATGCTGGCATTCTACCCGCTTCTCATGCACTAAGACTGCTACAAGTTAGATGAAATTAGACCTACGGTTTGTATTGAACGATATATTTTCTGTAAAGTTTTAACTTTTTAAGCGACCGAAGACAGACGGAAATAAACTGAATTAGAGCAGGATGTTATCATGATTGCTACTGATACTGATAATATTTTTATCGCATGCTGGAGTATGAACATAGCATTCGCTCAGGCAAATCATTATTAACCAGAGGCATGTAGTTGTATCTCATTCCCTCAACATTTTAAGTTGTGTGCTCAAACCACACAATTATCAAAAAGTTTCGAGACTAGCTCTGTTTACAAGAAAGTACTTTTTTTATCCACATTTACACACAAAATACACTAAATAGTCCCCTTGCACAGCAATACAGCGCTCCCAGCGTTCCTGTCAGTTCTTGTCAAGCACCTTCTGCGAATTGATTTTCCATCAATGGTGTCAAAATGGAAACCTATGCACCGGATCTTCATCTCCAGGAAGAGGGCGAAGTCCGCAGGAGCCAAATCTGGTGAGTAGGGAAGGTGCGGAAGTAAGCTCATGTGGATTGTTCTCCAACTATCATCATGCAGAAGTTGACGAATGGTTACGACATTTTCGGGAGGTTGAGCTCATCGAAGGTCTTTTTGATCTCCCGTCGTCTTCCAGTGATGTTCTTTCGCTCTTAAAAGGGGGCATGGTCAGAATAGCACTAGTTAGCACCATTAGCCTCGAAACTTTTTAATACCACCTCGTACAACTTTGGCATCACATTGTCACGACATACTAATTCACAGATATGTGATATTTTATTTGTTTATTGAAATATCGTCTGGTGACCATGCCCTTGTTAAAAAATATCCACAAGGTCACTATGACTAAAGAAACACTCTTAATAGAAACACTTCAAGGTCTATCTATCATTCTAACATTGCAATACTGATACAACACTGTTACTGCACAGGTAGTATTACGGTATATAACCATCGATTCGATGATGCAAAATTTACAAGTCATGTATGATTTCTTACCTAATTAGAATACAATTTTTGTTCTTTTTACTCTGCTGGTATCTGTTAAAATGTTCTTCTTAAATTCTGCTTGCTTCCATTTCCGACGAAAAAACACTATTATTTTTTACAGCCTACATTGCTTCATATTTAGTCAACTAATAAGGCTCTCTTTCTCTTATTTAACCCCGTCTAGCATCCAATCAAGTTCATCTGTGCAGAAAGAAATGTCAGGAACCATGCCAATTTATCATCCGTGGTGACCTTTTCATGCACAATGTAATTAGCGATGTAGCTATCCGTGTGTGTTTGAACACGGATCAACCACCAGAGTGTCGTGTGGAATTTGAGGATGAGTGTCCCTGACTCTGGCTCATTAAAATGTTTAAGTACCCAGGAGTAAGCAAAGACTTATGTAAAATGAAGTTTCTTATTTGCTGAATTTAAAGGAAAACCTGGATTAATTGTAAAACAGCTAGGGTTTTGCTCAAATGCTTATCAATTTAATATTTACATAGTACATATACAGTATATTTGCCTGTTTAGTTGGATAACACGATTTTAGCCACGATTTAGTTATGATTTCCTATAACTCTAGAAGCTAATGGCTGTTGCGATTGCATTGTGGTTTCATCCAATTAAATTCTGGCAGTGTTCTGGCAAGGTTACAGTCTTTACCTCAGTGTGGCTCCTACAAAGACCATCAAACAAAGAGCCAATCGGAGCGCCGAACCTGTTGATGCAATTAGCACCAGACACTTCAACCCAACTCAGAGAAAAATGGTGAAACAAGTCAGGTGGACAGTACGGCAAGAAAAGGATTGTTTGTATGATGATTTTGTTATGAAGGCATGTCATGAATAAAACTCTACAGATTGTCTTTGTTTGGTGAGAGAAAACGGGGCTGAACGTGTCACAGATTCATGCCGTAAAACAGTTTTTGACTGTTGTTGACAGTCAGACATTACGACACAACTAAGATCCTACAGTGTGACATGGGGATCATGTTCGTACAGACTGACATCAACAATCGCAAAAGGCTATCAAAAGTCGCACAGTGTGAGCCTGCTATTAGATAACATTAATGTCATGTAATGATAAAGATGGCAGATGGAAATGCAGATTATAATCCAAATACTGTAAACGTAAAACAATGATGGGTCAACCTTTTAAAATGTAAAAAAAAAAAAAAAAAAGAAAAAGAAAACTAAATACAAAACAAAGGTTTAATAAATCTCAGAACCTACAACTACAACTGAGCAGTTGAGAGGGGCCTTGCTCAAGGGCCCTGCAGTGGCAGCTTGGTGGTGCTAGGATTTTGAATTCAACACTTCCAATCCAAAGTCCAATGCCTTAAACACTGAACTACAACCTCCCCTTTGATTGGAAACAGATGTGCCTGATCATTATGATGGTCATTGTGATGAACAGGTAAGTGTGTATTGAGAAAAGGAGTCCAGGAGGCCACGTTCACTGGTCATCAATTGTGGCGTTTGAGTCCGGTAGTGACCTGACATTAGGCAGCAAGTCAAATTCAAGTAAATATCTTGCGACTGATTCATTATGCACAGATAGTCTAGCAAACTTACTGAGACTGAATGGTGTGTTCAGGCAAAACTGTGTATTTGCTTTAAAAAGAAACACATTAAACAGGTTTAAATCATATTATATATATCTTTATACCTTATTTGATCACATGATTACGTTTTTTTCATACACAATTCATAGGTTAAACATGATGAATTTTACTAGTTTTCATATATGATTGTACAAAATGTGTCTGATTAATAAATCCCGCTTTTTAAGCCTATTTATTTGGCTCCAGAAAACCTGCTCAGCACCATGGAGTTGTATGAGATGAGGGTTTTAAGAGGAGCCCCCCCTGCACCCGGACTTCCCTGCAATAAAATAATTTATTTCTGACCCTGAAGCCAAAGGAAATTTCTCAGAGCAACAGAAAGCAGACTCCAGACTGCTATCAGGCTTAATCTCCCGCACAGCTCTGAGGGTGTCATGACCTTCTGTCCTGCAGTCGTCCTGCCGTATGACAGTCCAATTTCTACATCTTTTCCCCTCGGCTGAGAGGCAGCCATTCATCTCAAGCCCCGCCAGCCTGCAGATAAACGAGTCCGAATTGAATGCCTTTTGAGATTTAATGGTGTTGAGTTTACTCAAGTCGCCGGCTCCTTTGTTGCCTTTATTTCATTTGCTGCTCAAGAGAGCGCACTATTTTTCCGTCACTTGAAAAGGCTGTTTTCACATTCGTTTTGGGTGGAAGTTGAGGGGGAGAGTGTTTGAGTCACGACATACAAAGAAACATCAAAATTTCAATTTCACTAAACACACAAACAAACTATACAAATAAATACAGTACATACAAGATAATCTTTGTGTTCCTTTGTCTTGGAAACTTACACTAGTTACCTTCAACTTACACAAATCATCTTCAACCTGTTTTCAGTGCCTTAATTATCATTTAGATAATTATCAATTATCATGTCCATTGACCACGTGCATTACCACGTCTGCGATTTCATCATGGACAGTAAGTTAGAACAAAGAGAAAACGTGAAATTCTGTGTGAAAATGGGCAAATCTGCCACAAAGACGTTTGGCATGAAATACGTCTGATATGCATCTGCAATGCTGCCAGTCATCTCAGGTGTTTTGTGTGTGCTTCAAGAGTGGAGGAAAATCACTGGAAATCGCCGAGAGATTAAGAAGACCTTCAACAAACTCAAACCCTGAAAATGTCAAAACCATTTGGCAACTTGTGCATGATGATCGCCAGAGAACAATCTGCATGATCTCACTTCTGCACCCATATACCATTTTAAGGGAAAAATATATATTTTTGAATTAGATGGCTGCAACAGGCCATGTTTGCCACTGTGTAGCATCACGCCTTCTGTCCGTATACATCTGGGAACTGAGGAGACCAGTTGCTGTAGTTTTGGGAAAGGAATGTTTTCCCATATCGTGTCTGATACAGGATTCTAGATGCTTAACAGTTCTGGGTGTCCTTTGTTGTATTTGTTTGTTTCATGATGCAGCAAATTTCTTTAAATGGTGAAAGTTCCAGACTGCAGGCAGACAAGTTCAGCACCCGAACTCTTCTACTATGAAGTCATGCTATTGTAATAGATGCAGTAAGCAGGTAGCATTGTCTTGTTAAAATATGCAAAGTTGAGAAAGACATTTTCTAGATGGAAGCATTTGTTGCACTAAAATCAAAACATTTGATATGTTTTCTATGTTTTATTGTGAATAAAATGTGTTTATGAGATTTGTAAATCATTGCATTCTATTTTTATTTACATTTTACACAGTGTCCTTTTTTGGAATCAGGGATGTACTTGTCAAGTGGAATTGCAAACTCGACCGAGTTGTATTAGCACAATGTGCAATCAAGAAAAACAGTACAGAAGTCTGTGGCTGTAAACTGTAAATGACAATAGTGGTGAAAAATCTCCCTGAGATGACCTGAGAAAGATAATTTGATGAAGAAACAGACTTAAAAAAGAAAGCTATTCGTTTATACTGTTATATTTATATTGTGTATATTGTGTATAAATGTGTATAAAGTACATAAAATGTCATCCATGCCAGCCCATTAGCCCATGTTAGCCAATGTTAGCCTATGTTTCCAGGTTTTGTTTTGCCACGTCTGCCAAGTCTTTATGTTTCATGTTCCATGTGCTATGCTATAGCATTTTCACGGTTTTGACCTTGGAATCTTTACCACGTTTATGATTGTTTGCTGCCTGCCTGTGTTTATGGATTACCCCTTTGTCTCATCTTGGACATATCGATTTGCTGTTGTTGACTCTGCCTGTTTGACTACTCTTAATAAAGCCAGCATTTGGATAATCTAACTCTGTCGCCATGCCTGTCACACCATTGGTACGTCAAATCCAACAACCCCTCTGTTACAACTATAAGGGTTGAATAATGACAAGGTAATTGATGGCAAAATAAGAAAGGCAAATTATAATGTTCCTATGAATACTAAATAGATCAGCCATATAGAGGAAAACGTCGTCTCTGGTCTTCTTTATTTGAAAATGTTGCATCTTGGTAAAAAGTACTATGTTTGCTAAAACCCATTGCAGCGCATTAGTCTGTGGACACTATCCTATGAGTGAAGCATGGTGGCAGTAGCATCATGTTAAGGTTTACTCTTGACCTCTAACTAATCTTTTAGAGGACTTTTGGTGTATTCAGGCTTGATTTACTGTACACCCTAACTCACAGATGCCAGAATTTATTAAATATTTTAAGCATGTTGGCTGTTAGATGGATTATTGTACCCGCATCATGTATAGGATAAGTGTTATGATACAAGTCTGGTTTAACCGTTTCAGTTCTGCAATCATTTTAAATCTCTCAGACAGAAAAACAGGTTGATTAATATTATTATAATTGTGTTTTATATAAGTTTCTCATGAAATGGCCAGCTAGGAGCTAGAAATCCTCATTAAAAGGCCATCTTTTTTTAATAGTGATGCGCTGACTGTTACAGAATGTTCTCTTGCTAAACACACTGTCTGGCTTTGAAGTCTGGATTCGAATCTTTTATTACATGTCACTTTTTTCATCACTTGGTCATACTTTAAAAAAAGACATTTGATTTTCTCAGCGGGAGGTCCACCTATTATCTTTAAATATAGCCACTTTGGCAGACGGTCACAAAAGTGGTCAGAAAGGGAGCAGAAATAATGAAATGACCTAAGGTGTTATTATTCTCAGCTACAGAAAGATCTGGAATCGCTTCCACATATAAATGGACAGGACATATACAGCTTTTGGCATGCTAATAAAGAAAAGCCATAATTCGGTTTTACAGATTCCTTACATTTCTTATAAAACTGTATGTAAAAAAAAGGTTATTATGCTTTGAGAAACAAAGACCAAATAGGAAATATGCTATCCTGCATGCCGTTGAGAAAACATTGCAGGCTTTTATAACATCTCGTGTTTGGACTATTGTAATGTGTCGCTGGCCGACTGCCCTGTGTGTCTTTATTGAATTCTCAGCTTGTTCTGAACGTAACAGTCTTACTTACCAGGAAATGAGAGCACTTTATCTCCGTCTTATTCAAACATTAGCTTTTGACTTAAAAGTCCTGCTCATGATGATTTGAGAGTTTTGATTGTTTTCACACTAACATATCTTTCTGTTCCCCTAAAACAGTATAATCCATCGCTAGCATTTCACTGAACTAAGAAAAAAAATACAGTTTCTCTGTGTGCTACAAAAGCTAAAGCGCTGAATATGGAACTATGTTTGAGCTGCAAAATAAAAAAAAAAAACATGGATGCTTGCAGGAAAGCAACATGTTGTAACATTCTGTGATAATAGGTTTGTGATGTATTTACAGGATGGTACTCAAAATGTATGATCAGGAGGAGGAGATCCTTCTAAATTTCTGAGTATTCATTCTAATTCTGAAGACATTTTCTTAAGTTGTTCGTTTTATGTAGCCGGAAAGTTATACAATTCAGATTAACACAATGTTAGGGCAATGCTACGAGGGTTTGAATGACACACAATAGAATTTTGCTCCTCATTTTTGTAAAAAAAAAAAAAAAGAAAAAAAAAAGACTAGGACAATAATACCAAAAATAATTGAAAGCCCTAAGGATGTTAGGGCAATGCTACGAGGGTTTGAATGACGCACAATAGAATTTTGCTCCTCATTTTTGTAAAAAAAAAAAAAAAGAAAAAAAAAAGACTAGGACAATAATACCAAAAATAATTGAAAGCCCTAAGGAATATTTTAAATACAGGCGAAATAATTGTCATTCCAGTAAAGAAACTGCTCTCAGTCTTTTCCCAATTTAACCACTTTCTGTTTCCCAGGGGTTTAAATATGCAGTTGCATGCTTGAAAAAATAATCTTTTACATCCATTACCCAGGGAAGAAACTTTAACTCACAAGAGACAGACCTGCACATGTCAGGCAATGGCTGTAAAATGATATAAGCAGTTAAAATATCGTTATTTATAGCGATGGCCTTAACAAATAGCTTTACATATTATAAACAGGTGGGAGTTTGTCTGAAATTGGGCCCATGAGAATACTGTGCCTGCACAGTGAAGGAGGTGAAAACTGAAAGATACACAGTGCTTGACTAGTTTGCATAGTTTACTAGAGTCTTCTGGTTGTCAAGCCTTGAAACCAACTGCTCGGAAAGAAGCCCTTTCTGAAAGAGTCTGTAAGTGAATACTATGTATTACAGACGTGCATCTCCATAACTGTGGCTGATGCAATTTGAACTCTAAGCATAGCCAATGATACGAAACATTTAAGATAGATATTAAGCAGCTAGCGATGTGATACGATTCACCCCTATTACAGAATAGATCCAATTTGTAATTATATGCAATTCAATATGGTACAGATAGTTCACTTTTATTTTTTTGATTCAGACAGAGAGCAAATCATACATTTACTTGAGTGTCTTTTTTACTTAACACATGGCCCTTTTACATACAGGTCCTTGTAGTGCAAAACAAAAAAAAACAAAAAAAAGAAGTAAATCCAGAAATTCTTTGGGAATTCTTGAGGAAAATGCAGCTCTACCTCTGCCATGTTAATCTGTATTCTATGTGACTCTCAGGACAAGCCCTCGGTCAGTTTAATGTTGTGATACGTCATATTCACGGAGCAGCAGTGGTGCTGAGAGAACGCGAGGAGAAATCAATCTATACATAAATATTGGTCACAAATGATTGATTTTTAAATTGTTTTTTACCTATGCAAATATGTTAAAAATTAAGCATCGCAGTACAAATGGCAGCTTGTTTAATGCACATTATTTTAAATCGATAGCCCCTGTGAAGTATGGTGGAGTATTTTTTATCATTTGGATACAATTTGTGGCTGGTGAATAAGAAAAACTCTGATTGTCTTCACCAGGTTGTTTAGTCTTGTCCGTTCTGGTTTCAGTTCTTGTTAATGGGCCAAACAAATGTCAGCTTTGCTTAGAAATGTTGTGCAATGACCTCAGTCTTCTTGAATTTGAACCCTACTTAAAAATAAAATATTCGGCATGGAAAACTGGACCAAGATCCTCATCAAGGGGCTGATCATTTCAAAGGGGATGTTTGAAAAATTGAAATTGTTGAAATTGTTCTTTTTAAGTCAACAAACAAACAAACACATAAAATAATAATATAATGAATACATAAAAACATTCAGATAATATAATTTAAATTTATATTAATATAAAGAGTAGTAGTAGAAGTAGTAATAGTAGTTGTAGTTGTAGTAGGAGTATTAACTACTACTGGAAAAATGGCTGAAATAGATAAATACTCCTCCACATAACAATATTTTAAACACAGTTAGTAATTTGACACAGAACTTGATCTTGGTATACTTTGTAACTGAGGAGTGTGGCCTTTCCAACTCATTAGCATGCTCTTAATAATCCAGTCATCCTTGGACAATTACGTCTTAGCCTGTGTTGCCACAGTAACCTCCCACACTACAGGGTGCCACTTTGGTAATTGAATAGGGGAGAAAAGTTTTCTCTTTCTTTTGCTGTAATTCAGCGAATGTGCAGCTTTTGGTACTGTAATGAAGCGATCTGAAAGACCTCTCTTTTTTCTGAATTCATTCACACACACACACACACACACACACACACACACACACGTACACACACACACACAAACACGTACATCTTTCAGATCGCTTCATTACAATACCAAAAGCTACACATCTGCACTTTTGCTATATATACAGTCGTCCCCCTGCAGCCCCCATAGTACCTTAGTGAATGCATCTAGACATTATAGCACTTTATAAACATAATAGTAAACAGTGTTTGACCAAATACATCGTTTAAAATGTTATTCCGCTGCAGATTCCCGCAAATTTTAAGATAATCTGCAACTTGCTGTTAGTTAAGTTTGAAATGGGAACCCGCAAATTTTCAGAGCTATATATATATATATATTATTAATAACAACATTATATAATATCGATCAGTTCATGCTGATAAAGAGGAACATACAGTATATAAAGGAATTCATTGTGTTGTGTTTTTTCCTTTATAAACCGATTTAGTTCGATTTAGATTCAGTGTGTGTATGAATGTATAGATAGATAGATAGATAGATAGATAGATAGATAGATAGATAGATAGATAGATAGATAGATAGATAGATAGATAGATAGATAGATAGATAGATAGACATATATTATTAATAACAACATTATACAATATTGATCAGTTCATGCTGATCAAGAGGAACATACAGTATATATAGGAATTAATTGTGTTGTGTTTTTTTCCTTTATAAACCGATTTAGTTCGATTTAGATTCAGTGTATGTATGAATGTATAGATAGATAGATAAATAGATAGATAGATAGATAGATAGATAGATAGATAGATAGATAGATAGATAGATAGATAGATAGATAGATAGACACTATATTGGCAAAGGTTTGTTGACATCTAGTCATAAGACATACTGTAGTCCTACACGAAATGAAATCAAGCTATTACTATAACTGTAACCTGCTATTTAGCACATTTTTGCAGTAACCCCATAATCGGCAGTTACATACGCCTCCTCCCTGATACAGTCTAGCAGCTCATTTTCATCGCCTTTAGATATATTGTTGCTGGAAGGTGTCACAACAGGAGTGTTCCCAATTATAATGTGCATACATAGACATAGTTACAAAAAGTAATAATTCTTGATATTTCCAGCCAAAAATAATAATGAAAAATGATCCCATGTTTCTGTATAAACACTGGAAATTTCTGATTTTGAGACAATATCCATTACATAATCCTTCCCACATTCCTATCTGTGCAATATATTTTACAAGAGACAATAGTGTTGTACATTATAAATATAATAAGCTATTACTACAGACACACAGTGAGAGATCTCTTAATACGGTGATACTTTTGCAAGAGGTTATGAGGATTCTAGTTAATCCAATTTAAGTTTTCACTTTAAAGTAGTAATGAGCGGCATGTTTTCTGATATGGAGCAAAGTAAAAAGTAAGATATTGGGCAATAAAATGTAAAAGTGGTAAAAGTTTCTTAAAATTAATACTGTACAAATACTTAATAAATACACTTTAGTACAGTAATGTAGGAAAATCCTTTCTTGCTGGTCACCACTTGGTTGAACACTGCAATGTTTATATAAATTCTGAATATTTTCTTTAAAATAATATACTGGCTGTTGTTGAATATGTTTCAAGGACAATTTGATGAAAAAAAGAGTAAAGTTAGTAACCCAGTCATTTACAGTCCATTACCTTAAGCACACTATATAACAGGGGTTTAATAAAATGTTTATTGTGAATTATTACAATTTATAGTGCTTCTATTGTTAATTTTCTATTTATGAAGCAAATGTTTGACCAATTTTTTATTCAGGAAAGCAAAAACATGGCTGCCATTATCCACATTTATACATGTTCCTTAATATAAAGTGGTGGCAAAACATCTTTATTAGTCACTGTGTCTACCAAAGGTCACAAACCAATGATTTCTGATTAACAGCTTTGTTGCAAAACCCTTGTCATTTTCTAGTTATCTGGGTGAGACAGTGGGATCAGAGTTCACTAGGCCGGGTGTAGGCTCACTGAAACACTGGCTTGCATTATGTCATTTAGAAATCGGCAGGGGTTCGGCCCGAACGAACATGTGTAGCAAATCTAATCAATAAAGCAGGCATATTACAGCATCGTTTGCAACCTGCGCCTCCCTCCCTGAGTATAATAAACAGTGCATTTCACAAGATTACAGATTCATATCAAGGAACGTGAGCTCAATATCGTGAGCTGCTGGTGTGCCTCTTTCTCAAAAAAGGCTCTATTTTGTGTCTTTTTTTTTTTTTTTTTTACTACCCAAGATGTAAATGAGTTTCGTCTTCATAACAAGCTGTTTGATAGAAATCCTCCGAAATAAAAACTGTTGGTAAAAAAAAAATCTTAACAAAAATTAATTAGAAAGAAAACTGTCTACTGATAACAAAACACTTTGAAAGACAATCACATTTCTTGTTCATTACAATGGCTCATTAGGAACAGAGGATTCAACCGTCAGATCTTGGCAGATACCTTTGCAGATAAACGCTGCTTTGAAATCGAGCCTCAAAGACTCGCAGTATGAAGTAATTCTACAGACAATGTTGTGTTGGCAGGCAGGAACGTGTGTGTCAGAGTCCAGATCTGCTGTCTGGATTGCATGACATGACTCATTCATTGAGCAGAGATAAGCTCGAGAACAGTGGAGCTGATTTCATTCCACATGGCAGAGACAAAGGTCATTCAAGAGAAGAGAAGAAGTCCACCATCGGATGCTCCAGATCCCAGGAGTCTCAGTTCTCTGTCTCGCCTGTGTGTTTAGTTTGGTAGGTTCGTAAGACTTTATGCGTCTACTTGTGCTTTTTGCCGTTGTCTGTTTGTCCAGGAGGAACCGGCTTCATGAAGAAAGCTGGGGCTACGTAGCAGCGTACAGCCAGCAGGACAGGAACAGCTAAGTACACAAGGTTAAGGGTCATGACTAGCCTCCATTCCTCTTTAGGGATGCGATAGGTGAAGGGTGTCCTCGAGTGCACAGACGCACCGATGTACGTCCACTGCATCTGCAGGTTCAGATAAAAACATTGCATATCTAATCACAGCAGTCTCTAAAATACAGAATATTAAAGGATGTCATGTAACACAGCACGTGTTTTTGGGGGGAAAAAATAAAGAAACACCTTTTGAGCCTATTAAAATAAAATAATTAAATAATCTACGAGAGGTTATTTTCCTAAACTTTACTTTGCGCTTATGTTCTACACGGGTGTTATTTAAATCCAGTTTTTATCTCATTCCTACATTACTCACATATGTGTGATTCCGCATATCCCTATTTTGTGTCCATTAGCTCATGATCTGATCGACAATAGTAACCATGCTTCCTGCTGTTCAGTTAAAAAAGAATCTAGCCAAGATAGCTTAGGCCATTATTATAAAATTATTGTTATTTACCTGCGCTATGGCTCCTGCAAGGAATAAACTCCAATCCAGCATCCAAGTGCATCCTGGGACAGTCAGACCATAGACTAACAGGGTTAGCAGGGGCAAAGCATAGAAGAGGAACACCAGCATCTACAGCAGAACATCAACATTTATTTTAATCAAGTTCCTGCTGGCTGAAGCACAGCACAACAAAGCACTGAATGCTCTAAAATGTTCAACATTTTAGCTTCTCTCCGATCCTGAATTATTTATAATAATACAATAATATGATTTTTGAAGAGACTATCGTGCACTTGGAAAAGAGCGCCTACCAAAGCGCCTACCAACGAATATCAGAATGTAGACAGCACATACCATGACTTTAGGGAAGGCCACACTGTCCTTCATGTAGGGCTCGTACTGGTAAATGTAGGTGAAACAAATGTCCAGTGTGCACTCAAGAACAACCTGTAAGTCATTTCACAACACTGCATTAGCATCATCCGCACTTATTCAAGGAAATAAAAGGAATATTTCAACCTATTACAATTTCAGATTCAAGAACTAGTGTCAGAGTAGTGTCAGATTTTGTTCATTGTGCAAATAAGAAAGAAAGAAAGTAGGAAAGAAAGAAAGAAAGTAGGAAAGAAAGAAAGAAAGAAAGAAAGAAAGAGAGAAAGAAAGAAAGAAAGAAAGAAAGAAAGAAAGAAATGTTAATTCAGTCTTGAATATAATGTTATATAATGAATATAATGTTAAAAAGAGTGACGAAAGGAAGGAAGCTGTTTAAGAGAAAGAAAATGAGAAAAGAGACCAAGGAGACCATGAAAAAAAACATACAAATCCTCGGAACACGGTGAAGGCCATGGCACCGAGCACACTAAGAGTGAGCAGGAAGTCTATGGGACGAAACAGAAGACTTTTCTTCTGTTCTGCTTCAACCTACAGCAAAGACACATACTATAATTTATAATCTATACAGTATACAATATATACTATACCAATATATATGCTATACACCATGCAGTACACTAAACACTTTATTATACATGATATGCTCTTTATACTACACATTGTACATTATTAACTGTACACTTTACATTACATGCCGTACATCTTTACACTAAACACTATATAATGTATAGTACTGAATAGACACTATACAGTATACACTTTATACAATATACAATAAATATGCTGTAGACTTTATAATACACACTATACACTGTACTTACCAAACATATATACACTAAACACTATATAATGTATAGTACTGAATAGACACTATACAGTGAACACTATATACAATATACAATAAATATGCTGTAGACTATATAATACACACTATACACTGTACTTACCAAACATATATACACTAAACACTACACACTATAATAAACACCATACAGTATATGCTGTATTTCCTCACTTTATACTCTTTGTACTGTGTACACTACATACTATACAGTACTCATTATACACTATAATACACACTATACAATTGAATCTATAGAGTACTTACTCTTCTTTATGCATCACACAGTACACACTACATGCTGTACTTACTTATAGTTCACACTATACACTATACAGTTCACACTATATACTCTATAGTACCCATTGTACACTATAATACACACTATACACTACACAGTTCACACTATATACTGTATAGAACCCATTATACAGTACGATACACACTATACACTATACAGTTCACACTATTCACTGTATAGAACCCATTATACACTATGATACACACTATACACTATACAGTTCACACTATTCACTGTATAGAACCCATTACACACTACGATACACACTATACACTATACAGTTCACACTATATACTCTATAGTACCCATTGTACACTATAATACACACTATGATACACACTATACACTATACAGTTGACACTATTCACTGTATAGAACCCATTATACACTACGATACACACTATACACTATACAGTTCACACTATATACTGTATAGTACCATTTTACACTACGATACACACTATACACTACACAGTTCACACTATTCACTGTATAGAACCCATTATACACTACGATACACACTATACACTATACAGTTCACACTATTCACTGTATAGAACCCATTATATACTATGATACACACTATACACTATACAGTTCACACTATTCACTGTATAGAACCCATTATATACTATGATACACACTATAGAGTACACACTATAAATATATTATAAATATATACTGGATTTGTATTTTATTTCACCAGGATCCTCACCGTGTCTGCTGGGATGACTATCAGCTCTCTTGGCCTGTTAAAAAGTTTCACCGCTGTCCATATGGGCAGGACCAGGAAAAAGAGATTGAGCCAAAATGCTGGATAGATGTTTTTAGCATGTTTACCTGCAGAAATATAATTTTGCTAAATTTTAACAACAATAGATTTGAGAATTTGGTTTTTGTGGTGCAAACTATTACACACACACACACACAAAGTTTGTTGTCTGACCTATAGCAATGCTTGGAATATAGACGATCTGAGTGGCTACCATGGAGCCAGCCCAAAGCAGAGCCAAACTCCGATATGGCTTCCTGTAGAGAAAATGAAACTTTGATAGCATATGGGTGGCACTGACACACTAACCTTTGTAATGAGAACACAGCATGCGGTGCTTTTAGAACATATATCTGAACCACTCATGACATCTTGAAATGAAAAGCCTTTAATAAAGGTGAAGTATTTACCCTTTCCGCATGCGATGGATGATGGCGAGGAGTAAAACAAAATGCACCCCTCCGTTCCAGTAGTTCTTCATGATGGAATGCGCTGTGCTCAAGTACGGTTCACCCTGTCCCAAAGAAAGGATGTGTTTTAATCGTGTTTGATCAAAGATTGTTAAGATGTGTGTGTGTGTCTGTGTGTTTTGTTTTAACCTTGTTAATGTAGAAATCCAGAAAACCTTTGATATAGCCATCCAGCTCGAGAGCACACGTAAGGTCAGAGATGGAGGTGAAAGAAAACAAACTGAATACTGAAACAAAGACAATACATAGCATGGGAAAAGATTATCACGGTTAGCCCCCCGGCTCTGTGTTTCTTTCTCAGACTCCCACTCCATCAGCCCTATATTCCCCTCTGCAGTGCTCTTTCCATCACTTTTTCACATTCCTCTCCACTCCAGCTATTGATTTCTCCCCAACTGTGAGTTTATGATGGCCTGTGGCTATGTAGGTGAAGCTGGATCTCTATCACTGACAAACAGACCTGCCATTCCTTTGGAACACAACACACAGTACTGAAAAGGGCATCTGCTGATGTTTAAGAATAGCCACATCAGTCCTAGCAGCAGGGTGAGGGTGGAGGCATAGGGCCGAAAATGAGGAGTGACAGGAAAACAGAGCGAGGGAGGAGAAAACCCAAGGGAGCTGTGAGGCCCAGCTGCTTATTGATTGCTGTGTTGTTTCAGAGGTGAGTTTTCTCTACTGTAGCTTGCTCTAGGATTAGGGACAAGCTTAAATCTTTATTTCTCTGACATTTAACATACATACAAATAACTCTGTGGTATTATAATAGCAGCAATATGATGCAAATTATACCTAACAGCTGTGAATACACCAATCTTACCATAAAACAGGAAGTCCACCGATTTTTCTTTCCGTACACATAGATATGCAACAGAGAGCACTGCAGCAAGTAGGGCTACCTCCACTCCCAGTATAACCAATGGTCTACTGGAAAACAAAGAGTTAAATGTTTATGTTAAAGATGAAATCCAGACCAGAATTGTGTAACCATAGATCTACGTTGGGGCCTAGCATAAGGTTTCCAGAAAGCCCTTTAAATAATAGGGATCGGGTAGTAATCATAAACTTTTAAATGATTCGTAAACTTTTCCAAGCAAAACACCCAATATAAATAACAATTTTGTGGATTCAAAGTTTTCCCACTTTCATTGGTTTTGTAACATTGATTGATGAACATTGAACAGTTTAGGAAATAGTTTTCCAATCACTTGAACTAAGAGATCCAAACCTGTTCCAACATGCCAATGCCCCTGTTCACAAAGCGAACTCCATGAAGAAATGCTTTTCATAGATTGGAGTGAAAGATCTCCTCCTATAGAGCTCTGACCTCAACCCTACTGAACACGTTTGAGAAGAATTGGAACGCTGACTGCACCTCAGGCCTCCTCATTTACATCTGTACTAACAGCCTCGTGTGTGGTTGGGCGTAAATCTTTACAAGCACACGTCAAAATTGAGAGGACAATTGTGAGATCCTGGAGGAAATTATAAGAGCAAATTGTGTTTTTTTATGATTTTATAATCACACTCTTGGTGTCACCCAAATGAGGATAGGTTCAACTTTTAAATGTGGTTCCTCTTAAGGTTTCTACCTCATATTATCTAAGGGAGTTTTTCCTTGGGCCTTAAAGGCTCCAGCATTGGCAGCTTTGAGGTACTGCTGAGGTACTTTGAGGTAAACGCACAGCTTTCTTTAAAACATCGTAATTCATCATAAATGTTCTGAACCACATACATAGAATTATGTACAAAAGTGACTAAATAAAAACAGTTTGAGAAATACTGTTCATTACCATACATGCTGTATGTCGATTCTTTTTATAGCAGCATACCCCAGTATTTTCTTCCCCTTAAACCTCAGCAATTTGCAGAAGATTGTGCATTATATTAATACTTCAAGAAGACTTGAAGATTGAAAACTTTCCTCTGGTGAAAAACTTGAGACACTGGAGGGTTCCTCAAGACAACTTTGCCATAGTTAAACGTATACATTTTGCTAAATAGACATCGACATATGTTCATTACTATGGAAACTACAATGTATAAGATAGAAAGCATAAAAATGAATGAACTGGTTTCAGAACTGCTGTTAGGGAAGAGGAATCCACACCTTCTGACCAATCACATTGAATAATTTAGCATATAAAAATGTATCTTAAAAGACCGTAACTTACTTTTGCAAAGCGGAAATGTTGTTTGCAGTGTAGAGAAAGAGCGGTGCCGTCAGAGATAAAATAAAAGTAAGGAGCTCCTTTGGAAAAGCCATTCTCTCCTTCAATTAGAAGGATGAAATATAAGTGAGAAATGTATTTAAAGAGATTTATACATATCGTTCATAAAGGCAGTATGAGGAGGTGAAATCCACTCTGTGTCTCTCTGCCAGCATACTGATATCATACAGGCTGCAGATGAGGGTAATATAGAGTTTTGTGTCAAAGTCCATTAACTAAAACAAAGCAGTCAATACTTGGTATTGATAATAAAAAGGTGTATTTACTTCTCAGTTCCATAAGGGGGCGTTAGAAAGCCTCAGAAAGACAAGCCTCGGGAAGTGAGTGGACTCCAATGAGTCATGTCTCTTTATAAAAGGTGTTGCATACTAATACTTGGGTTTACAATTGAACTTAAAGATATTAATAAAATGTACATATCTGATCAGCATCACTGAAAGTGTTATATCAGAAATGTACTTGCTGTGTCAGCACATTCTCATATATGTCCTTTACTTGCCAAAGACAACTGATTGCACAAAGTTTGCATATCCCAGGCTAGACTTTATTTGTTGGTTTATATCATTCATTTGTTAATTCAGTCACAGTAACCTCTGTATCAACAGTGGATCCTGATGTAATCCACTGTTTGACATAGGCTGCTGGAGGAAACTGGAGAACCAGGAGGAACCAGACAGACACTGGATAACATGCAGAAAAACTGCAAATAGACAAAGAACACAATATTAATAGTTGTACAAGAAAAAAAAAATAAAATAAATAAATAAATAATAATAATAATAATAATTATATATATATATAGGCTTTTTTATGTTTCTATTATTATTATTATTATTATTATTATTATTATTATTATTATTATTATTATTATTATTATTATTATTATTATTATTATTATTTATTTGTATTTATTATTTGTTTTTTTTTATAAATGATTTCTCTGGTGCATAGGTATATTACATATTTGTTTATTTATTTATTTATTTATTATAAATTGTTGATGCATGATTGTGGTGGTGGTAATGATTATAAATAGCAGTATAATATTATATTTTGATGCTGTATACAAAAATATTTTGTAATAAACTGATATGGAAAGCTTCAAAGTTTTAAGGATCATCCATTGTTTACGTAATAACTTGTTCTAATTTAGTTTGTAGAATAGAATAGAATAGAATAGAATAGAATAGAATAGAATAAGGTGGTGGTGTATGTTAGGGGGAAGTGTGCAGCTGTTTTAACACAATGGTATTTTACTTTCTAAATCATATGTACAAGAAGAAATTCACTTCTTGTATTACTTGTTTACTGGATTGTTGTTTGTTTGTTTGTGTTTTTTTCTTTGCAGTAGAATTTGCACAAGAATACACAATTTGGCAAATCCTCAAGAAAATCGTGGTTGGGGAACCCCACGAGCACAGAAAACCCGGAACGGACTGTTTTTTGTCACTTCATCAGATTAATATTGGTGTATCTGCTTGGTGATGATGCGTACGAGCGGCGCTGTGGCTGCAGTGAAAGGAGACTTGTTGTGTTGATTGGGTTCTTTTTCTAACTAATGACATTCATTCTCGCTGTCTGTGATGCAGTGCCGCTCTCTAAAACTGTGTTTCTCTGTAATATTGATGTTTTTTATAGCCATGAAGTCATAATGGTATTAATAGGTGGATTAGGTGTTGTGTTGATTGGGTTTTTTGCTTTAGTAATGACATTCATTCTCGCTGTCTGTGATGCAGTGCCGCTCTCTAAAACTGTGTTTCTCTGTAATATTGATGTTTTTTATAGCCATGAAGTCATAATGGTATTAATAGGTGGATTAGGTCAGGTAGGACACCACTGAATGCCTGAGGTGTGAAATGCAGGGCCTCCACTGTATTTTAATGAATTTATGTACACAAGGAAGCCCTGTGCCACTTATTGTAGTGCTAATTTTACTTGTTTGTTTGTTTGTTTGTTTGTTTGTTTTGAGGCAGCTCGTTGGACACAGCTGAACTTTCTACCTTGAGCTGCAGAGGCACAGCCGGTGAGCGCCCTGTGACGTCATCGAGATCGGCGGAAGATCCCTCCCCCCCTCCCTTCATCCTAGAATTAAGATGGCGCCGTTGACCAGGAAGTGAGATAAACAACCGTGCCGAAAGAAATATGGATTAAATTCGGAAATTGACACGGTCCAAACCAGCTTCGAGGGAGAGCCGGTCGCCGAGGTGGGGGGGTAATCACAGGGAAATGAGTTTGGATTGTATCCGGTAAGTGTAATCCTACGGCCGCGAGAAAAAAGGTGGAAAAATGTCGCCAGTAGACGCTCGTTAGCTTAGTTAGCAGGCAGGCTAACGAGTTTGCTAGTGGCAGCCAGCTAGCTGGTCAAACAATAGGGGTTTGGCCTTGTTAATAAATTCGGAGTAAAAAAGAAAATGAAACCTGGTGTAACGCGAGTAACAAAGCGGATTTTTACACTATCAGTGAATGAGGTTTAAATATTAGAGAAAAACCCCAGTCTTGCTGAACCGGTAGTTAAATAGCTGGTAAAGTTGAGTGGGGTAACATTTGGTTAGGGTTGAACAGGGTAAATTAGCTTGTCGCGCTGACTAGCAGGACAAATGAATTGTGGGTTTTGGTAGAATCGGATTCTCGTGTAATCTCATGGTTGGTTTGATGGTTTAACTTTACACCCCTTCCAAGCAAACTTGTAGATATGGACGTTGAAAATATTTATTTTTCTGTTAAATGCTTTTTTCCTCTTTCATTGGTGATACTAATTTCTTGGATAACATCAAACTAAGATCTGACTAAATTAAAGAAGGCCAAAAGACTTAAACAAAACTACAGACCACATTTTTTACATTTTCATCGACTTACAGACATTATGCTATTTTCATGTTCCGTAACGTCACTGTTTCTACCTAAACAATCTTCATTGTAATCTGTTTCCACTCATGACCCGTCTCTTCTTGTCTCTTTCTCTTTTAGAGATGGCTGGAATATGATGAAACACATAGCTCCATTGGGCACACTGACCAGCTCAGTCCCTGTGGTGCTGCGTAGAGCCTGATGCCCATCTCGACATCTGTCGTCATGAACACGGAGGACTTCCTGCACCCGGAGGGCCCTCAGCTGGAGAGCCCCAAATACAGTGCGCCCAGTCCTCCACTCCCCAATGAGGTGCCCATGTTCCCCATTTACGCTTGTAAAATCAACCTCAGCCGGGTTCATCTAAAGAGCATCATCACATGGATGAACTTCATATTGAATGCACAATTCTTAATTTAATGGAGTTTTTCGACTTGGGTCGTTTGGTTATTTGCTTTTCGTAGTGCTACAGGTTCAAATCTAATAATACAAAGCTTGGACTAATCCGCGCGCCCGCTACGATTCCTACCTGGTTTGCAGCAGTGCGCTTTGTGCAATTTGTGAATTAACTAGCAGCGAGAAAAGAAACTGATGAATGACCCAATAACTGCCTTCAGATTTCTGTACTTCCTTCATCATATGTGGGTTTTTGGTTGTTTGAGTTTCTGTTCTTTTATTACAAAAAGGGGAACGATTTCAGCTTTTGTGTCCACAGTCTCCCTTAAGAATTTGTTTGCCCAATGCCGAAATATTCCATTAGACGATGACGAAGCTTACAAAACATAAAGAGATTTGTATGTCGGATGCTATAAAAAAGCAGATTTAAAAAGTTGTGTAATTTGTTAACATGCAGAAGATTTTGTGTAAATTTATGGAGGAAAAAAACGGACACTCTAAAGGGAACGTCTTTAAGACTGAATTGTTTATAACGGCAGTAGCAGAATTGATACAAGAACCGATTGAATGGTTTAAATAATATGTTTAAGAAATGCTAAACGTAATGTAATATATATTTTTGTATGTTCATGCGTGACCTCAGGAACACAGAGTAACGACAGCACCTTGTTCCTCCCCTACCTTATTTTTGTGCTCGTGAGAAGGGAATGAAGCCAAAGTTGCTGATGAGATGCAATATTGAAATCCCATAATTTCTTGTACATTATGAGCATTATCATAATTTCAGCTGTGTGTAGGAAACCAGGTGTTGCAATTAATAAAAAAAAAAATATGGCTGCTGTAATCATCTTCCCATTCTCTGTCTTTTGCTATTTCTCGGTTCCTTTTTGTCTTTCACCTGTTAATCTTTTTAACTCTATAAACAGAATCCACTGCAGTTTTGCTGAATTGGGCCATCAACACACTACTCCAATAAAATCCACTTAGAGCACCACTGTGCTTGTCATGGTAACCTTAAGAGCCACTTTTCTCGCTCGGTGCAGCATGTGCCTGGTTATTTTTTACACCAAGTGCCCGTCTCGCACATTTAAACAGTAAATGTACATCGATCTGGGACTCAGCAGGTGTTTGACACATTGTCGAGGCAGGTTTGGAGTTTTCTAAAATGGTGCAGCTTTCCAACATTTGCTCCACGTGAGGTGTTCTTGTTGTTTTTGTCATTTTCCTTACTGTGTCCTGTAAAAAATGTGATGTTTGTTTCCTTTTCGCCTCCAGAGTCAGCTGTTTTCCTCTTCCACATGGACGTTTTCCCAGCCGCTTCAGTACAACCAGTACAGCTATCCTATGCAACAATCTGGGAGGTGCGTGACAACTTTTTTTTTTTCCTCTCTGTCTCTCTTACTTTCAGATTCAGAAACAGATGTAAGTTGATACATTTATTCCAGGCAGATGCTTCACAGAAAAAAACAAACTTTAAACGTTGACTAAGAGGCCATAAACACATTTCCTCTGTTTGCTCAAGGAATTCTTAAATTTCCGAGAATTTGAAGATCCAGCTATGTTTTTCCTGATGAGTTCTTGCAGTATAACAATGCAGTTCGTGGAGTTCAGCCTTGGCTACCGAGCATGCTCAGACATGCATATAATTGCACACCTCTGTCTGATACGGATCTTTTGTTCAGGAGTGCAGCAGATAGCTGTTCTTCTTTTCTTTTGAGGCATTTTTGGGACTTATTTCCTTTTTGCATGGGCTCATAAGAATTAACATCATTGTTTACTCAGCTACACAGTTTCTTCCTTGTTCAGTTAACAGTCGTGTCTTTGTAAAACTTTTGCCAGCTCAGCGAAGCAGTTGTCTGACTTTCTTTGATGGCATTTTCATCTCATTTGTGAGCCTCATTACATAGTCCTCACCACAATACAGTTCTGACCTGTTCGGTTTGGATCGTCATGGCGGGTGATAAATACATGCTTGATTAACGGACACATCAAGTCCCAACACAAATAATCACAGTTTTGTGTGTGTGTGTGTATATATGTATATTTATACGAAAAGATGCCACCCCAAAAATGCTATTTTATGTACACGAGCCGCGGTAAATCGGGGGACTACTGTGTGTGTTTATATTGTGTGTGCGCGCAGGCATAACATTGTTATTGTGAAAAGCAATTTATTTGGCAGCAAGTGAACATTTAGTCCTCAAAGTTGACGTGTTAGAAGCAGGAAAAACGGGCAAGCGTAGGGATGTGAGCGAGTTTGACAAGGGCCAAATTGTGATGTCTAGACGTCTGGGTCAAACTGTAGCTCTTGTGGGATGTTCCTGGTCTGCAGTTTTCAATATCAATCAAAAATGGTCCAAGGAAGGAAACAGTGGTAAACTGGCAAAGGGGCGGCCGAGACTCGTTAATGCACGTGGGTAGCGAAAGATGGTCCGTGTGGTCCGATCCAACATACGAGCTCCTGTAGCTCAAATTGCTAAAGAAGTTAATGCTAAGGGTCAGGACTGTTGGCAGCAAAAGAGGGACCAACACAATATTAGTAACATGGTCATAATTCCTGAACTGCGTGTGCGTGTAATATAAACACAGATCAGGAATTATGACCACGTTGCTAATATTATGTTGTGTGTGTATGTGAATGACAACTGAAAATTGTTTCGCCACTCGCTGCACACACGAAACTCGACACCATATCTATGTTCTATGTTGTAAAACAAGCGCAATGGCCCTTCTTTAGTGCGTTCTGTGCCTAAATATAAGCCTAAATCATTGGTCCTAAACTGGTTGAAAATTCTACCACCATTGGTACTTTCCAATTTCAGCACTCATGAGTTCCAGAACGAATTACATTTTATATATTTGTGTTATATATATATGTATATATATGTGTGTGTAGGTGCGTAGGTGTATATATTTTAATGTACGTGTTTGTTAAATGTTCTGCTCTTTCAGGCAGTTCCCGGTCAACAACTCATCTCTGGATGATTTCAGCTCATTGGATTTCTCGAACCTCACATCAGACAGGAATGAAAACTTTGCAACAGTAAGTTCCAGTCCGATCTTTCTGTCGTTGCCTTTTGTTTGATGCCCTGAAAGTGGCTGCCTTTTGTCTAATTGCTTAAGAGTGGCCACTTTTACATTGATCCTTTAAAAGTAGATATTTTTAGTTTGATCGCTTGAGAGTGGCTGCCTCCGGGTCTAATCACTCGACAGCGGCTGCTTTTACTCTCATCTCTAAAATTGGACACTTTTAGCCTTATGGCCAAAATTGTCTGCATTCAGTCTAATCACACGAGCACCCACCTTATTAAGCCTGCTTAAGTCCTATGCGGTTGTTCGAGCCTGGCCAACTTTTACTTTCATTTTCCTTTTGAGCTGACGCTCTCATTCTTAGTATTACGCATAGTAAAATGACTGATTTCTAGCCTGGAATTTGCTACGCAACACTGTACCACTAACAAAATAGGAAGAGGAATAGAAGATCCTTCCAACCACAATGTGTTCATTGTGAAGAAATTAAATGTAAAACCTTTTTATTATATGAATGTGCTCAATTGCATGATCTCTTTTTATTAGAGTAAAGCAGTGTGTGCTTTTGTAATCCTCCCTCAATTACACATTCACATTGTTCATATGTTCCTGATTTGTTGTGAGGAAAAATGAGATATTGAACTTTTGATGGATTAGGCACAACAGCCTTTTAATCAGGTCCATACAGGCTTCAGATTCATTTCCTGGTGATCACTTTTTCATGTCAAATAGCTTTCCTTGGCATAGATAAGCTGTGATTACTTAGCAAAGCAGGCTGTTTCTATTGAAAGAACGTTTTTTGAAAAATCACCAGGCATAATTATTTTTGCTTCCAGCAGTTGGTCATTTTTGCAAAGCCGAGGAATAATAACGATGATTAAACCTGTTGTATATGAAGGTATTGTGACAGTTGAATATCTAGTTAAGCATGTCAGCAGACTAAATCAGCTATGAGTCATAGGGTAAGAGCTGTCGTGACTCTGTGTCTCAAACCTTGTTTAGCAAAGAGCACCCACAGGAGCCTTCATAAATATCAGGGCTGGCCAACAGTCGTTTTTTTTTTATTTTATTTTATATAAAAAGAAAATTTATTGTTACAACATCCTAGAGTCGAGGGCGTCTTTTCCATAAGCTCTACATGGATCATCTGGGTGCGTAAAACATCCAAACCACTTCAAAGTGCAACAGGGCTTTAAATTAAATGTAAAAAAAGAGGCAAATAAAGTGCACGGAGCATATTCAAGCTTGTCATCAGCATAAAGGAAATTCAGGCCTGGTTGATCGCAGATAAAAATGTTATTTTTTCTCTAAAGCAGTGCTTCAGCCGACACCCACACACTCCGGTACTGCCACTTCACCAGATGTTTTCACGGTATCTTTTCAACTTGTGGCTGTTTCCTAGTAAAATTAGGGTCTGATTTCCAGTAATCTTGATCACACTCCAACAAGAGCGTCATTTCCTGAAATTCGACCACCCCACCCCTTTCTCTCTGACTCTCACACATACTCACGCATACACAAATACAGTCACACAGATATTAATCTGTGCCCTGGAGTGTAGTTGTGCAACTCTTACCTGTACGACTGGTTATGAGACGGATGATATTCAGTGGATTTTTTTTGAGCATAGACATGCAAATGATTGTTGTGTGTTGCCCCCTGCAATTAGTGGAAGCTTTTGGTCGGGGAGTTTTTTTCCAGGAGCTTCTGTTTATGTTGCCATTTGCGTAGAAGTCGTGGTACTTCTGAGTTACTTTAGAGCTTTGTGTCATGCTGTACTTTTGGAACAGACACTGTGAGGTTAGGCAGCCATCTTCGAGGGTTCTACTGCTTACATGACACAAATGGCTACCTGAAATGACTGTGGCAGAGTGTTGATATAGTAGTATTATTAATATCGCAACATTCTCTCAGGGTATGATGAGCGACGTCCTCACTTATGCCACTCCTAACATGTTCCTAGCTTTCTAAGAATTTTCAACAATTACGATAACAAAAGACATTGCTGGCTTGAACCAGATTTAGCCATTTTGTTTTCTTTTTTTGTGACCAAAAAAAAAAGATTTGACTGAGACATTTGACTAAGTCATTCCAGAATAATCCCCAAGAAAGAACAAGGTTTTTTTTATTTTAATGTAGATTTACATAATTTTTTTGCATTTCATTCTTTATTACCAGCTTGTAAGTTTTTATTAATACTGTGATACTATGATGTTAGAAAGATGATGGAAAGAAAATATTGATTTGGTAACAGTTCGCACTAAGAAGAGTTTTTGTTTTCAATTGTTTTGTCTGCTTTTACTGTTCATCACATTTCGATTACAAATGCATTAATAAAGCTACGTCAGGAAGTTTTGCTCATAGGTCAACATTTAAAATGCTGTTTTGGATTTTACAGAGAACTGGGCAGGGAGTTTTGTTTAGGAAGGAGGGATTTTTTTCTGCGTTGGTTTTGCTATTTCACTGGATCGATCCTTCGGTTAACTTCCCTTCTCTTTGTGTTCATAGCTATTTGTATTTTTTTATTTTAATAATAGACGTTGTTGCAAATAATCTAGGTGGTTTACTAATGAACAACCCAGAAGTGACTGTGGTGAGAAAAATACCAGGAGCGAACAGAAAACTGTGTTCATGAGCAGATTGTGAATGAGGGTCCTGAGATGAGCACAGTGGAGTGTTTGATTGCAGCAGTTGTTGTGTAGAAATTGAGAGTATCCATGTGAGATTGTTCAGTGAATTCAGGGTTTGTCTTTTACATCATTATGTACAGTGAAAGCTTTAGCCTGCAAGAAGGTTTTTTTTGGATTGATATTGAGTAATTAGTATTAATCATCTCTAAACCCAACCCATCGTATTCTTTTGTTGAAATAGTTGAAGTGTTTTCTGTTTTTTGTTGTCGTTTTGTAATTCTGAAATCCCCATTACGTTTCTGACGTTCAATCCTCGTTCATCCGAGCCAAGTTGCCCATCATTCGTTTACAAGTGAGCAGGAGGAAAAACAGCAATGTTCTCTTCTGTTTGTGCAGTACAGTAACATCATCTGCATGAATGTTTATTTGTATTTTTAAATGTATTATTATTATTTTTTAATAAACCCTGCACTTGTATAGAAGTATTCGTGAGTCAGTAACGGCAGTAACACCGGAGAGCCGCTGGATTATAAGACTGGCTGTAGAGAAAAGAGAGCACAGCAAGACAATTTCTTATCTTCGCCGTACAGACGCATCTCCAGTTCGGTTTGGTCTCAGGGATTTAAACACACACGCTTACACTGTTTACCATCTTCGGGGTTTGCAGATTTTTATGGCTGAAATTACCATTTTGAGAGCATCGTTTTTTTTTTTTTTTTGAGGAAGATTACTGATTTTCAAAATTCAAACTAACTAGATCCACTTCCAGCTCGCGAGGCCCCCTCGGGGTTAATGGAGTGATGTGGAAAGTGAAAGGAATGCTCAATTCGCACAAGAAACATGTGACAGTGACTGGTTTACAATAAACGTTTTGAATTACATCCAGTGCATCTGTATTTTCTTTTAAAAGAACCAGCTGGTTTCTGTTCTGTAAATGAATGAATATGAATTTCTGAAAGGCAGTTGAAGCTACAGTTTTATGACTTAAGTCTTCTGGGTTTTTCCAGCGCTTCATGCCAGTTTACATGGTATCTGTTAGTAATTTTAGCTGAAGGATATACAACCCACTCATTTATGCTTTTCAAATGGCAGCTTTTTCACTTCTGTTTGTGTTTTGGGTCTTTTTCTTGTCCATCTGCTTTATACCTTTTATTGCATTTGTATTTTTTATTTTTTCCCCTTCCTTCTTTGTAACTATTTTCTTACAGGAACTGCCATGTATGGATGACCTGTCGAACGGGTCTCTGTTCTCCTCTACCGCTGACTCGCTGTCTGAATATACTGACCCTTGCTTTAGCATTGATAGCATGTCCCACCTACACAGCGAAGGCCCTGCCTCAGCCCCCGCATACTGGGAGCCACCGGGACACAGCCAGAGACAGGTGAGTCTTCACTCTCTCCCTGTCTCTCCCTGTCTCTCCCTGTCTCTCCCTGTCTCTCCCTGTCTCTCCCTGTCTCTCCCTGTCTCTCCCTGTCTCTCTCTCTGTCTCTCTCTCACTCTCACTCTCACTCACACACTCACACACACACACACACACACACACACACACACACACACACACACACACACACACAAAGAAATGCAAAACGAACATTTACAGTTTACACTTTTTAAACAATTTAAAATAAAATGCTTGGTTAAATAAAATCAAATATTTGTATTATATTTGATTAAAATAAAATAGAATAAAGCACCCGAATGCAATACACTATTATATTGATTACATTGGCACTAATTTAAATTGATTAATTTAAATAAAGTACATCAAAACCTTTTAATATTTTACATTTGTTACCCCACTTTTTGGGTAATACAGGGGTGTGTTTTGTTTTTGTCCCCCCCCCTTCAATACATATTGCAGCTTTTGCAACCAATGTCTTCATTCTGTTTCCATCCTTCATTCATTCACTCCCTCTATATGCGGAATTGTCAGGGTTTTCTCCTTTTAATAGAAATTCTTAAAGCTGGACATAAAACACAAAAGAAACCATTTCCTGACACTGTGGTAAAAACGAAAGCGCTGCAATTTCTTGTATGCGCAAAAAAACACTACAAATCGCATTTTTTATGCACTACATATTTCTGAGACAGAGCGAGTAGCCACAGTGACACTGCTCGAAAAATCTTACCGTTTCACGAGCAAATTTCGAAGGCACGAGCAAACCCACGCTGCCGGTTCCCCGTTTTCGGCGGAGGGTCGCATCAGTCTCCTAGTTAATGACGTATCACTCTGTCGCTCTCGTTGTTCAGTGCAGCAACAACTTTCCTTTTTTAGTTTTATGTTTTTATTTCACTAGAAAACTTGAAAAAGACCACAAGCACGGGAGAATCGTGACATGTACAGACAAACCATTGATGATAACGGACAGCGAGTGAGGGTAAATGAGGGGTTTATATATGGTTGGGTGATGAGTGCTAAACGAGAGTCAGGCGTGTGATTAGTAAGCGGGGGGCGGGGGGGCGGCACGCACGGGAGAAGAATCGGGGAGCTCCCTGACAGTAAGTGTTAAATTATGTTTACATTACGGTAATTTGCAGTGTATTTGTTTGTTAAAATAGGCTACAATTACTTTTTAAGTGCAGAAATAAGCGATCGGATGAGATCTCGGAACGGATTAAATCACTTTTACCTTAATTCCTATGGGGAAAATCAGTTCGAGCGTACGAGCAAATGGACCTACGAGCAAATTTCCAGAACGAATTATGCTCGTACAACGGGGTTCCACTGTATATGTTTTTAAGTTTAATAATAACAAATAAAACACGCTTAAAATGCAAGGTGGAGACCAAACACACTTTCTGAGTGAATTCAGATTTTAACTGCTATTAACGTAAAAAGGAATGCATTCGGTACACATGCGCATCGAACCGAAAACCCTGTACAGAAAAGGTCTGATAATGTGCTCGGGGCATTTTTTTTTCTTTTGTGTTCTGAAATGAATACAACACAAATGTATCAATTTTGATCTGTCAAACCTCAAGCGCTGTTAAGTCAATGAATTTAAAGAGTTTGTATAGATTGAAGTATAAAAGACTTGTCAGTATTAAAATTCCATATTTTCAACTCGAGTATCATCTCATTAGGTTGGGTCTTTGTCTTCATTCTGTGTGTCCTTGTGTTTTTCATGTCATCCATTTCCAATCAGTCGACACGGTTTCCAGCTTTAAATAATCTGGACGAACTCAGTGCCATCTTGAACAACCACCAATTAGAAGCATATAAGGTAGCTTAGAGATCATTTCATTTAATCATGTCTTTGATAAAGAAGGATTTTAATGTGTTTCAAGCATGCACAAGATCAATATATATATATTTTTTCTTTTTCTTCTCCCCCTCTTTCTCACAATGATGTTGCTTGTGTCCTGATCTGTCCAGCCTCCTGAAATCATCAGTCAGACTCCACCAGAGGAGGAAGAGGAGGCAGATGAGGAAGAGACGGAAGAACTCGGTCACGTAGACACTTATTCTGAGTACAAGCCATCGAAATGTATGGGGAAAAAAATTCTTCTTTTAAAGCATGTAGTACGTGTAAACTAATTGTGGTGTATGCAGAGTTTTTAATGCTTAGTAAATATTTGTTCAGAAGCAAACAGGATAAATAAATGGATGAGCAAATATAAGTAGAATAAAAATAAATGCATAACTGCCATCGACTGTTACACAGATTTATTGTTCTGTAATTTATACCAATCTTGATTTAACAATTTGTCCACCCACCTTATATTGTGTTGGTCCCCCTTTTGCTGCCCAAACAGTCGTGACCCAGTGAGCATTAACAGCAGTAACTTCTTCAGCAGTTTGAGCTACAGTAGCTCGTCTGTTGCGCCTTTTCTCCACCACTTTTGCTAGACATTGACCACTGCAGACCAGGAACATCACACGAGCTGCAGTTTTGGAGATGCTCTGACCCAGACGTCTAGACATCGCAATTTATCGAACCCCATTTTTCCTGTCTCCAACACCTCAACTTTGAGGACTAAATGTTTACTTGTTGCTTAATATCTCCCACCCACTAACAGGTGGCATAATAAAAAGATAATCAGTGTTATTCAGTTTGCTGCTCAAAATGTTACATTGTGTGGTCGGTGCATGTTCATCACCACATCGTGTTGGTCATCTAGTCCTCTTTTTTTTTTGTGTGTGTGTGTGCAGCTACTATAGGAATTTCACATCCGGACATTGTGGTAGAGACCAGCACTTTGTCCAGTGTCCCTCCCCCAGACATCACCTACACACTCTCCATCCCTGACAAAACTATCCTGACTGGCATGCTCTCTGCTTTGCAGCTCGAAGCCATCATCTATACATGCCAGGTACATGTGCTCAAATCTGAGCAAGTCCCTTACTTGCATTTTAAATGTTTTATTTTTATTTTTATTTAAATATTTAATATTTTAATACCAAAATCGTAATGTGTAGCTTGTTTTTGTACGGAAACAAAAATCCAGGCTCAATGTATCTGAAGATAGAAATTGAACACAGCTAACACACAATATCCCCAAAAAAGAAGCTTTAAAATCGAATGCGCTCACACTGTACGCCACATCACATCATTTACACCTGTGCACAGCACGACTGTCGAAATTCTCAACGCACTTCTGCCACGAGACATCAAATTCTTAAATAATGACGAGCAGTGAGTTTGCGTAGAGCACAGAAAAGGGGCAAGGCTTCCATTTACTCGCAGCGTGCCATCCAATTCCAGAAATCTAAATGCATCAAAAACAGGTTTTTTTTTTTTTTTTTTTTTTTTTTTTTTTTTTTTATTTATTTTTTTTTTTTTTTTTTTATTTTATTTATTTATTTTTGTCTGTTTATACGTTAGATTATTTTCCTCCACATCTTGCATTCGCCTGCATATTACATTCTCTTCCAAAAATAATCCACAGTATAACTCGGCACTCGGCTCTCAGTTAATCACTAAAGTACTTTAATTTTGTATTTATTTTTTTTAAGTTAATGTTCTAAAAGATTTTGGTACTTTCCTGTGCTTTAATTACCATTGTGTTTTTTTGGCCTATCAGCAACACGAGGTCATCCTGCAGAACGACCAGAGGGCAGGCTTTTTGATTGGGGACGGAGCCGGTGTGGGGAAGGGTCGCACTATAGCTGGCATCATACTAGAAAACTACTTAAAAGGAAGGAAGCAAGCCCTGTGGTAAGATCACATTCCAAAGAGAATAATACCACCTTCCTTATTCCTACTCAATAGAGGACCCTTTTATATAAAAGTTTTTTTTAATCGGCTCTGTCCTAAAATCTAAGTGAGTAACGTTATAATGTATAGAGTCAGCTTTCATTATTAGAAATCATTTTCACTTAATGTCATGAAATTGTTTTTCTCTCAGGTTCAGTGTGTCTAATGACCTGAAGTATGATGCAGAAAGAGACCTCAGGGACATAGATGCCCTGAATATTCCTGTGTTTGCTTTAAACAAGGTAAAGTGTCTTTATTTATTTATTATTATTTTTTTCTATGCTTAAATTTGTTCGAACAAGTGCCGCACTGTATCGCAACTTGCATGTATTAAGAATTACAAACACCCTGGTGCCCTGTGAAAGTGTCTCATGTGTTATTTGCTTGTCTTGTCAGATTAAATATGGAGACACAGCTACCTCAGAGGGCGTCCTGTTTGCCACATATTCAGCGCTGATCGGGGAGAGTCAGGCAGGGGGACAGCACCGCACCCGGCTCAAGCAGATATTGGACTGGTGTAAACCTGGCTTTGACGGAGTCGTATCCTTACCTTAATGCTTCTAGGTAGTAATCCTATAGCTGCAGTGAGAGAATAGGAGCAGGGTCAAATAAAAAATGAAAGGCCCTGGTTTTATTTCATGATTCAACACAGAAAAAGAAAGGGGAAACGAAATGATCAGGACAAAAACATTGAAATGAAACCCTCAGTGATTCATGCAGTATGGGGTGTTGGTCCTGCCCATACAGCATGTTGTATGTTGGTATAACAGTAATGGTTATTCCAATGCTTTGTGCCATATTTTATTTCTTTGACATTTAAACCCTCTCAGATTGTGTTTGACGAATGCCATAAAGCTAAAAACGCGACATCCACGAAGATGGGGAAAGCTGTCTTGGACCTGCAGAACAAGCTGCCCCGGGCCAGGGTGGTGTACGCCAGTGCCACAGGTTTATAGACTAATCTTTTCTACTTTGTACACACACCCAGCCTAGTGATTCATCTGAGCTGTAATATTAGTCATGGCATAATTTTGAACTTCCAAGTTGTATTTCCACGTTTCCACCTAATTATCCCTCCTGCTGCATCACAGGGCATGATTGGGCAAACACTTATATTATGTCCCTTGGGATTTTAATGCTCATTTCTATCAATCTATCTGTCTGTCTGTCTGGTTTCTGCAGGGCCTTAAAAAGTCTTAAAAGTTTTTGATCTAGTTTTTAAATCTGTTGTAGGTCTTAAATAACTATAAACAGGTCTTAATTTTCCAATGATCATTTTAATGCTCCTGCAGCACTTCAGAATGTTTTTTGTTTCTTAGTTTCCGTTTTTTTTTTTCCCGGCAAGTACAAATTCAAATTAAATTAAAAATACAAATAAGGCCAACATGCAACAGCCAATCAGCTTTCTGTTGTAAGTGCAAACCTCTCTTGGATTGTATCGCAGATGTAAAACTGATTTTTTAGCTACAGCGATTTAGCGATACTTGGCATGAAGAAAATTAATTTTGTGCTTGCTTAAGGCCAGTTGCTAACAATGTATTTGTGTGTTTATGAGGTTGGGATATAGGACTTAAATTTCATTTTTAATGGTCTTAAAAAACCCTTATCAGGCATAAAGCTAGTATTTATGATGTGCCTTCAATTTCCAATAATACTTAGGAATGCATTTTGCCAAAGACGCTAAATCTAGACTTTACACATTTGGCCAAATCTTTATAACTATAGTGCTTTTGCGCTGTCTTGTTCTTTAGGTGCCTCCGAGCCAAAGAACATGATCTACATGAGCCGGCTCGGGATTTGGGGCGAGGGAACACCCTTCAGGACGTTCGAGGACTTTCTACATGCCATTGAGAAGAGGTTAGTCCTCCTGTTTTAAAATCGGAGACCTCCTGTCTGAAACTTGTAAAGAGATTTGATGTAGATGGATGCCACCGTTTTTAAATTTCTTCAAAAAGGAGTCAAAAGCTATGCCCGCTTGCTGTTCACAGGGGTGTCGGCGCCATGGAGATAGTTGCCATGGATATGAAAGTCAGTGGCATGTACATAGCCCGGCAGCTCAGCTTTTCAGGCGTGTCGTTTCGGATCGAGGAAATCGCACTGGATGAGGAGATCAAGGTGGTCTACAACAAGGCGGCTCGACTGGTGAGAGACTGCAGGCTGTCGCAAGGCGAACATGACGGACATGCACACAGTGACTAGTTTGGGAGCACCTTTCTCGTACCATTACTCCCTGGGTTGTTTTAGACACGCCTACTATATTGATGCAATTCGAAGATATATAATTACAGACTGTTGCCCGTTTATTGTCATACGTGATTTGCAGGCGCATGACAATAAACCATGATAGCAATGCTGGCACGATTTGTTTTGGATGCTTTCCTCAGCACAGCCGACATGGTGGCATAATGATATGTTTGGCATTGTTACAAGTGTTTCACACACAGTAGAGAACAGGTTGAATGTATTCTGTGTATTTCTAGAAAAATTGTCTGTTTGGAAAGTCAGTTGGAGGAAAAATCCTGTTATCACACCAGTGTAACAAGCTGTCTGAGGGTAGCTGAGGTACTGAGTGATAGATAAAACTTACCTATAAATGACCTACATAACTAGCTCTACTGTACTTCTGCAAGGCTCTGTATACATATTGATACGTTTCCAGATCAAATTACACTCTAAATACACTATTTGGACAAAAGTTTATGAACACCTGACCATAAGATTGGCATCCACATTTAGTCTGTGTTTGCTCTTATAATATAATATATTAATCCCACTCCTCTGGGAAGATGTTTAACTACATTTAAGAGTGCGCTTGTGGAGATTTGTGAGATTTTATTCGGCCATGAATGTGGTAATAAAGTCAGGTACTGATGTAGATGATGCAATGAGGCCTGGGGTGCAGTCAAGTTCCAATTCATCCCAAAGGTGTTAAATAGGGTTATAGAGGAATTTTCCATTCCAACCCATGTAAAGCATATCTTAATGTGGCTGCCTTGTGCACAGGGGTATTGCCATCATGGAACAGGTTTGGGTCTGCTAGTTGAAGTGAAGGCAAAATCTAATGCTACCGTATCCAAAGACATCCTTTAAAGCTGTGCGACTCCAGCATTGTGGTAACAGTTTGAGGAACAAACGCATCAATTGTCCCAATATTATTATTTTTTTATATATACAGTGTACAATGTATGAAGTATAGCCAATGGCTAGCTGAACAATTAATAAATTATGAAATTTTGTAACTGGGTTTGAATATGTGATGCTCTTGCTTGTATGTGCAACGATTACATTTCTTAAAAAAAAAAATTTATCCATTCTGGCTCTATGTAATGTAATCGCTGCTTTTTTCCCCCCAGTGGGCTGAAGCACTGGAAGTGTTCACCAGAGCAGCGGATATGCTGGGACTGGTCTCTCGTAAGTCCCTCTGGGGCCAATTCTGGTCCTCTCACCAGCGCTTCTTCAAATACCTCTGCATTGCCGCCAAAGTGCGCCGCCTGGTGGAGCTCGCTAAGGCCGAGATGAATCAGGGCAAGGTGAGACACAAAAACAGTGCATGATGGTCCTAAAAGTGTTATTTATTTATTTCATTTTTTTAAGTGGGGTGGTTGTGGGGATTTCTTTAGGTGTGAACAGAGGGGTTTATATGGTTGACTTTCTAAGGTGCAGTGGAGGGATGAGGAAGTGATTATAGGTAAAGTAAAGCAAACTAGAGTTTAGTTTTCTTGATTTGATAACGATGTCCTTTGTGTGTGTGTGTGTGTGTGTGTGTGTGTGTGTGTGTGTGTGTGTGTGTAGTGCATCGTGATTGGGCTGCAGTCAACCGGTGAGGCCCGGACTCGTGAGGTTCTGGATGAGAATGATGGACACCTAGACCGATTCGTCTCTGCAGCTGAGTGAGTGACTGGGGCTCTCTGTCTGATCAAACATGCTTGTTCTTTCCTCCCGTCTCTGCCCTTCACTTTCCAGTCACTTTTGATTGAGGGATTTGATAACTTGGTGTATTACTCATGGTCCTGGCTACTTCAAGAACAGACGGTTTAAAGTTAGGGTCTGGCAGAAGGTGGGAACAATTCAATGGATGGCACAGTTCTTGTTAATGAAATTATGCATTGAATTCATGTAATGTGTCTTTTCTATGTGTAAAGAGTAAGCTGGATAAAAAGCAGTAGTAGTTAGCACATAGATATAGAAACAAGCCATTGAGCAAGCCAACACAGAATGCAACCAGGTAGTATGAATAGTGAGCTTGTGCTTGAGGTTTTCTATAAGGAGGTGCTTATTTAACGTTGGGAAGAACTCTCTAGCATCAGCGCCCTGTAGCACTCAGAGGTAAAGGGTGGAGGACTTTGTGGTTGCTCTCTAATATGATTTACTTCAAGAGACTTGCAGCTGATGGAAAATCTACTATAACGCAGACGTTGCAACGTATGTGAACGTTTGTGGACATTCTGCAGCGGTACCGTGCGACTATTAACAAACGTAATCACTGCAATAGTCGTACCGGGATAAACCGCTTGTTTAAACTAGCTGTTGGAAAATCTCGTTAATATTTTTCCCCATAACTCATACTGTTGTGTTTTTATGTTATGATTAGAAAATAGATTTATATTGGGGTTGAATCAGTGCTCTTCTACTTAGAACCCGGTATATATTTTAGTCAGGACTGTGTTAAGGTGAATTTATTCTGACATTAATTAATGGTTGTATTTGCTTTTGGTAGTTCAGAGGCTCCTGTTACACTTTCCTTTTTTTTTTTTGCCGATGTAAATTGGGGATAATCAATAGCGAAATGTCAGTTGAACTCAAGAGTTTCTATAAGTTTCGCCCTGAAGTCTTCTCGGTACATGAACGCATTGTTCAAAGAGGCTGAACTGCTCATTACCATGTCTTCGCAGAACAGCTGCAAAAAAAAGAATTACATTTTGATAAGAATGGTGCACACCATATAATCAGAATGAACGTGTGACACCCTACTATTTCACCACTTTGTTCTGCCACGTGATGGATAACAGGACCCCAATCTACCTGAACCTGGCAGCATGGGAACAAAATGGCAGAGGGTGTTGAAAAAATGAACCAAACTGTCTGCTTGGGAAAGACGGACGTCAATTAGAACTTTTCACAATAGGTTACATAAACGCTGTCAGCCACCATTTTGTGGTTGTAAGCTGTTTTGTTTATGCAGGGAAGTGAACGTGAGGAAGGAGGAAAGCTGGTAGATTTGTGACGTAATCTAAAACTTTCTGTAAGACTCTGTAATAATTAGGGCTGCATATATAAGAGTTTGCCGTGGAAAAACAGATCCACCATTAAATAGTTAAATATATTTGGGATAAAATGGTAAAGTCAAGTGTTTACTTTTCCTTTAGTTATTGTGTTGAAATTGCTTGCTAAGTCGCTGGACATTTATAGCTCATGCTGAGCCGTATCACCTGTTATGGTCTGAGTATTCTGCGGATTGTCCAGTAGCTCATGCACTTCACCACATATGATAATACTTTGTCACAACCTTTTGGTATAGCGAACCTACATTATATGGACAAAAGTCCTGGAAAACCTGACCTTTTTTGCCATATGTGGCTCTTCTCCAAACTGTTAGCACAAAGCTGGAGGCACACAATTGCATAGGATGTCCTTGGATGGGGTCTCATCAAATTTTAAATATGGTTTTCATGGTTTGGAGTGAAAGATCTTGAGTGGCCTGCTATAGAGCTCTGATCCCAACCCTACTGAACACCTTTAGAATGAATTGGAACACTGCTTCCTCACCTTACCTACACCAGTGTCTGACTTTGATGAACACAAATGTCCAAAATCTAGTGGACAATCTTCCCATAAGAGTGGAGAGGCAATCGGGGCTAAATGTGGAATGCGATGCTCAAAAAGCACACACCATATTTAGAAACAGGTGTCCGCAAACTTTTGGCAATATAGTGTATCTGGTTGTGAAGTGATGAGCTTGTGTTAAAAGGTCAACTCTACAGTATGGATGGTTAATGTAAATGAATAATGCTGCATGTTTGGGTCGTGTCTCTCCAGGGGTGTGTTCCAGTCCCTGGTTCAGAAGCACTTTCCATTAGAGAAACCGAAGCGAGAAAAGTCTGCTGCAAATAAAAGAAAACGTGAGTTACACTCTACCAAGACCAAGTTTATTCTAGTGAATCTTTAAGCCTTATTTAAGCCAAAGTTGAGTAATATCGAGTACTCAACCTCAGTCTGCGTATTGTATCTAGACATTTGAAAAAGTGATTTTTTTTTTTTTACTTTTTGCAATATTGTAGGAAAACCAAGAGGTCGTCCACCCAAATTTCCCAAACACTGTGTAGAGGTAGGCGGAGTTATTAAGATCAGCGATGGTTCCGATTCCGACTCCGAGGACATGGATAGCGACTCAAACTCATCTCACGAGTCACTGCAAGACAATGATGATGTCATCTTTGTTAACCACATCAATGGACCTACTGGTAGGTTGGAACTCAGTTTTTACTGAGAAATCCTATAGAAAACCACAGTTCAAGCTGTGGCACTGTTTCAGTGTTGAGTTTCTTTTTGTTGGTGTTGGAGTTTTAACATGATAAGCTGCTATCTATCTAATCTATCTATTTATAAAATGTGTGTGTGTATAGAATCTTTCTTTGTTTTTTTTGTTTTTCTTTTCTATTTTTCTTTTTTTAGAACGATATACAGACCATTATCATACATCTTATCGTGTTGATACATTAAGGACCATCGTGGACAGCAGACTCCTTTTTTTTTTATTTTTATAGTTATCACATTCTGTGATGGTCAGTTCACAGCATTGACAGATTCATCTTTTCCAATAAGATTAAATTTTTTATTTTTTTTTTCAAGTGTGCATCATCTTTGAGTCACATTCTGAATTATTTGTCAATTGGAATAATAAGACATTTAGATTTTTACGAAGCAAATGAAATCAGTATCAACAATCCATCTTAGAAATGCAGAGGAAAGATCATTTAAATGTGTAATTAAAACCGTTTTACAGGAAGTCACTGTTTATAATAAATCGTCTGTTTCAATGATTCGATTCAGTCGCAATGCTTACTATTGCTCAGAGATGCAAAAATAGTGCTGTGGCTTTGTTTGGAATTATTTGTGGTGTTGAAATAGAGCAAAAACAGGCAATGTGGTGTTTAAAACGTACCTCTCTTAATATTAGGTTTTTTGTTACTTGAACTGTTGTATAAAATCAATATCACATTTTTAATCATGCTGATTTTTGAAAGGGAAGAAACAGCACTTTTTTGTGTGATTTTATTAATTCTTCTTCTTCTTCTTCTTTCGGCTTCTCCCATTAGGGGTCGCCACAGTGGATCATCCGTCTCCATACCCCCCCCCTCTCCTCTACATCTGCCTCTTTCAAACCAACTACCTGCATGTCTTCCCTCACCATAAACCTCCTCCTTGCCCTTCATCTTTTTCTCCTTCCTGGTGGCTCCATCCTCAGCATTCTCCTACCAATATACCCCATGTCCCTCCTCTGCACATGTCCAAACCATTTCAATCTCGCCTCCCTCACCTTGTCTCCAAAATGACCTACATGTGCTGTCCCTCTAATAAACTCATTTCTAATCCTGTCCATCCTCGTCACTCCCAACGAAAACCTCAACATCTTCAGCTCTGCTACCTCCAGCTCCACCTCTTGTCTTTTACTCAATCCCACTGTCTCTAATCCATACATCATCTCAGGTCTCACCACAGTCCTACAAACTTTTACCTTTCACTCTTGCAGACACTCTTCTATCACTAATCACTCCTGTCACTCTTCTCCACCCTGCCTGCACTCTTTTCTTCACTTCTCTAATACACTTTATTACTGTGCACCCTTGACCCCAGGTACATAAACTCCTCAACTTTCTCTACCTCTTCTCCCTTCAGCTGCACCACCCCACTGTCCTCCTTCATTCACACACATGTACTCTGTCTTACTCCTACTGACTTTTATTCCCATTCTCTCCAGCGTGTACCTCCACCCCTACAGGCTCTTCTCAACCTGCTTCCTTCTCTCACCACAAATCACAATATCATCCGCAACAGACCTTGTCTGTCAACCGTGTGATATTAATTAACTATATAAAATAATGATGTAAATGTCCACATTTTCTGCCCCTATATCTTGAATTCTGTGATCATTCTTAATGCAAAAGAGTTTGAGTTTATTGAGAGGGTTTAATGCATGCATTGTGTAAAGCGACTACATTTATAGCCATGTAAATCTCACCTGAGTGGAAATGTGTGCAATAAAGCACCCTGTGTTTCAGAGTGTCTACATTACAGTGCTGGTGTGCTTATTAAATCTGAGGTTGAACTGGAGTCTAGACTGAAAACCTATGGGAGAAATCCAGCTCTATTTGTTTCTCTTAGCTGAAACAGAGTGTGTGTGTGTGTGTGTGTGTGGAGTCATTTTTTTTTTTTCTTTTGCCCTCAGCAAAACTAGAGGAGTTGAAGCAAGGTTTGCTGGCTAAGATAGCAGAGCTGGGAAAAGAGCTCCCACTAAACACACTGGATGAGCTGATTGATCAATTCGGAGGTCCAGAGAAAGTGTCTGAGGTAAGGGTTCGCAAAACAAGCTAATAGTTTTCGGGATTCTGTATGAGTGCCTGCTTACGTCGTGGTCGTTTGTGTAGATGACCGGGCGTAAGGGTCGAGTGGTGCGGCGGCTGGATGGTAGAGTGCAGTACGAGTCACGTGCTGAGCAAGGATTCACCATTGACCATGTGAACATCAAAGAGAAGGAACGCTTTATGGATGGCGAAAAGGTAACAATACAGCAATGCCGCTTAATGGTTTTTGGAATTTTTTTTCTTTTGGTGGTTTAATTATAAAATGTGGTCTGGTCATTATAAATAAAAACCAAGTAAGCAGCTGAATATTTTCTGTCTAATTTGAAGCTGGTGGCGATCATCTCCGAGGCTGCAAGTTCAGGAATTTCTCTACAGGCAGATAAACGTGTGAAAAATAAAAAGAGAAGGGTGCACATGACGCTGGAGCTGCCGTGGAGTGCCGATCGGGCCATTCAGCAATTCGGTACGTGCACAGAAAACGCTACATGTAGCAAGACGGTTGATCTTGTCACGTTTGCACAGGGTTGAATAAAATATTGTGTGCTCTTCAGTAAAGTGAGTGTGTGTGTGTGTGTGTGTGTGTGTGCTCCGACAGGTCGCACGCATCGCTCTAACCAAGTAACAGCTCCAGAGTACATCTTCCTGATCTCCGAGTTAGCGGGGGAGAGGCGCTTTGCTTCCATTGTGGCCAAGCGCCTGGAGAGTTTGGTAATTACTCGTCACATTCATGCCTTTTCACAGTGATACATTCGTACGCATGCAAATGGCGTGTGTTATATGATGTAATGTCTGCGAGATGAGTTCATTGATCTGTCTTTTTAATCAGGGGGCATTGACACATGGCGATAGACGAGCCACTGAGTCCAGAGACCTGAGCAAATACAACTTTGAGAACAAAGTAAGAACACACACACACACACACACACACACACACACACGCACGACAAAAATGCTTCTGAAATATAAATGTTCACAGATTGTAGCTTTGGCTGTTCTACAGTGAAAGTTGTTTTGTATTCAAAAAGCATCAGTGCTAAAGCATGATATTAATAAAAAAAGTCATGAATTTAATATATTTTAATTATAAATTAATTTAATATAGTAGGGATTAGTCCATGTGTTTGTAGTTTGTTACATGAGTTAATGTATGTTTCTATTAGACACATTCGCAAAGTGTAAATATAGATATTGCTGCAGCCGTGTCTAAGATTTTTCAGGATGATTTTAATGACATTGATAAATATTTTATGCTTGGTTTTCTTTTCCTCTACGTAGTACGGCACAAAAGCTTTGGATCGGATCACTAAAGCGATCCTGGGACACATTGAAAACAAAGTTCCACCACCAAAAGGCTATCCAGGGGGCGAAGCACGATTCTTTGCAGGTTTGTCGTTGTATGCTATCCATGTGTTTTGTTCTGGATTCAGGCAGACTGTGCAAGAACCAGAGGTCGATATTATCCGTTTTACCGAATAAGTGGCACTGACAATCCATTGCTGGAACTATCGGCAAAAATCCATACTAATAGTTTTTCCGGTTTGCTGTCATTGCAAGAGCGGCCCTTTTAGAGGCAACTTACAGACACCACTTGCTGTTTGTTTTTACCCGCAAGACTGCATAATGTGTGAACGCTATATTATAGTTCGGAATTAATATTAAAGTGTATTCCCTTTCAAGCGCATTTTCCTGATTTAGTCTGTGATTTATTGTTTGGTTTTTTTTGTAATAAGTTCATTACTATTTTGTGGGTTTTTTTAAATTTATTATCTGGTATCCATTTTTAAAACCATCAATTGATCGGGTATCGGCAAGTACGATCCAACCGAGCTATCGGTAAAATCGGTCGATCTATAGTAATAACTACTCATAATTATTTGGCTAATTATTTTTAATCTCTTTGTGCGTATGACAGATATGAAGAAAGGGATGATTGACGTGGGCATTTTCTGTAGGGAGCAACGCTATACCCTCAACACAGAGAAAGGTAAATATTTACACCCCTTTTATAAACAATACTTATCACTTCCATATTTTTACTAATCGCAGTCTTACACATGTGATACGTGATTACAGAAGTCCATAATTCCAGTATGTTCGCCTAATTAGCATGTGAGTTGGAGCAGTAGGCAACTTTGTCAGTTAAAGTTTAAAATGTGACTTTTTTTTAATATATAAACTAATAAATCTCCAGCCATTACACAACTTTCAGTCACAAGGGCACAGCAGTAAAATTCTTAGTTTTATTGCATTCCTTCATGAATACACTGCTGTGTCTCGCGTTGCACATTACATTAAGGCGTAGTACAAATTGACACGTTGTGCATTTCCATCCACGTCCCCACCATCTTTTTTATTTATTTATATTTTTCAAAATCTGCTCTGTAAAGTAAATCTGAAATTTGTCTTTGCGATCTCCACAATTCCAAGATGGTTCGAATTTATTTCGATGCTCCACCGTTGTTTCTCACTGCATTCAATTGAGAGCCCTGCATGACTTCCTCATTTAGAATGTAAATTGCTCTGAATGTAAAGGAGCTCTGTGTGCAAGCGCATTAAACATTAATGTCGCCAGTGTCTGGAATTAAACCTTAATGAAGTTCCACACCGAAGTTCTGTTCGTATTCCACGCATTAGTATTTGCCCAGGCTGATGCTCTAAGAAATTTATTCAAATGGCTTGTCGGTCCTGCTTAATCATCAAACTCCTTCCTTCTTCCCATATCCTAGACTGCACTATCACTAAATTCCTGAATCGCATTCTGGGCCTGGAGGTGCACCAACAGAACTTTCTGTTCCAGTACTTCATCAACAACTTTGAATACCTGATTGACAAGGACAAAAAGGAAGGCAAATACGACATGGGAATACTCGGTAAGACGCTAAATTTTGCACACGCTGGTAATGTCTGATAATGTATGGGTTTATAAATACGTTTCATGTTCGCCAAAAAAGCATACGAGGAATGATGTTTATTCGCTCTAATCATCTCTGCAGCACGTTTGAATGTTTTCCTAGCATATTGTGGGTGTGACTTTTGCAGATTAATCTGGCAAAATCACCGAACTGCGTGATACAGGGGAAAGCAAATGTCACTGGGGTTGGGTAACACTGATTTAGAGCTGTAATTTATATCGTGTGTGTGTGTGTGTGTGTATGGTTTCCTTGATCCGTGTGTGCTGCGTATGTTATTAGATCTGGCTCCAGGTAACGATGAGATCCGTGAAGAGAAACAGGAAGTGTTCCTGACCCCAGGGAACCCCCAAGAAGGCCAGGTCATCCTTTATAAGGTACTCAAATATTCCCTTTTTATTGCCTAAGGGACTTTTCTTTATTTTAAGTGTTACTTACTTAATGGTCATTTGAAAACAGTGGCATGTTAGAACAGATTGTATGTCTACTCATTTGCACTGAACAAAACTACACACAAAAATGATTAGAAATGTCATTAAATATAATTAATAAACGAATATAAATTGTTTCTTCTTTTTAATTCAGTTTTCTACTAAAGTCCTTAAAAGCTATGCATAATTTCTTTTTTTCTTTCCTTTCTTGTTTTCTCGTGATCACGATTTCATTGTCTTATGATCTTGACATTCACATTTGGATAAAAGTATTTGGACACCTGACTTTCCCAGCCAGATGTGATTCATTCCCAAACTGTTATCGCACAGCTGAAGGCACACAATTGAATACGGTGTCATTGGATGCAGTAGAGTGAAATTTTCCCTTCAATTTAACCAGGAGACCAAAACTGTTCCAGCATGACAACACCCACGTGCACAAAGCAAACTTTGTGGGATGAATGTGAATGCTGACCTCACCTACATCAGTACCTGAGTTTATTAACATCCTCGTAGCTGAATGAGCATAAAATCTAGTGAAACATCTTCCCAGAAGAGTGGAGAAAAAAAGGGAAAATTGGGCCTGAATGTGATGCTCAAAAAGCACATGGGATACAGGTGTCCACAAACTTTTGGCAATATAGTGATAAGTTATCTTATCACAAATTAATTTGCTTGCTTGACATAAATGTTTGTTTCCTCTTGACCAGAACTCAATTCTTGTGTATTCTTGCCTCAGCGCTCCACGTCCCCACTGCCACAAATGGTTATGGTTATCCATGATGCTTCATCTAAAAAGTTCCTCTTGAGAAGTAATGAATATTTTTCTTTGTGCATTCGGTATAAGGGCATGTTCTCATCGCCCCATCATGGGTAATAACCATAAGCATTTGTGACAGTGGGCACGTGGGTGGGAATATACAGAATTTAAGGTATCCATCACAAGGAAACAATGAGAACACATCCTTTGTCCTGTTGTGATCATGAGAGAGAAAGAAATACGGCCCCTTAGAACTTTTGTAGCTTTCCATGAAGCATGTTAATTCTATTTTTTTGTTATTTAGGAACATTTAAATTGGCCGTCCACAGGGTTTTAAAGACGAGGAAAATTATGCACTGAAATCTATTCCAAGCAGATTTCTGGCTGGTTAGTGAATGCAGAGTCTGATGCGCTTTTGTCATGCTGTTTTTTTAGATCAGTGTGGATCGGGGAATGCCGTGGGTCGAGGCCTCCAGCAAAGCAAACACACTGACTGGGGATTATGAAGGCTTCTACCTTTCACACAAGGTGTTTTAAACGAATGCAATGATCATCATATCTTTTAATGCTTCTTATTTCATAAATATATTGAACATTTATCTGTTGGTGGCTTGTTCTTTGTTTGCGATGGTCTTTTCATCTGTCCCCAGCTACGAGGGAGCCAGCCATGCGTGTTGCTGGCAGAGCAGGGCCGAGGTCGCAATCTTGTAGTCTATAAGCCCAACATCGGCAGACAGGCCCACCCTGAGAACCTGGACAATCTGCTCCAGCGGTACCGCAAGGTCAGGAGGCGCACTTTCAATTAGGGATGCTGCTATCGATTATTTTAGTAATTGAGTAATCGGATAAGAAGTACTCTTTCTTTAGAGCAATATTAAATATGAGAGCAAAAATAAGACGGGTCTCTTAAAAGTAACTTGTTCTTTTTGACAAAAATGTACACTTTTATCACTGAAATTGCTTACAAGAATATCTCTAAAACGCGCCGATGGAACGCACTGTATACAAATACAAGCATAAAGTTAAAAAACTTAAGAGTAACCACACTGTTTTAGTTCGAAATGATGCCAAATTTAAAGCGCTCCAGAGTTTAGCAGGTAATTCTTCAGCAATAATGGTCCATGGGAAACAGTGCTTTGTGTTTAGCTTAAGTCATAATGATTAACACCTTTAACTGACATTCAACATTCATACTTTGGCATCATAGTACATTCCTCATGTTATGAAGTGCCGTAAACCAGAACGTGAGGTTTTTTTTTCTTTCCCTTGACACTAAATCTAAAATACTACTACTGTGTCACATAGTGACACCTAGTGGATATCAGGAGGTATTTCGTCATCTTGGTTTGTTATTCTGTAGGTGACATCTGAAGAGGCCAAAGATTGCTGGGAGAATCAGTTTGGCTTCTCGTTACAGAAGTGCAGCCATGCAAACTGGTGAGTAATTAACGCTTCTAATGTTGCTTTTAAATATAAGCAAAAAAAAAATAGGATGTGGTGTTTGTTTTCCTAAAAAAAGACATTTCTTTATAAAAAAAAATTCTATTTATTCTTTTACTCCAAGTCTGGCTTTCTGTGAAGGATGGCTCCACAGACTCATGTGGAAAATATCACTGATTGTGAGAAGCTGGATTCACACAACGACGCTTCCTTATTATGGCAGAACTTGACTGTTTTTGTTTTGTAATTGATTGTGTATAACTGTAAAACCTGTGTTTGAAGATATGCCGTAAAGTTTTTTGTATCATTCCATGCAAAATGAGCAAATCCAAATCGATACTTTGGCTTCCAGCTCGTACTTTTGCACATTTTGTAAGCTTGAACGCTGGCGGCACCCCAGGCCTCCTCACCTCATCTACATCAGTACCTGACTTTACTAACACCCTTGTGGCTGAATAACACTCACACAAATGTCCACAAGCACACTCAAATCTAGAGGAACATCTTCCTAGAAGAGTGGAATGCGACGCTCAAAAAGCACATAACTTACTTATGACTGGGTGTGTTCAAGCTTTTGGCAATATTGTGTATAAGGTTTGTGTGTGCGTGTGTTTTTAGGAAAGGCAAGTGTAAGCAGGTGGAGCAGGGTCAGGAGTGCTGGCAGGGCATGCGTTTGAGACAGTACCACATGCTGTGTGGTGCTTTGCTCAGAGTGTGGAAACGAGTCGCAGATGTCGTCTCGGACATCACCAACTCCAGCATTCTGCAGATTGTGCGCCTGAAAACCAAACAGAACAGCAAACAAGTTGGTGAGTATTACAACAAACAAGATGGAAAGTGCACAACACACACACACAAGCACCTTTAAAATGATGTGTGAGTTTGGGTTCATTAGCCAGGCTTTTTTTTTTTTTGTATCTTGTTTGTTATGGAATGTTTAATCTTTTTCAGGAATAAAAATACCGGAGAACTGTGTGGAGCGTGTACGCAGCGAGCTCTCTCAGATGGACACTGAGGTGAAGCGAGCGCGGCAGCAGAAGGAGCAGCGGGCGCAGGAGCAGCGGGCACAGGAGCAGCGTGCGCAGGAGCAACGGGTGCAGGAGCAACGCATCCGTCAGGAGCTTCTCAGGCTCGAGCAGCACAAAAGGTTCAAGAGTTTTGGTTACACTGCTATGCATCTGACAAATCCCCCACCCTACCCCGGGCAACTGCCCAAGAACCGTGCAGTAGATGAAGTGCTGGACCTGACACTCAGCCCCTGTCCGTCCCCTGAGCCCAATTTGACTCATGCAAACGGAGCCCTGAGCCTGAACGGATTACCAGGCATAAACAGCATTTCTGGCATGCGGAGAACAGCAGGGGAAGGGGGCCCGAAGATCCCCGAGACATTTTACCTGGAAGAGCTGATCTCCCAGGAGCAGCAGAGGGAGAGACCGCCACCCTTACAGCACAAGATGACTCATAACAGCTTGGACGCCCTGCAAACCATCCATACGCTGAAGCAACACGCGGCGCTGAGCGTGCTCCAGCAAAACAGGCCCAACCCAGGGCATTTGCTCACGCCCCAGCAGAACTCAAGCAGTCAGTTCAGCACACAGCTGCTCCGACACAACGGGAGCAAACCGGACATCAACACGCTTACCAACCACGGGATACGCGTGCAGCCGTTTTCACAGCATGTAAACTCCATGTCACTGCCACCTCACTTGCTTCAGCCCTCTCCTATCCAGCAGGACAGTCGTCAACACTCACTGCTACACACACAAACGCACAGTTTGCATGCACACGTTCGGGAAAACCAAATGCCAGTCAGCGAACCTGCTCCACATTCACTAAAACTGGGGCAGCAGGGGTCACTCGGCTGCCAGTCCGAAAATTCGGCACCTTCACAGGAAGACTTCAATTTCAACCTCGGCCTGCTCGGTCATCCTTCGTTCTCGTTAACCCCCCAAGCCCCTCCATCCCCTTCAGTTTCGTGTTCCTCGCCTGGGACTTCGTCGCTCTTCAATTCAGACCCCCAATCATCGTCCCTCTCAGACTCCATCTCTCCTTCTTCGTTGTTCGCTCCGTTGTCGTCCGAGCGACAGTCTCTTCCTTTACCCAACGGCCACAGCAGCATGGACGCACAGGACGCCCACAAGACCCTCGACCGACTGGCTCGGGGAAGTTCTGCAGACCGCCGTCACTCAGTCATTCAGTACAATTCTCTTGAATGGGACACCCCCTAGTGGCCACTACTGCCTGCGAGCTCATATCACCACTGTAACCCGCACATGACAGTTCTGTCCCGTTTCGTTACTGTGATCTCAGCATGTCTGGCTGAGGTATTTTGCAGTAGGTGTTGTTCTTTATTTCAGTTCGTCCTCCCACCCCAGATCATTCATCCACTGGCTCTAGTATAGTCACTTTTCAAATGTTTATTATTTTTTATTTTTTTTTATCAACAGTGTTTCTTTCATCGCTGAAATTAAGGTCCGTTATTCGGGGATGCTTGACCAGGGTTTAGACGAGATTGTCGAACACGGCGATTAATACCCGTGTGGTTTTAATCCAAGCGCCTCACTCTTTCCCAGTTCAGAAAAAAAAAAATACAATTCCGAGCGGTACACTATTTCAGAAGTCGTTGTTTAATCATCTCAAAATCAGTTGCGAAGCATTAACTAACATTCATCACTATAGCTGCACCCGAACGATTCATCGTTCCACATAATACGTCGATTTGTAGTATTATTCATTATTTTAGTTTTTTTTTTTTACAAACCAGAATGCTGACCATTCAGAACAACTGCATACAAAAGCTTCACCAGTGCACCTTCTCACAATTCTGCAAATATCAAATGCGTGTTTGTTTATTTATATGGCCTTTTAAGGCATTTGTTACACCTACTTCCTGCTTCCTAAGTAGAATCAGACCTGGAACAAAATGCCTTTAGCTCAGTCAGTGCCTTTGTATCATTACGATGCAGTTACCTGTGTGCGTGCGTGCGTGCGTGTGTATGTGCGTGCGTGTGTGTGTACGTTCTATAAAAGCAGTTTGAATACATATTATTTATTATCGTGATCATCCTCTTGCTCCCTCTACAAAGACGCCCGATCTACTTCACACCAGACAGGTTCATTGATGTAGACATTTGTAACACTGCTGTTGCATATTGGACCCCCCCATGAATCCCCCATATAATTCCATGGGCCTGAGCCTGAGTAGAGGGACGGAATGGCTGGAAAATATATCTAGGGTATGAAAACAAAGCTACCACACATCATCCCTAGGTCAATGAAGTACTCTCTTTGCTTTACTGCTCGTTTTGTACTTTTCTCAGGTATAGTGTATACTTATTACTGTCCAGACCAATTATTATTTAACTCGAATAACTAAAGGACCTTGTTTTTAACTATGGGGGTTGGAAACCAAATTATTTATTAGGCAACTCCATTTATCTTAAAAGCTTTGTTTTTGTTTTTTTTTGCTTTTATTTTATTTTTACCTGAACCAACTACATTATTATAGACTTTTGACAGTTAAACTTCTGGACCTCATGTTCACCTCAGTCTCCTTTTTTTTAAGGAGTAAAAACATTTAGCAATAAAAATACTCGCCCCTTGAACAAGTGGAAAAAAATATTAAAATAAAGAGCTCGATTAGGATCGTCCTCAGGCTCTCGTTTCCTTTTCATATTTTTCAGATGTATTAGAAAAACTATTATATTAAGGAAAAAAAAAAAAGAGTAAAGATTACTAAGGATACGTTTCTTATGAGGTCAAGATATTCTTGTATAGGTGGAATGGAAGCAATTTATTGTCTTTGGTGTCGTTGCTGTTCTTGATGTTTGTATTCTTGTTATATTGACTATAATTATTGTTATTTATATCCATGGGACATTTTAGTGGTGGATAGTCCTGCTTATAACCTTGTTGAGTAGTTTAACACTTTTTAAACGTCTTGTTCGGGTCTTACTTTCTTCATGTATTCTCTATTTACGAAAAGAAGAAGAAAAAAAAATGCTTATTTGAACTCGTCACCAAAATCAACTGCACTGCCTTTGCACCGTCGTCCATCATCGCTGTGTCGTTTTCTGTGTCTCAGCCATCTTTCACACTTGTGGTGATACAAAATGTGCAAACTCTCTCTACATTTTTTTTCTTTTTTGGGCTTTAGCCACTGATCCCAGTCACACCAAAGTCTCCTGCTTGGTCATGTGTAATCTCAGGAAAAGTTAGGGAATCTTTTTAAGTAATGCACAGCAGTGAAACACTGTGCTGCATTTCTGACTACTGTATTTCTTCAACTTCAGCTTTTCAATTTTTCAATCGATCAGACGTTGAACTGGCTTTCTGATATCCCAGATGTTGATTCGTAATCCCATTATTTAAAAAAAACAAACAAAAAAATATTACAGTCAGTTCCTTCCTTGTTTCCTCCCCTCCCCTTCACTGTCCTGTTTACTGTGCATTATTGTAAATGGTTCCTTGACCATCTTTCGACATGTCTCTAGTCTTGAGATATTCGCCCACTGTGTAAGAGATGAGATTCCTCTGCTGTTGCTCAGAAAACTCGTCCTAATTTCTTTTTTTTTCTTTTTTCTTTGTTTTTTTTTGTTTTTTTTTTTTCCTTCCTCCCCTCTTCTCTACCCAAACGTTTATATCCTGTCAAAGTGTAAAATCATGGAAACGAACACTTTCGTAACAAAAAAACAAAACAAAAAAAAAAAAACATTTCTTAAGTGCTACTGATTGTATGTATTATTGTTATTTCCAGTTAAAAAGAAATTATTTTAAGCACTTTTACCTTGGGCTTCTGTATTTTACCTGAAATATTTATGATTTTAGTTGGAAATGTAAATATTGTAAACAACCGTGCCTTTTGATTCATTCTGAACGTTTTCTACAACATAACAGAAGGAATATATTGTACTGCAATATTAATTTTGTTAACAAACAAAATAAAAGTCTAAAGAGTTTGTCGAAATCATGATTCAACTACCGTTTTTTTTTTCTTTAAAAAAATGAGAACAATCCTGCTGACTGTACATTACGTTACTCATCTCGCTAGTATCTGCTTACATATTTGCATTTTCAGAGGATATTATTGAAAGCAGTATTCCTTACCTGAACTGATCACCTTGATCTTACATTTTTGTGTTTTTGTAACATTGGATTGTCCTATTTGTGACTTTAATAGCATTTGCCTCATCCCAGCTGTTTAGAAGACAAATTAATAGTGCGTCTGCTAAACAGCTGTAATGATTATAAGGCAAATACTATTAAAGTCACAAATTGTGACAATAGTGCACTATGATGTCATGCAGTCCGACGTGAAAACTATTGCCAACCCTGAGTTTTCCCATAACTGCACATCCTGTTCTCCACTTACACTACAGCAGGTCGTATCTGGATGCACACAAGTATTGCAATGCCTGACTTTTCCAGGTATGTGCTTCTTCCTCAAACTGTTACAAAGTGGGAAGCACACAATTGTATACAATTCCTTTGGATGTGGTAGCATTGAATTTTCCCTAAGAGACCCAAACCTGTGCAGACGCCCCTGTGCACCGCTTCATTAAGATGAAGTGGAAGATCTCCTGATATAGAGCTCTGACTGCAACCCTACTGAACACCTTTGGGCTGAATGAGAGTGCTGACTGCACACCAGGCCTCCTCACATCACCTCCATCAGTACCTGACTTCACTAACACACTTGTATTTGAAGGAGCACAAATCTCTAATACACTAATAGTAAAAGACAGAGTTCTGACACTGGAGATAAAGACGCCACAAACCTTCAATAAATAATAATAAAAACAATCCATGCGGCTTTCTGGAAATAATGCTGTAAGTACATATAGACATTAGTTTTAGAATACAGTTTAAACTCAGATTTTATTATCTCCTGTAGATCATTTAGGAAACGATCATTTTTTCACACCCATAACCCAGGGGGCCGTAAACTTTATTACTGGAGATACACACTTGGGAGAAACAAACGAAAACAAACAGTATTGTGTGTGTGTGTGTGTGTGTGTGTGTGATGAAAGAAATAAAGAAATGGAAAGTTGTGTAAAAAGAGAGAGAAAAAAAGTTCTGTGAAGGCAAAAAGAAAGAAAAGGTGTAAAAGAAATAATGATTGAAAGAAAGAAAGGAAAAGAGAAAGCCGTGTGAAAGAAAGAGAAAGCTGTGAGAAAGAAAGGAAGAAAAAGAGAGCTGTGTGAAAGAAAAAGAAAGAAAAAGAAAGAAAGAAAACAGAGAAAGCTGTAAGGAAGAAAGAAAAAGAAAGCTATATAAAAGAAAGAAAGAAAAAGAGAAAGCCGTGTAAAAGAAAGAAAAAAGAGAAAGCTGTGTGAAAGAAAGAAAGAAAGAAAGAAAAAAATAGAAAGCTGTGTGAAAGAAAGAAAGAAAGAAAGAAAGAGAAAGCTGTGTGGAAGAAAGAAAAGAGAGAAAGCTGTAAGGAAGAAAGAAAGAGAAAGCTGTGTGAAAGAAAGAAAAAGAAAGCTATATAAAAGAAAGAAAGAAAAAGAGAAAGCTGTGTAAAAGAAAGAAAGAAAGAAGAGAAAGCTGTGTGAAAGAAAGAAAGAAAGAACGCTGTGTGAAAGAAAGAAAGAAAGAAGAAAAAGCTGTGTGAAAGAAAGAAAGAAAGAACGCTGTGTGAAAGAAAGAAAGAGAAAACTGTGAAAGAAAGGAAAAAGAGAAAGCTGTGTGAAAGAAAGAAAGAAAGAAAGAAAGAAAGAAAGAAAAAATAGAAAGCTGTGTGAAAGAAAGAAAGAAAGAAAGAAAGAAAAAACTGTGAAAGAAAGGAAAAAGAGAAAGCTGTGTGAAAGAAAGAAAGAAAGAAAAAAGAGAAAGCTGTGTGAAAGAAAGAAAGAAAGAAAGAAAGAAAGCTGTGTGAAAGAGAAAGAAAGAAAGAAAGAAAAAAATAGAAAGCTGTGTGAAAGAAAGAAAGAAAGAAAGAAAGAAAGAAAGAAAGAGAAAGCTGTGTAAAAGAAAGAAAAAGAGAAAGCCGTGTGAAAGAAAGAAAGAATTGTGTTTGTGTGTACGTGTGTGTGCGCGTGTGGAGGAAGCAGTAAACTCACAGGCGCGCGCGCACACACAGGAAAACGACTCTCGAGACGCACGCCGTGCACGCGCATCTGTCAACGGCGCGCGACTGAAGTCTCAGAAAAACGGCGCTGTTTGTTTGTTAGTCGTTTGTTTGTTTGTTTATGGAATATGTGTAAAGGCTCCCGCGCGGTCGTTTCGTTTGAGTGAAAGCGGTGCAGAGTTTGAGGGAAATGTTTTCTCGGAAGAAGAAGGAACTTTCTAAAACGCCTTCGGTTTTAAAGAAGCCTCAGTCAGGAAGCGCAGGAGCGGTGTGCACCTCGGTGAGTTCCTGCTGCAGCTTCCTCTGCTTCTCTCTGTCTGTCCTGCACACTCTCTCTGACACAGCCTGCTGCTACAGCTACACTAACATATACTCCACTAATATTCCACAAAAATAAAAATGTGTTTAGATTTATTTTTCCTCAATAATAATAATAAAAAAAAAACAATATATCTTAGACTACTGATGCGCGCACACGCACGCACGCGCACTGCCAGACCTCTCGTCGCACTCACGTAACTGTCATTAGCCGGGTCGCTAAATCTACTAGCTACAGAATAAAGTACCTGAGAAACACGTTTTAACACTTATAACTCTTACAAATCTATTATTGTATAAGTTTATTTTCTATCAGCCTTGTTAGTTTTTTTCCCCTTGAAACACAACGTCTTTCTTTCAAGCTGAAGCCGACGGTTTGCGCATGAGCTCTCAGCCAATCAGAATCCCCGCAGCTCCGCGATGCTCGAATCTCATTGGTCAGGACAACAGAAAGCGTTCAGGTGAAGAAACGTTAAAAGTGAGGATGATGTTAAAGATGCGATAGTCGCCCTTTTGTATTTTTTTAGTAGAAGAAAAAAAAGGAGTTTAAGACTTAATTTTAAGTATTGAACAATTAGCACAAGTGTATTGAGTTGATCATGGTAACATTATTGGGTTTGAATGAATGACTTCCGGTCCGGATCGTTTGTTTGTGTTTTGGATGGACCTTCTGTCTGCCCTGTGTGTTTATAAACACTAGATTCTGGATGCACAGCTTCTTATTCAGATATACAGGATCAGGAGTTGGGCTCAAGCATATCAAGTAACTAACCAATCAATCAGGCAATTAAGTAATTGATCAATCAACCAATTAAGTAATTAAACTCTACATGTTTAAATATTGAGCTGTAAATAATCTACCTAATGCACCTTTAAAAGTCATATAGTTTCACAGTTATGGTCAGAAAGGAAGCAATGTGTGCATGTAAGCTTTTATTAAGACAGGAATTATTTAATTAAAGGTTGATCCTACCTGTTTAATTATTTGGCTGGAAATAATCTTAGCTAATGCACCTTTATAAGTCATTTTTTTACAGATATTTTCAGAAAGAAAGAAAGAAAAGAGAAAGAAAGAAAGAAATTGTGTGATCGTACCTAATATACCTTTAAACCTCATGTATTTTCACAAATAAGGTAAGAAAGACAAAATAGCAAAAAGACAGACAGAGAGAGAGCGGGGGGGGGGGGGGAAAAAAAAAAAAAAGAAAGGGGGGGGGGGGGGGGGGGGGGGGGGGGGGGATGGGGGTGAGAGCACTTTCATTAAGGAGGCAAGAATTAATTAATTAAAAGTCAAATTTACCTGTTTAATGATTGAGCTATAAAACATCTTAGCTAATGCACCTTTAAACAACACTTTTTCACAGCTATTGTCAGAAAGAAAGAAAGGTGTGTGTGTGTGTGTGTGTGTGTGTGTGTGTGTGTGTGTGTGTGTGTGAAGAGAAAGAGCTGACATTAAAATGTGCCAGAATTAATTAATTAAATCTCAACCCTACATCTTTACTGGAAATAATCGTACCTAATGCATTCTTAAATATGATGTATTTTCACAAATATAGTCACAAAGAAAGAAAGAAAGAAAGAAAAAGAAAAAGGTGTCTGAGAGCGCTTTCGTTAAGATGTCTTCATCCCAAATTTGCTGATTCTTTTATAAAAAGAAAATTTTTTTTCTATACATATTGCAAATGTTCACAATTACGGTAACACTAAAGATTAAGTGTCTTAATATTCACCTGTAATTTGAATCACAGCCAGAATCAACCCTACTGACTAATTCTGACCAATCAAATTCGAGAATACGACAGCAGTGGAATCCCAGGTTCAGATCGCTGGGTTTGTTTTTTTATGTTATCATTATCGTTTCTATAGTAACAGCCTGAGCATTAACTCGTTTTTATCACTGGTGCGGTTTTCAGATCCATCCTTTAATGTCATCCAGCCCTTTCAAACATTGCCACATTTCTTTACACCCACTGTCCCGTTTCTTTACACACACTGTCCCTCTGAAACCAGACTCCTGAATCATGTTCTTTTAACCCATTATTTCATCTCATCTCACCCCATTCATTCGGTCCCTTTTCTCTTTCTTTCTGTTTTTTTGTTTTTTGTTTTGTTTTCCCCAATGTGTAAATCCAGCTCTCGGTTGTCCAGGAGCAGCCTCAGAAAGACTTTATCGATGGAGCATCTGCGCTGCCAGTGCTAGATTTAGGGAGTCTGCACTCCTGTCCGGGGACTCCCTCTGTCGTCCACGGTAAGCTCGCGACATCGTCCGCTGCTAACCTGAAGCGATCGACAGGACTTAGCCGCCATGCCAGCGCTGCAGGTTTTCCATTTCAGACCGCCGGAACTTGGGGCTTCAGCAGGAACCATATGAAGAGCTCTGAGAGTGTGGAGGGCATCGCCATCGACGTAGAGGACATCCCACCTTTACTGAGGGACGTGGCGCGCTTCGCAGAGGCTGTGGAGAAGCTCAAGGATGTGGTGCTGTGTGAAGGTGGGATTTCAGACTTGAATCTGTGTTTTTCTGATTTATTTTCAACATAAAATTGAGGTTCGGCGGACGATGCGTCTGTCGCAACAGTGACCTTACAGAGTATCTATTGTGTAGCTGAATGAATTATGCACACACAGGAGCTATAAATGGACTAATTCAGTTTGTGAAGCTCACTTTCTGTCAAGTAATGTTTTTATCCAGTAAATGGAGGAGTAACAGAAACTCAGAGGGATTTCATTCTATGACAATTCACTTTAGGGACTAAAATTTGTGGACACCTGAAGCCTGAGATTCGTGTTGTTGTTTTTTTTAAACATTCCACTCCACATTTAGTCCCCATTTGCTCCACTATTCTGTGAAGATGTTCCACTAGATGTTGGAGTGCGCTTGTGGAGGTTTGTTCTCACTCAGCTACAGGGGTGTTAGTAAACTCAGGTACTGATGTAGGCCACGTGAGGGGGTCTGGGGTGCAGTCAGTGTTCACAATAATTCCAAAGGTGTTCAGTAGGTTTAAGTTCAGAGCTACATAGCAGGAGATCTTCCACTCCACCCCATGTATCCTTATGGAGCCGGTTTTGTCTACTTTGTTGTGCTGGAACAAGTTTGGGTCTCCTAATTAATGTAAAGGTAAAAAGTATATCCACCACATCCACATTGTGATCCATCTTTGTGGTGACACTTTGGGGAAACAAGCGCATATGCTAATAATAATGCTAATAGCTGGAAGGAAAAACCCTTATAACCTTAAACTCTGTTGTGTTTTTTTTTTTTTTTTCTCTCCAGTATATATTTTTTCATTTTAAAACAGACAACATTCTTGTGCTTTTTTGGAAATAACAAGCTCAGACACACACACAAGTTCAGGCAGTTCACTGTAAAAGTTATTTAACCCTCAACTCTGCAATAATTCTCTGGAAGATTGACTTTCGGCATTTAGACATAGCTTTTTTTCCTCGTCTCTGTTTCCATGGCGATAAAGAGGAAGGAAAGGAACAGTGCGTCAAATGTTTTTGTTGCGACTTGTTGCTCGCGATTACACACGCCTGTTACACTGGACTACCTCGAGTCTTTTTAGAGTAAAAAAAAACAAGCACAATCAATATGTGAAATGGATAAAACTATCCTGGATGAAGTGGCACTTTAATCATTTTAAAGTGATCTTATTGAGTAGGATTATAATACAGTGAAGTGCATTGACATTAATAAGGCAGTTATTTAAGCACTGATGCGGCGCATGAGACTCAATTAAGGAAATAAAACTTATTGCCTTTAAGTGTGTAATTTTTCCTGAATTGTCTGGAATTCCCGGGGGGGGGGGGGGGGGAATTTTTGGCAGGGGGAGAGGGAATTTCTGGCAGGCGTGTTCACTCATCAGCCCATCAGACCTGACGCACTTCCTTTAACCACTGCTATTTTCATCAACACTGCTTCCTGTTTACTTTCTCCTGCCCGGGCTGGTAGAAGAGACAGTGGCACAGCATCATCACATTGGACTTTACTCATCTAAGCCCCAGTTTAGGTCTCCCTGGGACTCCACCGACCATGAAAGAAGGCTGAAACCTACAGATAGTTGAATGGAAAGTGGTAATAAATTAGAGGAAATGTCAGTGGGTGACATTCGCCATCACCATGCGCACTTTGGAACTGTTGCACTAAACAAGTGATTCCTGAGAAATCACACAGGGCCTCATGACAACATCAGAGTCATGTGATGTGGTCAGAAGAGACCAAATCCGGTTCAGACTCGACTGTAGATATCGTAAAATGTAACGTCTCTCAAGAAATAAAGAAATACAGATGTCAGACAGAGAGAAAAAAGAGGGGCTGAGAGAGAGATAGAGAGAAAGAGAAAGAAAGAACAAGAGAGACAGAAAGAGAGAAAGTATGACATAGAGAGAGAAAGAGAAAAGCAGGCAAACAGACAGACTGACGGACAGAAAGAAAGAAAAATAGACAGACAGAGAAATAAAGACAGACGGAAAGAAAGAAAGAGAGAGAGAGAGATAGATAGATAGAGAGAGAGAGAGAGACAGACAGAAAGAAAAAGATTGACAGAGAGAGGGAAAGAGAGAAAAGCAGGCAGACAAACTGACAAACAGAAAGAAAAATAGACAAACAAAGACAAAGAAAGAGGGACAGACAGATAAAAAAGGAAGAAAGAAAAAATGAGAGACAGAAATAGAAAGAATGAAAAAAGAGAGAGAGAGAGAAAGAGAGAGAGAGAAAAGCAGGCAGACAGACTGACAGATAGACAAAGAAAAATAGACACACAGACAGAGAGAAAGAAAGAAAAAACAGGCAGACAAAAAAAAAGAAACAAACAAAAACCAACTAAGACAGACAGAAAGACAGACAGAGAAAAGAATAACAGACAGACAGGCAAAAAAGAAATACAGACAAAGAAAAAAAGAAAGACAGTTATGTGGAAAAAGGGAGGAAAAGTGAGAAAGAAAGAAAGAAAGAAAGACTTATTTTGTGCGAGAGGTGTAGGGGTGCCAAAAGTTTTGGCATGGCTTTACTGGTTGAGATCCATTTTTATAACTGATGCAATACTGTATTTAATTACAGCATGCACAAATGAACTGGTTCCTGTTGCATGGGTTTAATAAATATTCAAAATAAAAGGCACAGCAGGGCTGTGAGCAGCTTTTACAGCGTTAACACAGTCATTAGTATTCAGCCAGCAGTGATGTGGGCGGTTCTTCCCGAGGTCCAGAGAGATAAACTGTAATCTCACTGACAGTTGCAACAGGAAATGTGGTGCACTTCAGTACGTCTGTCAGGAGGTGAACTTCTGCTAAATGCTGCGAATGGAAATTTCCTTTAGTTTTAAACTGTAGACAAAAAAATAAAAATCACATCCCACAGATTAACTCTGACTGAACATAGACGAGCCAGTAAGTGAAAAATGGACAAGAGTGTGTGATCATGCACTGACTCTGTGTTAGAATTATAAAGTCTGCCATTGTTTCCATCTGCTGCTTTTTGTGTGTGTGTGTGTGTGTGTGTGTGAGTGCATGTGTGTGGCTGGTGGGGTGAGGGGGTGCAATGAAGAAAGAAAGCAAGCAAACAAATGCAAGCAAAAGAGAAAAAGAAAAGAATGAGGCAGTTGGTGAGTGAAAGGAAGAAAGATGCAGGTTAATACGAGAGGCAAAGAAATATTGCAAATGTTTATATTAATATCAGAGACCAATTGAGATTCACATCCGAGGCAGATTAATATCAGGTGTAGATTAATATCAGAGGCAGATGTTGCTTAATATCAGCGTCAGAAGCACATTCATGTCAGATGTGGAAGAATATCAGAGGAAGGTTCATTTTAGAGTCAGATGTAGATTATAATAAGATGTTAATTAATTAGATGTAATTAAATATAAGGTACATGTTAATATAAGTGCCAGATGTGCAGTAATATCAGGAACAGGTTAATATAAGAGCCAGATGGCGAATAATGTCAGGGACATGTTAATATTAAAGCCAGATGTGCATTAGTATCAGGGACAGATTAATATTAGAGCCAGATGTGGATTAATAACAGGGACAGATTAATATTAAAGCCAGATGTGGATTAAAAACATGGAAATCTTAATATTAAAGCCAGATGTGGATTAGGGACAGGTTAAAATCAGAGCCAGTTGTGGATTAATAACAGGGACAGGTTAATATCAGAGCCAGATGTGCATTAATATCAGTAACAGGTTAATATCAGAGCCAGATGTGGGTTGATATCAGATATTGATTATCAGAGCCAGGTGTGGACTAATATCAGGGACAGGTTAATATTGGAGGCAGGTGTGGACTAATATCAGGGACAGGTTAATATCAGGGCCAGATGTGCATTAGTATCAGAGACAGATTAATATCAGAGCCAGATGTGGGTTGATATCAGATATTGATTATCAGAGCCAGGTGTGGACTAATATCAGGGACAGGTTAATATCAGAGACAGATTAATATTGGAGGCAGGTGTGGACTAATATCAGGGACAGGTTAATATCAGAGACAGATTAATATTGGAGGCAGGTACAGATTAATATTGGAGGCAGGTGTGGACTAATATCAGGGACAGGTTGATATAAGAGCCAGATGTGAATTAATATATGGTGTAAATTCAAATTAGAGTCAGATGTGGACTAATATCAGGGACAGATTAATATCAGAGACAGATGTGGATTAATATCAGGGACAGGTTTATATCAGAGCCAGATATGGATTAATATCAGGGACAGAATAATATTAAAGCCAGATGTGGATTAAAAACATGGACATCTTAATATTAAAGCCAGATGTGGATTAATAACATGGACATCTTAATATTAAAGCCAGATGTGGATTAATAACATGTAAATCTTAAAATAAAAGCCAGATGTGGATTAAAAACATGTAAATCTTAATATAAAAGCCAGATGTGGATTAATAACATGGACATCTTAATATTAAAGCCAGATGTGGATTAATAACATGGACATTCTAATATTAAAGACAGATGTGGATTAAGATCAGGGACAGATTACTATTAGAGCCAGATGTGGATTAACATATCAGAGGCAGATTGCAGAATCACATAGATGTTGTCTGGGTCACATGTCCCACTGGGTGTAAATGTCTGTTTGGTGGTTATACATTGCTATTTGGATGTTCGATTTTTTTAATAACAACATTAGTGCTGTTGGTCACAGGATCTTGTGGTGTGAGATGTTCACATGCTCTCTGTTTGTGAGCTTTATCTGCAAAACCACCAAATCATGTAGAGCTTTAAGAAGTTATTCGAGGGCAAATTCAGTGACTCAGACACTCCTTAGCTGTAGATCTATAGTGATGTGTGTGTGAGAGGTGAGCAGGGACGTTCCCCTTTTACACGCATCATAATCTCTCTGGAAAACATGAAGCACTGGAGCAGTTACTGGGGACATTTCGAGTCAGGTGCTACATGTTAGGTGTCAGATCATAGTTTAAAAAAAACCATCCATGTCGTGTTTTCTGTCTGAAGTCTTCTTTCATTTTGAGCTCAAAGAAGAAGTAACAGATGGCGTATTGCTCATTTGAAGTGGATCTGATGAGCAATTGTTTAAAAATGTAGCACGCTTTTTTTTTACTCTGCATTTCTGATGCTTCCCCCCCACACACACGCAAGATGCATTTCTGTGATTAAAGCGAATAGCACAAAGGCCTCGCTGTGAAACAGAACAACTTCCTTTGTTTCCCAGGAGAGGATGAGATTTCAGTAGCCCGAGCTGAACTCGCTTTTATAATACGGCTTCATTTGTGCAAAGTAATGTCAGGATTTCCTTTGTTCTTGATTGCTGACTACAAATGTTGCGCCTGCCGAATCTCGCTAACAAGTTTGTTGGCATTTACAATCGTCGTAATTATCTTGTCCATTTAATTTACGCTTATGTCAGGGGCTACAGTTGTGCTTCGAGATCGAATATAGACGTGTAAGCCACAAGCAAAAGATTTAAGTGAAACGGCAGATACCGAGGAGAAAGGGCAGTTTTTGCACCACTTCCTCATGCACTTACAGCAGTCTGAAGATCTATGTGCTTAGTGAAGACCATTTTGTGTAGTGTATTTCCTGTGTTTTCACAAACATTTCATTTAGTTCAATGCTCTGACCCAGACGTCTAGACATCACAATTTGGCCCTCACTCAAATCCTTACGCTCGCCCATTTTTCTTGCTTTTTACCTGTCAACTTTGTTCACTTGCTGCATAATATATATCTCTCGCCCACTAACAGGTGCCATGATGAAGAGATAATCAGGTCTATTCACTTCACCGCTCATAATGTTCTAATGTCATAATGTCATACCTGGTCTGCGTATGCTTATATACCAGAATATAACTACACAGTGACACTAGCCAATCACAGGTGACTTTGGGTTCGTGTATGTGGAAGAGAGCAGATAGCACTTTCAATTCAATTAAATTTTTCAGTTTGTTTTTATTTGTATCGCCCTTTTCACAATGGACATTTCCTCAAAGCAGCTTTGCAATGAATGGACATTCGGTGCCTACTGGGTTCCTTTTTGAGTCTTGGTTCCTTTCAAGGTTTCTTCCTCATACCATCTCAGAGAATTTTTCCTTTCCACTGTCAGCACTCGCTTGCTCATCAGAAATAAGCAATTATAAGGAGTACACTTTTCGACAGTAAACTTTTTTATTCCTTCTACAATCTTATACCTGCTTTATTGGTGTAAAGCTGCTTTGAGACAATGATTGTTGTGAAAATTAATTGAATTGAACTACACAATTAAAGCGGTTATAAAAGTATGTATACTGTATAAGTGTGTTGCTTATAATTGTAAGTTTGTCCTTAATGAGTGAGCCAGTGGCAGCTGTGGAAAGGAAAAACTCCCTTAGATGGCATGAGGAAGAAACCTTGAGAGGAACCACACTCAAATGGAAACCTATCATTATCTTGGTGGCACCGCATGTCCATTTATTGCAGTGCAATTCATGGTCCTGAACCATATTAATATATTGCTATTAATTACAGTTCAAATCCATTCTCAAAGTTCCTGAGTTGCTCAGTAATTTCATGGATCTTCAGGCTGTTGAGGTGGAACCATCTGTAGGTGCACCGTGGTCTCCAGTTAAAGAGATCTGGATCAGGATGAATCAGGCAGATCTGAGGAGAAGAAAAGGGGAGAGAAGAAGGATGACAGGGAGAGAGAAATAAAGATTCTTAAGCAATCTTAATGTTTCGTAAACTTTTAAAGACACTATGGTGCGATCAGGTGCAGTCAGGAACTCCTGCAAGACCAGCTATGGCACTAAACTAAAAGGAAGAGCCAGAAGATAACACACCTTCTGTGTTCGCTGGTTAGCTCATGTGTTTCAGTGGTTGCTGCCATGGTGAGTGGGAATCAGGCATAACATTACCACCACCTGTGTAACATCTCCTTGTGCCACAAAAACGGCTTTGACTCATAAAGACATGGATTCCACAATTCTTCTGGAGGAGTGCTGCGGTTTAGAGCCCCGCCCGCTCCCGCTGAATTTCCGGCCATTACCGCTCGCTCCCACAACGTGTGTCCCGTTCCCACGATTTTTGTCCAGTCCTGCCCGTACTCTCAAACATTCTGTCACAGCTTATAAAGATTGTGCACAAATTTACACAAACATTAGGGCTACGATTAACTTACAGAATTATAGCAGATATAAACCATGAAGCACCGCACACGAAAAAATCCCAACGCAATCCCAACGCAGCCCTTTTACTGTGGTGTCTCCTGCTGAAACTTTAGCAGCAGATCCTTCAAGTGCTGTAAGTTGTAAGATGGTGCCTCTAGTGATCTGGGGAATATGGAGGCCAACACCTTCAACTCTGTAACCGTCATGTTCTTCAAACCATTCCTGAAGCGTTTCTGCAGTGTGGCAGGAAACATTATTGTGTACAAAGAGCCTGATGATAATAAGATACACTGTTGCCCCAAACATGTGCATTTAGTCTGCAGCGATGGATAGAGAGGTAGTGACCCTCACATACTGTACACGCCATGACCCCATGTGTCATTCACTACTTTCCTGCTTCCAATCCTTTCTTTCTTTCTTTCTTTCTTTCTTTCTTACTTTGTTTCTTTCTTTCTCTTTCTTTCTTTCTTTCTTTCTTTCTTTCTTTCTTTCTTTCTTTCTTTCTTTCTTTCTTTCTTTCTTTCATTCTTCTTTCTTTCTTTTTCTTTCTCACAAACATGTTTCTCTTTCTTTCTTTTCTTCTTTCTTTCTATCTATCTTTTATTCTTCTTTGTTTCTTTCTTTCTTTCTTTCTTTTTCTTTCTCACAAACACGTTTTTCTTTCTTTCTTCCTCTCTTTCTTTCTTTCTTTCTTTCTTTCTTTCTTTCTTTCTTTCTTTCTCACAAACATCTGTCTTTCTTATAAACTTCTTTCTTTCGTACTTTCTTTCTTTCTTTCTCACAAACATATTTTTTCTTTCTTTTTCTCTTTTTCACAAACATCTTTCTTTCCTTCTTTCTTTTTCTTTCTTTCTCACAAACATCTTTCTATATTTTTTCTTTCTCACAAACATATTTCTTTCTTTCTTTTTCACAAACATCTTTCTTTCCTTCTTTCTTTTTCTTTCTTTCTCACAAACATCTTTCTTTCTTCTTTCTTTCTCACAAACATATTTCTTTCTTTCTTTCTTTCTTTCTTTCTTTCTTTCTTTCTCACAAACATCTTTCTTTATTTTTCTTTCTTTCTCACACACATCTTTCTTTCTTTCTTTCTTTCTTTCTTTCTTTCTTTCTTTCTTTCTTCTATTGGTGCACATGCTTTTGATTAGTGTTTCAATTTGAGCCTTAAACTGTGTGTAAGATAATATTCATATATTTTTTGGCTTTTTTTCTCTCAGTAAGAGTTTTTATTTTGTTTTGTTTTTTAATATTTTTGATACCTCTGTTTGTTCCTGGAGCTCGTGATTCTGATTTGTCCCCCACAGTATCTGGTCAGCAGGTTGTTTCTCTTTAAAAACTGAACATTCCAACAGACTACAGTTAGTCATTTCAACAAAATCAAATCAAGTGCATTCTGGTGACTGCCACGATAATCTTCTAACATTCACAATGGAGTTTATTGGTTACAGCGACTCGTACCATGGGCACGTGTTAAAGCCAGTATGTAAAAAGGTCACGGTGAGACTGACCTCAATTATTTACTAACATTAGCCTTGTGGTGCAAAACCAAAGAATGGAAACACATCAGTACGACTTCATCTTGTTTGCATGGAAAATAAAATGTGATCTGTTTACTGTGAATAAATACAACTCCTGCATTTCTCGTTCTCTTTGTAGATAAAGAGTCTCGGAGGGCAGTAGCGCACGAGTATCTGGGTGAAGTGCTGCGCATCCTGCGGCAGGTGATCAGCACTTACCCTTTACTCAACACCGTGGAAACACTCACCGCCGCCGGTCGGCTCATCTCACAGGTCAAAGGTCAGTGCTGCTGAAAAACAAAATCATGTACAAATCTCGCTTTGTTTTTGCTCCACATCCACACCTGGTTCAATCTTTTTCCAAAACAGGGAGGAGATCAGTAGCCACACTTATCATCCCACTTACAATCTGTATAAAATCAGGTGAATTTTCCACAGTAGCAGCTCTCACAGTGCTTCCACTGGAATTTGGAAAGAGATTTGCTGTATATACAATGATCAGGCATAACATTATGACCACCTGCCTATTGTGTTGGTCCCCCAAAACAGTCAGGGTTAGGGTTAAGGGAACAGTCAGGGTGCCCATGCTGGTCATAATGTTCTGCCTGATCGCTTTGAATCTAAAATTAATTTTATAATGTCTTCTTTTTATTATTATTATTATTATTTTATGAATAAAGTTTGGTATGGTAATCTAAATCTAAAATGGTAATAGATTTGGGTCAGGTTAACGCACTATACACACACAAGTCACCATTCCAATGACATTTAATGACATTTAATTGAACTTTTTTATGACTCAGGACTCCAGTGTGCTTACAGTACACACAATCCCCCTTAGCCGATTTGGTATTCCATTCTGGGACCCCATGGAAAGTGGTAGTTCAGTTGTTAGGGCTCTTGAGGTTAAGGGTTTAAACCCCAGCACCACCAGGCTGCCCTTGTTGGGTCCTTGAGGGTTGCTGCTTCAGGGATGCTGTATCATGACGGAGCCTTCGCTCTGACTTCAGCTTCCTAACAAACTGGGATACACGAGGAAAGATTTTCAGTGTGCTGTAACGTACAGTGTCTCACAAAAGTGAAAGGAAGAGTAGTCAATGTGCAGTTTGTATAGCAGTACAGATATACTCTTCTCTAAAAAATAACTCAACATACAGCCATTATTGTCTAAATAACTGGCAACAAAAGTGAGTACACCCTAAGTGTCAAAACTGTGTCCAAAGTGACAGTGTTTTGTGTGAGTGCTAATGTTATGTAGAACTGCCCTAATCCTCCTGGACATGGAATTCAGCAGAGCTGCACAGGTTGTTGCTGGGATCCTCTTCCACTCCTGAAATCTGTGTTGGAAACCCTCTGCATGACCCTGGCCACTGTACTGTAACTCAGTTTCAGGGTGTTACAGATATTATAGCAGAGGCCATCTTTGTGGAGAACAACAATTCTTATTCTAAAGTCCTTGGAGAGTCTTTACCATGAGGTGCATGTTGAACATCCGGTGGTCAGTATGAGAGAATTGTACTCAAAGCACTAGAATCTAACTGCTTATACAAGATACACAAATACGTATGTTCCTGTCAAGCAGACACAAGCGTGAACATGATGAATAAGACATGTGGCTTTGCATGATTACATGACGTACAGCTGTTATCACTTAGGGTCTACTCCCTTTTGCTTGCCAGCTATTAAGACTATAGGCTGAATGTTGAATTATTTTCAGAGGACAGAAAAATCTGTACTGATATACAAACTGCACATTGTCACTCTAAAATATATCCAACTTTCATTTCTATAGTATGTCTCTTGAGAAGATCTACTACAATAGTTGCTAAAATGCGAGGGGTGCACTAACTTTTGTGAGATACTGTACATGTGAAAAGTAAACTGTCTTTCTTTCTTTCTTTCTTTTTTTCTCACACACCTTTTTTATTTGAATTTGTCTTTCTTTCTTTCTTTCTTTCTTTCTTTCTCACACACCTTTTTTATTTGAATTTTTCTTTCTTTCTTTCTTTCTTTCTTTCTTTCTTTTCATTCTTTCATTTTCATACACATCTTTCTTTCTTGCTTGCATTTTTCTTTCATTCCGCTATCCTTTTTCTCTCACATTTTTGTACATTTCTTTCTTTCTTTCTTTCTTTCTTTCTTTCTTTCTTTCTTTCTTTCTTTCTTTCTCTCACATGCATTTTTCTTTAATTCTTTTCTCTTTTTCTCTCTCACAACCTTTTTTTACTTTTCTTTCTTTCTTTCTTTCTTTCTTTCTTTCTTTCTTTCTTTCTTTTCATTCTTTTCATTCTTTTCATTCTTTTATTTTCATACACATCTTTCTTTCTTGCTTGCACGAGTAGATTTTTCTTGAAATATTGATGCAGTCTGTCTGTTACTGGAGCTCGGGTTCTGATTTGTCCCTCACAGTATCTGGTCAGGAGGCTGTTCCTCTTTTTTAACTGAACATACCAGCAGTAACAGGCTACGGTTGGGAACTTCAACAAAACAAAATTAACTGCTAACTGAATGTACCGAGCCAAAATAGTGCAATTTATTCCATTTTAATCTGAAAAATGTTGAATTGAGGAGAAAACATTACTTGTAAAATACAGCACTTCTTTTTTTTTTTTTTTTTTACGCAATGCAATTGTTCCAAAGCTGCCGTATGAGTTATTGTAACCCGGCAAGCAGAAGTAAGTATGAGGAGGTTTACGGACTTTTCACGGCATTGTCTCATGCACCATTTACACGCCAAACGCCATTGTTTCACGTGTATTGTGTACAGGCTTCAGTTATGAAGGCAGCAATGAGGCACAGAAGAAGGACTTTGAAAAAGCCATCGAGACCATCGCCGTCGCCTTCAGCAGCAAGTGAGTGCAATCATGTCTGAGCTACATCATGTGCTTGTTTATTCCATGTCAAAACTTCCCTTTTTTTTTTTTTACACCGAGACTGCAACGCAATCCGGGGGGTGAGTGGTTCCCGACAGCAACCTCATCAGCTGCGAACTCTCTGCTTTCCTTAATATCCACATTTGTACCGTACCGTAACGTGCTGTTACATCAGTTACAGTTGTGTAGGGGCACGTAATGTGTGAGCGAGTTCTCGGAGTGTGTTGACAGCAAGTTGGCACTAACACACAGTGCTGTTTTGAGTTCTCAAATCTGACTTTAGTTTTATATGAATCAGAATCAGAATCTTCTGGTGACAGAAGCTTCCAGTCGCACATTTATCATTTTTTTTATTGAAGATAAATAAAATAAAAAATTTATAAAATGAGTAAAAAAAAATAAGTTCAATTATTATCGTACATTTAAAATAAAAAAAACAACAACAAATAAATTAATTGTATTATTGCACAGAAAAATACTTCTGTGGGATCTTAAAAAGTTTACAATTTAAAAAATCTAATTTTTCGTGCATGTTTATCGATACAATGTCATGAGATTAAATTTCATTCTGAATGGTCTGAAAAACTTAGACTTAATTTCCACCTTTAATTCAGCAACCGTAAATGTAAATATACAGACATTTTAAAAAAATGCACCTTGTCAGCAAATTGCTTTGTTGTTAGATCAATAAAACATCGTCCTAATGGTCTGCTTCGTACCACTTTGATTATTGTTTCAATTGGTCAATTTTGGATATAATGATTATTATCCTATAACAGCACAACACTACATTTATTTACTCCTTATTTATCTGATTTTGTGTTTAACCCGGAAACCATCCTCCTGTTTTTTTTAAACTGCAGTCACACATGTCCATCAAACTGTAGAGAACTACAGGTTCCAGTGTGGAAAGCAAGCTTCATTGATACTAAGCTTAAGTTTGTCTGTTTGTTTTTGTGTAGCGTATCTGAGCTGCTGATGGGTGAAGTGGACAGCAGTACCCTCCTGTCTCTGCCTCCTACTGAAAAGAGCAGGGTAAGAGGGAGTGTGTGTGTGTTTGTGTGTGTGTGTGTGTGTGTGTGTTTGATTGGGGGGAGGCAATTCTTGAAAAGTTAGATGAAAGTGTTAACAGTAAACATGGCTGCATCGTCATTACAGCATGCAGTGGTGCTGCGATGTTCCTGATATCAAGGACATTAATGGAAGGTTGGACATTTTTATCAGCGTTAATGACAACATGGAAAATTGTATCAGGACTAAATTAATTGTAACTCGTGTATAATCAGAGGTGGAAAGAATAATAAAATATTCTACTCAAGTAAAAGTACTATTACTTCAATGAAATGTTCCTGAAGTACAAGTAAAGTTACCAGTTTAAAAAAACTACTCAAGTAAAAGTCAAAAATTGCTCATTTAAAGTTTAGAGTCAAATCTATAGATGTTTTTAACAGCAGTCCTAGTGGGGGATTTTAGTGTAGTCCAAAAAGGAAAAAACTTAAAGGACAAAAACTGGTTGTTTTTAATTAAAGGAACACCTTTACAAATCAAAGTGCAATAATACAAAAATAAAAAAACACTACAGACCATAACCTGAGTCTAATGTCTAAACTTTCTCAGCAAAAAAAACCAAAACAATTTCCTGTTCCATCAATGAAAATGTGAGAAAACGCAAATGCAGCCCGTGAGCATGCACATTGATCGACTTTCAATCCAGCATTTCGCTTTCAGCTGCATCACTGAAAGCTGTCACTTCAATCTCCATCTTTCTTTCTTGTGAATTTAACACGTTCGCCCTCTGCCTATCAGTGAATCAGTGCAGATTTTTTGTTTCCCCTTTCGTTTTTTTTTTATTTATTTACTGGTAAAAGATTTGATTTAAAATGGAGTTAAGTGCAAGTACTTTAAATAAAAAATATATAAGTGAAATAAAAATTACAGATTTGAAAAACTACTTTAAAGTAAAAGTGCACAAAAAAACTACTTTCCTACTGTCTATTTATCTGCCTTTTTATTTTTATTTGTCTGTCTGTGATTATAAGAATAGTTAAGAAGATGCCGCCTGTTTCCACAAAGTGCATGATCACAATCATGACCTTTGTGCTGATGGCAAGAAAAAACAAGACAAAAAAAAAGGAGAATATATATATATATATATATACAGAGAGAGAGAGAGAGAGAGAGAGAGAGAGAGAGAGAGAAAAATGTCTGTTTTCTCACTTTTAACCATAAAAGTGTAATAAAATGTTGGGCTTCTACAACAATTAACTCTTTCCTAACTGTGAGAGAGTGAGAGAGTGAGAGAGAGAGAGAGAGAGAGAGAGAGAGAGAGAGAGAGAGAGAGCAGGGCGGATGCTTTCTGTCGTTTATATGTGTATATGTGTGTTTTTGTCTGTCTGTTAGTTGCATCCTGTTCTAGGTATTTGTCACAGCTTCCTCTTGTACCTCTCAAGCAGGAAGTCTCCTGTTGATTTTTATTTTTTTGCACTACCTCTTACTGATTAAATCTGTAGTTCTGGTCAGGAGGAAAGCTTTTGGTCGTTATCTTCCGCAATGAGTTTGTTCTGCTCACTGCAGTTGCAGGACTGAAATAGGAATTAAAGAAGGCGAAAGGCCACTAAGGTCAAGCGAACCAGGCAGAAAACCTGACGTTCATGCCCACATGACTGCAGATAACAGCTCGTTTAACTAGAGAAGTGTCGGTTTCCTCTTTCTTGATCGTTCTGGCGAAACACTGGAGCTATACTTAGCATGAGCCTTTTCATCAATTCCCTTTCATAACGGTCACGTTTATTTGTTTAGATTTGGGTACATAATAAAGGATATTTAAAGGACATCAGCTGCAAAAAAAAAAATTTCTGTTCTGTTTTCCCTTTAGTCAGAAAACCTTGTATAACCTGT
>MU551724.1:2120333-2140385 GCA_024362625.1 Silurus asotus
CATTATCAAAGTTTAATTTGATGGAAGGGTGAAATCCAGGAAACTTGAAACTACGAAACAAGACTCAAGAAATGTGGCTTATGAAGGTAAAACATGGAACAGGTAAACACAATAAGGTAACGCAACCACATCACAGGGGTTAGATCAGAAACAAAAGGACATTTTGTTAACCTGAAATGAACCAACATGAAATTAAGATGCGGGTTAGTTTCCCACGCATTGAGATCAAACCTAGAATATAAATGACTTTAAATGCTGATTCAGCACCGACACTGTGATTTGGTACAAGACCAGACTTGATGTACGGCGTCTGATTTACTGTTTTACTTAGAGTGATTCAAACTCAGCCAGACATCATCTAATAGTGAGCACACGGGTGTGTCTGTGTTTTTATTGTTTTGTTTTTTCTGTCATCAGTGCACCATATCGTACTACCAGATCCTGCACATGCAGACGGCGGCGCTGCCTGTACACTATCAGACGCTGTGCGAGAGCTGTAAGCTTTACGATCCCGGCCAGCAATACGCTGCCCACGTGAAGAACCTGCAGCTCAGCACAGAGCGCGTCACCGTGTTCCAGTTCGAACCGTACTCCGCTTCAGGCATACAGTGAGTTCCTTCTTGATTAAAGAGTCCCTTATTACAGGGTGGTGCCATTTTCCTTGTGCAAGGTGTGGCTGATGTTCAACACTGTCATTTAGCAGAGCGATGTCCAGATTGTCATGAGGAGGAGAAAGAATGGTTTTTAAACCAAACCAGGCATAACATTGTGACATTGTAACATTAGGGGCGCAGAATAACACTTATCTCTTCATCATTGCACCTGTAGTTGGAATATACATTATATCTACAAAAGGACTGGGATACCTGAACTTTCCTGCCATATGTGGTTCCTCTCCAATTTAGCTTTCATTTGAACTTGGAAACTCAAAACCTGTTCCAGCATGGCAATGCCCCTGTACACAAAGTGAGCACCATAAAGATATAGTTTACATGGGTCAGAGAGGAAGATCTCCTGCTGTAAAGCTCTGACATCAACACCTTTGGTCACCCCAGGCCTCCTCACATCATCTATATCAGAACCTGACTTTACTAACACCCTTTTGGCTGATGAGCACAACAGTCCACAAGCACACTCCAGAATCTTGTGGAACATCTTCCCAGAAAAGTGGAGGGAATTATAAGAGCAAAATGGGAATAAATGTGGAATGCAATGCTCAAAAATCACATACCATACTTATGACCAGGTGTCCTAGTATATCAGGCAACAAGTGAATATTATGTCCTCAAAGTTGACGTGTTAAAAGCAGGAAATATAAATAAATATTTAATGGCAAATTTCCACAAAAATTTAAGCTGGATCATCTCTATATATTAAAACGCAGCACTGCGTACGGTTTTAGGAAGTAGACAACACAGGCTGGTGTGATGCGTCCTTACGTGAATCAGAGTTACTGTTACTTCCCTGCCGTTCATATGTTAATTTCCTCTAACAGTAAGTTGCAACAATGATCCAGTTTGGAAGAGCGACATACCCGTAATACCGTGTTGCTATTATTATTATTTCCCCTCTGCTTAGTCATTCTGCTCGCACACGTCATGACAGCATCACCGACGACCAGCAGCATGGCAACGCAGAGACCCCACCCACCAGCGAACTGGGGATTTCTGCAGAAGGGGGCGTGGTCAAGACAAGGAGAGGTAATACACTAATAAAGCAATTGCGTTATGTGAGAAAATTCACCTTGATGCTTTTTTTTTCTTATGGTGTTCTGGCTGGGCTTTTCTGCAGATCGAGCTCATCAGGCTCATAAGTCCTGGCCCTCCACTCTCAGTGATACAGACAGTATAGGAGGAGGAAGTGGACTGGGTTCTCCTACCACCAGCTCAGGTCTCAGAAACACTACTAACTACAAACCTAGAGTCAGGAACAAAACAAATAGATAGTAGACAATACCACATAAGAGACACGTACTACATACATGCACAAGATCTAATGCAGTGTGTGCTTTTACAGGAGATGTCTCGAAGGCTCCGAGACCGGTGTCAGCCGGAACCCTGTCGTCCAATGAGGACATAGATGAGCAAGATGGGAATGTGACATCTTTTGAACAAAGTGAGCATTTAACAGTGTTTGTCAAGTGATCGACGAAAATTATGAAAAATTTAAATTGAAATAATACAAATAAAAAAAAAATGTAAATGAAAGGCAATGTCGATAAACATTCGTAAAACGATTCCTACATTTTAAAGCCACAATGTACAGAACATCACAATTCACAAACATTTTGGATAAATGAACGTAAACCATTACAATTAAATAACTGATTTGCATTTTACATGTAAGCAAATCTAATGAAATTGGCTAAATTGCTAAGTACTAAATGGCTAAGTACAGCGCAACATCGATGCACCAAAAAACAATAAGAAATTATAAAAAATTTACAGAATGAAATTGAAGCAGAATATACCTTTACAGAATCTCCCAGACATTAAATATTTAAATCCCTGCTGCTGAGAAGCACTTGTGTCTGTCAAGGATCCTTTCTTTCTTTTCACATTTTTATTTACAGAATTATCATAATAAGCTGTATATTATCGTATTGGGAGAAAACTGATAGTTCTATGTGAAATCATACATTGAGCACCCCCATATAACAAAATGGTATGATCCGCATTTAATGTGGAGATTCGACCTTTTCACCACTATTAATTTGATAAAGAAATATAATAAAATATCATTAGAAATATTTGTAATTCACTCCAAATAATTAGTTTTCCCTCTGAAAATGAGATATTCAGCATTTCTGCTAAGTGAATGATTAACAGTTGAGTATTTGTTTTAAACTTTCTGATATTAACTGACCCCCTTATACTCCCCTCTCCTATCAACACATTTCAAAGATGCACCTCCATCAACCTCCTCATTTTCTTTTAATCATAACGGCATTGTGTTTAGTATTACTATCAGAATTAACTAACAATCAACCAATGTGTGTTTAATTTGCCAAAAAATTAGACATCAAATAACTATATTTATAAAGGATGCCTAAAAATCTATAAAGCAAATGTATGTTATAAAATAAAGTGCTATAAAATTAGTCAGCATAACAATTATTGACAACAATTGATTATAAGGAGATTAATACCATCAGTTTGATTTGTATAATGGCAGGTATGAATGGGATCGAACCAGAGATGACCGTGCCCACCGGGCCTTTCCGCAACGTGGGTCTGTCCAAAGCGGCCAAAACACATCGCTTACGGAAACTGCGTGCTCCATCCAAGTGTCGTGAGTGTGACAGCTATGTGTATTTCCAGGGAGCAGAGTGTGAGGAGGTGATTATTACCCCAACTCTTATCATTAATATAAAAGGAGTGTTATGTGCACTTAGATTAATTTTCTCTACACTTCACGATTCTTGATGATTATATATTTAATCGTGTGTTGTAGTGTTTTCTGGCCTGCCATAAGAAGTGTCTGGAGTCCCTGGCTATTCAGTGTGGCCACAAAAAGCTGCAGGGCCGCTTACAGCTGTTCGGCCGAGATTTTTCCCAGGTGCTGCAAGGCGACTCAGAGGGAGTGCCCTTCATCATCAAGAAGTGCATCCAGGAGATCGAGAGAAGAGCACTCAGGATGAAGGTAATAGAACGACTGGATGTTTAATGATCTCATAAGGCAGGGGTCCCCAAACTTTCTGTGAGGGTCACATAGTTTTTCCATTCAATCTGTAGCAGAAAATGACATGGGCCAGAATGACTACCAGTATTATTGTGGAGGTATTATTCTAAATGTTATGCCTCCTATCCCTAGATTAGTTTATTAATTTGCTATACCGAAAACCAGTCAGTATCTGGTGTGACCACCATTTGCTTCATGCAGTACAACACATCTGCTTCGCATAGAGTTGATCAGGTTGTTGGATCACTCCACTTCAATGGCTGTGTGAAGTTGCTGGATATTGGCACGAACTAGGGGAAACAAGTGCCATGGAAAAACAATTTCCTAAAATGGAATGTGTTGTTATACCAGATCAATATTTTGTTAACGAGTTATAAGACATTATATTAACAGTTATCATTTGTTATTTTTGCTCGTGACAACACATTTGATGGTGTGTACAAACACTTTTAGGGAATATACCGTGTGAACGGAGTGAAGACGCGCGTGGAGAAGCTGTGTCAGGCGTTTGAGAATGGCAAGGAGCTGGTGGAACTTTCTCAAGCATCTCCACATGATATCAGCAACGTACTCAAACTCTACCTGCGACAGGTGTTTCATCCAACATTAAAGCTGCTTCTGTTGATAATGCTTTTTAAAATACACTGCCACGTAGCGCACGTGCAAGGAATGTTAATTGGCTAATCTGTCTGGGGTAAAACATGAATGGTTTGATAAACAACTCTATTAAAGCAGGTTTACCTTTCAGAAAAAAATTATAATAAAAGATCTCCTCGAAAGACGACTTAACATTTTTTTCTCTCTCTGTCTACAGCTGCCCGAACCCGTCATGCCGTTCCGCATGTATAACGAGCTAATGGGGCTGGCAAAGGCCAGTCTAAACTCTGAGGCCTCCGTAGACGGTGTAAAAGGCCCCGAGTTGCTGGATCAGGGAGACCAGACCGACCCCAAGGTGCTAAATCTTGTAGAGAAGCTCAGAGGGCTGTTGAAAGATCTCCCACCAGGGAACATCGGCACACTGAAATACATAGTACGACACCTCCACAGGTGAATGGTGCAAATTGTGGTCTGAATGAAACTTTGACATTGTGTGATTTTATACTTAATTTGGTGTTTCAAAGCCCAAATTTAGCTCCTGTCTCTCCTTTTTATGAGACGAACCTAATTATTATATACTTAAAATGATATATTGTTTTTTTCCCCTCAATTATGTTCTGTAATATGTTAAATAATTAACAAATGACAGTATACTACTCCATACTGATCACCAAACTATGAGACTCCTGGGTAGAATAGGCCACGTTTTAACTTACTATTTTTTTTTTTCAAGTTACGATGGGGTCATTGTAACGCAGCTGTAGATGTGTAGTTAGGAATCTCATCCTATTGTTGGACTCAATAATTGTATTTTGGACACAGAATATGTTCCTTTAACAAACTAAGAAATAAACAAATGAAATTAAAGCTCATTTCAATCAGTAGTGCACAATTAGATCTTCAAAGCCTGGGCCAGAACTTCTACAAGGAAAGACACTATGATGATGAATACATTGACTTTCCTTCAACATGACTGCCAATATTCTGTTTTGGCTAATACTTTGACTACAATGAATTTTCAGGCAAATGACAACTAATCTCTCTCTCTCTCTCTCTCTCTCTCTCTCTCTCTCTCTCTCTCTTTCTTTCTTTCTTTCTCTTACATACTCAGAGTGGCAGAGTTGGAGGAGGATAACAAGATGAGCTGCAGTAATCTGGGAATTGTTTTTGGCCCCACCCTGATGAGACCCAAACCTACAGGCGCCACCATTTCTCTCTCGTCCCTGGTGGACTACCCCCACCAGGCTCGCATTGTGGAGGCCCTTATCGTCTTCCAGGATCACATTTTTACCGCTTCAGTCTCTTGGCCTAAATCCTCATCCTCCCTGACCTTCACCATTCAGCACCAGGTAAAAGCAGATAACTGAGTTTTTTAGATGAAAAAAAACCACGAGATTGAGTGTGTTTATCAAAACAAGCCTAAAACAGAGCGTGAGCTCGACCCTGATTGGTTGCTTGCTGCGTGTTTCATATCCACTCATATATAAAAGGGAACGACTGATTTCACAAAATGTAAAGTACAGACATGAAAAAGCTTCTCAAGTACAGTGACAAATTGCTTTTACTTCCTTACTGTTCCACCACTGGTATTAACATCCCCTTTTTACCATAACTCTGTAAAAGTCTGAAAACTTGCATAAGCATCACATTTATTTTTCTATGGAGAGCTCATTTAAAGTGTGTCTCTGTAGGAGAGCACTGATGGAGATCCAGATGTCGAGGAGGAGCCGAGCAGGCTGATCTCAGAGCAAGACTGTGGTGAGACCCTGACACAAATTGCCATATCAGATACCTCTATTTAGCATGTTTCCATTTATTTGACCTAAATATAAAAACTTTTTCATCCAGTTAACTCCGTGGGGTCGTCCGGTTCCCGCGAGCGCTCTTTAGACTCAGACTCCGAGGGGGAGGACACGAGGAAGGTGAGTAAACGGCACATCCTGGTGAGTCAGGAGAGCGAGACCAGCACGGAGGACGACCAACTAAGCCCCCGAGTGAGCCTGGACCTGAGTACAGTCGTCCCCGAGACCATCCCCGAGCAGCCCAGTAGCACGGACGACATCAAAACAGCGGATACTGAAGAGCTGGTGGACCAGTAAAGATCAGAAACCACAGTCCATCCAACCATTAATTTAAGATTGCAATATTTTTTGTTTTTAATATTTCGGAAAAAAGGTTTTAAAAATCGAGTCATAACACTGGTTATGTATTTGATTATATATTTTATGTGTCTTCTTTCTATTTTAATGTTTTTGTTTGAATATTCGGGCACATTTCTTTTCTGATTGGAGTGAATGTACCATAAATGCACATAAATTGAATAGAGGAAGTGACAGGTTTAGTGCACTTACTGTCAAATCATCAGAGGTCTAAGACTTGGTAGTTATGCTAAGACTTAAATTGATGAATATGGGAAAATGAAATGATGAGCACATTATTAGTACATAAAACTACTGAATTTTACTTTTTTCAGATTTGGAAAAACACCCATGAAATCCTATACATTCCAATAACTGTGATCATTTAAAAAAACAATTACATACAACAAGCTTTGTACATGAAATCCCTGCAAGAAGGGGCAGAATATGAGACTACACGTCCAGTAACTTTGTAAATATTTATGATTTTAATTCAGTATTTTATTACGTTGGCCAAATAGCTGGTCACATATTATATGTTTGGGTTGTTTATTATAAAGCGTAAAACTCGTCTGTCCTCAGGATTAGTGATGTTAAAAAGTGCTGACGCCGAAGACTCCTTAGATGATGTACATGTCCCTCTGACCGGCGTGGTTACTATAGAAACGATCCCACTTTAGAATGGGAATGTTAATAAGAGCCTATTTTTGCCAGCTCTAATATAACAGTAGCCCAGAGCTTCTGACCGAACACATTAACGTTTCAATGTTCTCAAATGTATTCATTGCCTTTCTGAGTAGTTATTTCGAGTTTACTTCATATTAACTTTTATCAAAGAAGATCTGTTGATCTTTCATGCAGTTTTGTATGATAAATTTTAGGTTTTAATATTGTCGTTTTTTAAGCGTATTTAAGTGCCAGTTTGTAGCTTTTTATTTTATTTTGCCCAAATTTGCCTTCATTTTAATGAATGTCCCCTTTTCTGCATTTGTCATGAGGTTAAAATGTCTCCTAATGGCTGAAGGACAAGGTTTAAGCGCTCTGCGTGCACTAGTAGTATAAACGAGCAGATCGTGGAACATCTTTGACGGTCGTAGCGAGACGTGTTAATAGCAAGAGAAAGTTCACAGTTCCATTAGAACAAGAATAAAAAGATTTGTCATCTTTACTACTGAAACTACAGATCAATATTAATCTAGATCATTACATCAATATTTTTTATACTTAATTATATTTTGATGTTATGTTACGCCACTAATTGTAATATTGTCTTTAACATTTCATTCACCTCACTGACCCGAGTAGGGAAGTTACTGGTTATGCTAATATAATATTAATAATAATAATAATAATGGTTTTGCTGTTAAAGAGGAGGAAATGATTGTGCTGTGGTCTCCCACAGGAGACTGAATGATACATGCAGTATATTATACAGAGTTACAACAGCGGACTGCAGGTCAGTGTGCTAATGTAAATATCTTTATTGACTTCGTAGTGGCCATGAGTTAAAGTCGTATTTTATCTAAATGATAGCTTTAGATTTTCTCTTTTTTTTACTTCCTCTTTCATGTATATCGGTTTACATGTAAAAGGATCTGAGTATTATTCATTCCAGTGTGATTTCAACTGATGAGCACCTAAAGTGGAAACGCCAGGTTTCACTACTTTACAGTGAACGAATAAACGAATGAGAGCGGAGACTAAAATAAACCTTTTTTATGCTCCAAGACTAAAACAAAATAACTTTTTTCACGCTTGTTTTACAATTGTCTCAAGGTTTGCCTGTGGTTTTTAATACAAGATATTTTCATGTTTGTTCCTGTACTGTCTTTGGATTGAAAGAAATAAGAATGTAGTTTTTTATAACTTTGTCAACCCAAAAAAGCTTGAATGAACATTATGTACATGCCATATGATGAATCCCTTTTAAAATATATAGGGGAGGGAGAGCGAGTCATTTTCCTGAAATGAATCAAAAAGTTTGGTACTCTGGAAACAAATAAAAAAAAAAAAAGGAACAAGAAATCAACAAAGTTCAAGACCCTTTATTATAAAAACATGTTTTATTCAGCAAATTGTTACAACTACAATTTACTATGAAATTAATGTACATCTGTCCAAAAACAATGTTACAACCTTTATGCACCGACACAGTTTTGTGAGAAAGTTACCGAGTTTCACGTGAATGTGACTAAAGATCAGAAACCTTACAGTTTGAAGGATATCTGATCTCAGTGATCAACCTGCGATAAAGAACAAAACCCCCAACATGTAATATCCAGCTTCTATCAGGACATGATAAGGAACTGTGTAAGAGTTTAACGCCGCGCCGCACCCCCGCAGAGTCACTGTACAAGTCTGTAGGTTATATAACGGCCTGCAGTCTCACTCGGCCGGATGATCTTCACCACCTGTTTCATCCCAGAAATCAAACATCCGATTACATTCATACGCAATCAATACAACCAATATCAGCATCAGCAATAATAAAAGAATACAAATATTCTTATTTTTATTAGTAGTAGAAGTACTGATCATAAAAGTACAATACATTTTTACTTTTCTGCTATTATCATAATATTTATCTTATTGTTCTTTTACTTTTTTTTTTAGGGTTTCCACTCAGATTTAATGACTTTTTAAACCATTAATTTTATTTATTATTTTATATTTTTATTAATTTTTTTGGTGTACATCAGTACCTGACTTTACTACCAATCTTGTGTCTGGATCAACACAAATCTCCACAAGTACACTCCAAAATCTACATTGCATTTATGGCATTTGGCAGATGCCGTTATCCAGAGGGACTGAGCAGCTATGGTGTTAAGGGCCATGCTCAGGGGCCCAGACGTGGCAGGGTGGTATGTCTGTGATTTGAATTCTAGTAGAACATCTTTTCAGAAGAGTGGAGGGAATTATAATAGGAAAATGGGACTAATTGTGGAATGCGATGCTCTAAAAGCACATACCATAACTTCTGACCAGGTGTCTGCAAACTTTTGGCAATATCGTGTATATACAGTAGCATCATGGAAGACCTCGACAGTAACTTCACTTTAGTTTCGGGGTACTAATGTTTTGAATGGGTAGGTTTTTATAAATTTAGACCTGTTTTGAGCAGTCCAAGGAATTTAATGAAATACATTGAGGTCAATGGGGTTCATACTGGTGATATTCCAATAACGAGTGCAAAACGCAGCTCAGGAACATTCAAGATACAAACAATTATAAATATATATAATGGCGCACTCTGATACACACATGCTTCTCCTGTAGAGGACGTTATAAAGAAAAAGCTTAGTGAGAGTTAATGCATTAAGACCGTAATATAAGGACAAATTCAGTACACATTATATATACAGGCATGCAGAATATGAATTAATATGTTCCTGTCAGCTCAAATCACAGCAAGCGCTTCAGCTCACACACTACGTGTTTTCCCCACGCTACCCCCATCCCTACACCCACCCCAAATCATTAGCGCTGTTGCATTCTATCTTTGACAGCGCTAAAGTACAATTACTGAAATAGCACCGTTCTACTAAACAAAATTTTTTTCTAATTTCAGTTCAGCACTTTCCAGGCCCTGAATCCATGTGTCTAAATTCAAGTATTTTCAAGAAGTGTGGGAACCCTTTCTTTCTTTTTATTTATTTTAATTTTTTTACATATAATTCCTGATTTTATTTGCTGTTATTATTATTTTTACTATTAGTAGTATTTTTAAGGTCATTCTAAAACAATTTATATATTATTTAATGGTTGTGTTTAAATGAACTGTAGATAATTATAATGACCTGAAAAAATAAAATAATGAATATATATTATGTTACATATATTAATTGTTCTATATAATAATAATAATTATAACAACAACAACAACAACTGCTTTACCTGGCCTCTTTTCAGACCGAAATATCGCGCCACCGGGTCTCCAGCCTGAATCCTAGGTAACTGGCTCTCCTTCAGCTTACTGGGAAGCAGTAAAGGAAAGGAACATCCGACTTCTTTGATTACCTGATTTGCCCTTAATAACACAAACTCACACCAACAAACAACAGATGTGGCTTGAGGTTGGAGATTCCTGCAAACTCTACACTACACTAGGGGTCGACCAGGATGGGTTTTTCTCTGGCTGATGCTGATTTTCTTTTTTTCTCCCCTTCATCTTATCAAATCTAATATTTAATCAATAAGATGTATATTAAAACATGTACAACACAAGCCTCTCCAATGAGTGCACTTGTTAGCAGGTTTTGGTCCCTGTACCGTCGTTGATAATGTTCGCCGCAGGTGTAAACGCTTTATACACGCTACTGCCACCTGCTGGTATCAGAGAGTTATTTTTTGTGCATCAGATGCACCTGCCTAATAATAGTCTTAATTTGCAGCAAAATCCAATTGAGCCAATTAATCAGGCTGAATTATTATTATTTTTATTTTTTTATTAATTGCTATCGGCCGATTGTGCTGCAAATCAGGTTGATAATTAGGCAGGCACATCCGACACATCAAACCGCATGTGTACGTTCTGCGCTTGCGTGAGAGGACAGAACACTGCCATACCAGCAGGTAGTCTGTATTCAACATCCAAACAGGGAAACACAAAGAGTTAGAACTGTGATGTCATGTCTGCCAAGTTGCAAAGACGAGAGCAAAAATGACAACATGTGTCTCTTTATTCTGCCTCTTTATTCTGTCATTGTTTGCTTTTGTCAGTTCTGGTTTTTTTTTCTCGTCTACCCATTCGCTAAGCTGAATAGACAATCAGAGATCTTTTTGGCCGACAAGCTCCGCTGCAGGTTCGACATCCAGAATCAGCTGTCTGACAAAAACCACCCTGCATCCTACAGCTTTATGTTCTTACCTTTCATTCAGTCTTAGAGATTTAAATGGGTAAACACGGTGCTAATTTGAATAGCTTTTTTTAGGAAAGAAAATGAGAAGTTCTTGGAACTGTATTGTTAGTGAGTCTTCAACCAGCTGTAGTTTAGGCTGCAGGTAGGCCTGGATATTAAAACCTGCTAACAAGTGCACTGATTAAAGAGGCTTGTGTTGTTCAATAAATGTTTAATTAAAGATTTTCTGTATCACTTCTTATTAATGAACTGTTAGATTTTATGAGATAAAGTTGTAGCTCTAAATATAACGACAACAACAAAACAGGGGGCAAATACTTATGTAAAGCTCAGCACAGTGGAAACGATGGTCATTTGTTGCTTGTGAGTGTAAACACTGTGTCTCAATGGTTGCTAGATATTTCTATTCAGGTTTTTTTTTTTTACATTTATATAACAATCATCTGCAAAAGCAGTAGAAAAAAAGTCCCTGGTTTTGAAGGATACTATCTCGCTAGCAACTCTGTCACTTCTTCCTTCGTCATCACGATGTGCTCAGGAACCAGCTGCAGACCCAAAACAGTGATGATGATCAATAACGTTATTAATCCCCACATGCAGAAGATCCTCGACAGGACTGTTGTAGGCAAACGAGTTTCTTACCTCGTGTTCTGTGATGTTGATGAGCAGCTCTTGCTGCAGGAACTGCTCCAGGATGTACTTCGGCGCCATGTCCACCAGCGACTGCGAAAAATATTCGGACAAAATGTTACCTGGTGGGATACGCAATCATGAAGGTCTTTATTGGTTCACACGTTCGCCGTTCTTATAAAAGGATTTTACAGCGAACGCTCTCTGGGCATCAGTCCCAACCAACTGCCGATGCCCCAACATGTTATAAACCTGTGAGATCCCTGTATAAATGTACTGTGTGACTTATTGTACCTGTACATAAAAGTGTGTGTGTGTGTGTGTCCCACCTGTTTAGCAGAGGGCGTCATGCCCATCTGGACCACAATAATGGCGCGGGTGATGTTCTCCTCCTGCATGCGCTGGCAGTACATTTTGATGGTTTTAATTCCCACCTTGGGCTCCTCTGCAGAAAACACACACACACACGATGCAGCACAGGCTCAAGTATCAAATCGAACACAAACTTCCCACAAAATTCCAGTCAATATCTAATCGCTCTCCGTTCCTCACTAGAGTCAAATCTCCAGAGACTTGGATTCCATCTGAGTTTTAGAAAATCACTCAAATCCCTACTGCTCAATTTCTCAAGCTGAATTTTATATAATGAGTGTTTTTTTTTTTCAATCCATATAAATCTACTCGATGTGTGTGTGAAGTAAACATGAGTACAAATGCTGCCAGATGTTAGTTCGTAAAGCCAGTTTACACTCACCTGGGAAGAAAACGAACATCTGATCGGTGGGATCGTCGTTGTGAGCCACAAGGACCGTGAGATCTGTCCTCCGGGGACGGCCCTCGCTCGGCTTGTCCCCAAACTGACTCTTAAACTCGTCTAGTGTCTGATCCAACTCATCCTGTGTCACCAAGTATCCGCGATCATGGCACAGCTGCGGGAATGAAAGAAAAAAGGCGAATTGCCTGCTTATCTGCATGATAAACATGTGATCATGTCTTTAATCTGTCCATTTTTCTCCCCATCGTATCTATACAAAACAGATCAGAGCTTCAAACTGCTACCAACTCATGCTGTGGAAAACTTGTGTTTTTGCTTATAGATTTGAACGGTGGAAATCTGCTGTGTGATTAGTTTAGATGCTATAGCCAATCTGTGATGGCAGAAATCCAAACAAGCTGAAAGAAAATCCAAAAATACAGCACAGAGTGACAGAAATCACTACATACATCACATATTTCAGTCTGAACCCTTTAATGTGCGAGATGCAGATTTCTTTTTCATGCAGTTGCAGTAGAGAAGCTCAATCCTAAAGCACACACCGCTCCTTAGAAAGGGTTATAAAGGCAGGAATTGTGTGTGGTAAATGCTGATTGTGCTCAAATGTAAAGCATTTGGGATTCAAACCAGTCAACAGCCACCAAGACTAAACACACCAAATATTGTAAACTATCAGAAAACATATGATTTTTAGCAGTAAACAAAAACATCTTCAACAACCCAGAATGTTTTATATTTTAAGTGCACACTTGGCATTCTGTCAGTCAGCCTCATGAGATCATCAGCTGAAATGGTTTTCCATCAATCTTGAGTTCCCAATAGGTGTTGAAAGCTTGTTGGCTCGACAATGTCTCCAAACACACCTCTAGGTCGGGTAAGAGAGTGATGGAGTGCTGCATCAGATCACCTGGCGTCAACATTCACTCGATCTCAATTTCAGGAGAGATTGTTTGGGATGAATTGGACCGACGAGTGAAGGAAAAGCAGCCAACAAGCACTTAATACCCCTGGGGACTTTGTGGGATTGCTGAAAAAACAATCCAGGGGGTTACATCAGACTGACTGAGAGAATGCAGTGTGTGTGCAAAGCTGCTATAGGAAAAAAGAGGCAACATATTGTGCGTTGTTTCATGCGACTTGTTTAATAGTTTGTATGTCTTCATATGTAAACATTCGGAAGTAGCACGTGCTAAATCGGTTTAGTCACGTGATCTCAGACTCGTCTTTGTGTGTTTTTATTGTTTGCTCGCTCTTCACTAATTGGTTTGTGTGTCAGGGTACTTAAGATCTTTATTATCTGAGACGTGTGTGCCATTGAATGAGCTGTGTGTAGGTAAAAACCGGACACCATGTGGTAGCGTATAAACATGACTGCATGCTAACAGAGGGAAAAGCTTCAAACCTGCATTATGGTCTTGCGGATTTTCCACAGGCGGTAAGTTTCCTCTTCATCATCCATCACGCTTTAAATAATAATCTGCCCTCTCTCACACGCGTCTTTTATCGCCTTTAATATGAGTTTTACAGTAGTAGAATTGTTTCCTACCCTTTCAAGCGAAACACACTACCGAAAATCACTTCCGGTAAGTGACGTCACGGCCATTAGGACCCCCACAACCGGTGTCTAAGTACTTGCCTGTTTTTTATTACTAAATGTAAACAATATTTATCATTGATTTCCTAATGTTTATGTGCGTGTGTATGTCTTTAATTTGACCTAACATTTCCTTTTATGAAATTTTTAATAAATAAACTGTATTACATTTATTAAAAGTTTTTTTCTTTTTACTAATTTCACACTGTATGAATAAACATGTGCAGCACACAGATATAATCTGATTACACACATTTATGTTTCAGCTTTGCATCATATTTTGCTCATCTCCTGCAGGTTTCCTTCACATCATCTTAACTGATTTCACATTCATCCACACTGATTTCAGCATTGGTCAGTAGTGAAAAACCCTTTTTTTAAACAAGATCTCTTACCTAGTCCAGTCCAGAGGTAGAGTGGCTAGGTTCAGAGTTAAAGTTTTTCTTTATATTATTATATTTATATTTGACTTTCAATCCAAAGTGCAAGTAATGCACATAATAGTGAACAATTGTAAATAATAGTTGTGCAGTGAAGGAAGTGAGACAGGGAAAAGAAGCTCCTCTTCATTCTCTCTGTATTTGCTTTCAAGGAGCCGAAGCGATTCTCTGAACGTAACAGAGAATAAATATTTTTGGCCCTGGTCTGGCACCACTTACTGTAGATGTCCTGCATGACAGGGAGCTCGGTGCAGATAATACATTCAGCTGACTGAGGGCTCGCCTGTCCTACATAGTGCTGTTCTAGAACTAGGAAGTGATGCTACCCGTCAGGACGCTCTCAATTATGCAGGTGTATAAAGTCTTTAGCACCTGAGAGGAAAGTTTAAAGTCCCTTAGCCGTCTCAGATGGTACGGACGCTGCAGGGCCTTCTTGACCAGTGTACTGATGTGACAGGTCCAAGACAGGTCCTGTGTGATGTGAAGACCTAGGTACCAGAAACTCCACTCTCCTCCTGATGTGTAGCAGTTAGTATGACTGCTCCTGCTTTATAATGAAGTCGACTATCGCCTCCCTAGTTTTGCTGACGTTCAGGAGAAGATTGTTCTCCTGGCACCATCTCTCCAGGCTGTCTCATTGTTGTTGGGAGATCAGAGATCAAATATTTGAAAAGTAGGTTTTGGGCTCATGATCATTTTAATAGTTATCAACCAGTGTTTAACTTATTAATATTATTCAATTAGTAGATTGGCGTTCTAAGAGTAACATTAGAGTCTTTTCACATAAACTGGGTTGATTTAGCAAAGAGTCTTGTGATAAAAATTAAAATAGGAACATTATAGCAATAATAAATCATAGTACTAGTTTAGTAAAGTGTAAAGGGGCTTTTACTGCAGTAATAATTAACTCTAGTTTAACTCCAGTACTTGGTTTGTGTACTTGGTAGTAATTAGTAGTAGTTATGGTTCCTGTTGCGACAGAGGGCGTGGTTTGTCGGGTCGTGGGCGTGGCGGAGGGCGCGGTTAGGCCAACTGACGTACATGACACAATGTGGTTGTGGAACAGAGCGCTTGTGTTAGCGGTTCTCGGAAGCAGGACTTTGAGCAGAGCCATGGTAAGAGTTTTTAGCGTTGTCACCTGCGTGTCTCACTGTTTCACTTTTCCCCTTGAGGAGTTAAATCTAAATGTGTGACGGAGTCCGGCGGAAGGAAAATGGCAGCTATAATAAGTGGGTTAAAGGGTAATGTTTGTGTTAGCAACGTGTGTGCGCGCGCCTGTTAATCCGCTCCAATGCAGTAAGAGCGTTAGCTGCTAAATGGGTTCCGGTTTGCGCCGTCAGCATAAACATGCTGCATCGGATTTCTATATTAAAGCACATGTTAAAGGCTGCGCGGTGGCTGACATTAAAATAGCGAGACGGCTGTCTGAACCTGTATCAGCCTTCAAATTTAGCATCATGCTAATGCTGGATTAGGACGCGGTGTGTGTGTGTGTGTGTGTGTGTGTGTGTGAGAGAGAGAGGCTGTTTTGGTGCAATGGCCGGTGCAGGTGGCCTGACTGTACGGAGTTTCTATTTATATTTCTATATGTATATCTGGCATATTTTGATCACAGCGTCTAAAGACTAAAATCAACAACTAAAGTGGGTCAGAAGTTACATTGGATTCATACAATTGACGTTGATGAAGTCACGTGGTTGCAGTCACGTGATTGCAGTGACGAGGCGCAGGTCTGATGTAACTGCTGGTGGCAATGCCTTTATTTACCACATATATTTTACACAACCCTGACTTTAGGAGCAGTCTGATCATAAGATCCTCTTCATGTTTTTTTTTTTTTTTGTGGATACATGAGTCACACCTGTGTGTGTGTGTGTGTGTGTGTGTGTGTGTGTGTGTGTGTGTTTGTTTCCACTGCAGTGTTATATATATATATATATAATACTATTACTCTGGCAGATGAAGCTTTGATGCAGGTCCTTTCACATGTAATTGTATCTGACTGGAGTCTGATTCACTAGTTGAAAAGTAAGATTCAATGCTGTTGTCATGTCAACTCAAAATACTGGGTGATCAACGTCCTGCACTGTTTGATGCAAAAAAACATGTAACTCGTGCATCTTGGTGTCATAACTGTGTCAAAGAGTAAAATAGTGGCATTTTATTAACTTTTTGAGTATTGAGACGAATCAGAAACCTTTAAAAAGTGTCTTGGATGAATTTACAAGTGGCCTTGTTGAAATGTACATTTCCCATGCGACATGTTGCCTGCCTTTAAGAATCTAGAGTGCAGAACTCATACTTTGAGTTTGACTTTCCCTTATTTATTGCAGTGTGCGCAAGCCAGCGACTGGAAAAAAGCGAAGAGTATCTACGAATTCTCTGCCATAGACATCGATGGGAACGAGGTGTCTTTGGAAAAATACAGGTGAGAAGGTAGAGTATTGTGCAATGTGATCGTCAGTACAATCAGCTTGGTTGTACATCAGGGTTTATTCTTCTGTTTGAACATATATAATAAAAGAAGGGTTGAAGTCTTGTACATAATCAGTCCTGGGAATGAGCGATATGACTGTGTGATAATATCACAATAAATTTGTCCTGATATGTTTCACTGTGTGATTAAACGTGTACTTCGCACTCAAACGAGGACGAACGAGAATTTCTTCACCAAACTTAATTTTGCCATTGAACGCTTCAGTATTTGAAACCTGATTGATAGAAATTGACAGCTGGTTGAATGTGAGAGTGTGGCAAGCTGGTTAGAGACAGTAATAAAGTCTAAGAGAGAAAAAAAAACCTAAGTAATTTTGGCAAAAGGTGACCGTGTAGCCATTATGACTTATTATTATCATGCACATTCTCAGGTGTCGTAAAAAGCATTTCACTACATGTTGTACAGGTTTTGGAGCATATGGAAATTAAATGTGGAATGGGATGTTTAAAAAGCACATATGAATTTTATGCTCAGGTGTCCACATACTTTTGTTCATATCGTGTATTATTTGAGTTTGCATAGTCTTTATTTCCCCCTCTTCCCACTCTAATCTGAATAGATAAATGGCAGGTTTTTTATTTTTATTTCTACATATTTCTGAAAAAATAAATGTTCAGTGTGTTATAATGTATTTTTCCCCCACATGTCCAGAGGCTTTGTTTGCATCATCACGAACGTAGCCTCTAAATGAGGCAAGACTCCAGTAAACTACACTCAGTTTGCGGCCATGCACACCACGTACACTGAGAAGGGTTTACGCATCTTGGGCTTTCCCTGTAACCAATTTGGAAAACAGGTACGCTTCACACCACTACACTACACTGAGATATTCTACCTGTGAATTGCAGAGGTTGGAGCACAATCCTAAATTTCCATGTAATTAACATTTTTCAGGTTTTGATAGAATTTCGATAGAGTTAAATGGTGACTTAAATGACTATTGCCCTGAATTCTCTAATCTGATTGGTTGCTCTAATCTGATTATTTGAACTCACTTGATGTAATATAGCATTATATACGTTTCTATAGTAACGGCTCGTTCTCAGCTCATCTTTTTTGAAAGCCTATGGTCATCATATCCACATTGACTATAATGAAGAAGCTTACACATGAAGTAAAAGTTATGGTGAAGCTTTCTGTAAGGTTTTCTGCTTTGGTTGAACATTTTATGGAAGGAGTCTCCCCAGTGTGAGCACTTTGCAAGTTTCAGTTTGTTTTTCACCTTCTGTTACTGTCCTATTAATATCAAGAGAACAGAAATTTAACTGTAACTGGATAAACAAAATTAAGAAGTCATACGAGGTGGTATCAAAGCTTTGAGACTAGTTTTTTAACATGCCAACAAATGGCAGGGCAAAGCTGCCCACACGATCACAGGGCGCACCAACTTGATATGTCAGTGTGCCAAAAGATATCAACCTATATCGGATCTGTGCAACTGGTGCTATTCTGACATGCGCATTACCACGGATTGTTTGTAAAATGTGGATGTTTGTCTTGTCTTGTAACCCAGGTTTTGCCATGAAGATAGCCTCAGATCCTGACATGGCCTTAAATTGGCTCTAGTACTCTGACCTTAACTCGTGCCAGAATGCAGACTTCTTGCTCGCTGACGCACAAATAAAACCGATTTCAACAGCACTTTCTCTCCGCAGGAGCCTGGTACCGAAGCTGAGATCAAGGAGTTTGCGAAAGGTTACAATGCAGAATTTGACCTCTTCAGTAAGATAGACGTGAACGGAGACGGCGCTCATCCTCTCTGGAAATGGATGAAAGATCAGCCGAATGGAAAAGGCACTTTGGGAAAGTGAGTGCCTTTTTTTTTTTTTTTTTTTTTTAAGATCCCCCTCATTTAAGTTTCGCAACTTTGCACTGTGGAATTTTCCAGTAACTTCAATGTTGCAACATTAAATCTGACATGAATTGAGTGTGTGTTCTTTTTTTTTTCTTCGTTTTTTTTCTTTCCCCCCTCCCATTCGACTTTCTTAGCAACATCAAGTGGAATTTCACCAAAGTAAGTGTGTACAAAATCTTCAGATTTACTTCTCAGTGAATGTCTGAGATTGTCTAAATCATTCACAATCATTTGTTTGTCTCGTAGTTCCTCATTGACCGAGAGGGGCAGGTCGTGAAGCGATACGGACCAATGGACGACCCAAGCGTATGTCCACAGTTCATTATTACCTTTGTCTAACACAGCAGCTCCTAAACCAAATGACCTCAAACTGACATTTATTCATTTTCCGTAAACAAGCCTTTACCATGCTTCATTTTTTTTACAAAATATATTATAGGACTTTTTGATTTGATTTATGTTAGTAACATACAAAAAGTTAAATGTAAGTGATTTGGTGTTGACATACGACCCCACATAAAGCAGTCTGGTTTATATTTGATGTTTGCAGCACTGGTGCCATTATTATTCACACACTCGCTGCGTTTCTTTTCAAATATTTAAAAGCAGCCAGACGACTAGAAGAAAAACATTCCTGTCAGTCTTATTGCCGTCTTATCTCTGCTGAAGTTACACTGAATGGACGTGTTTTTCCCACAAACCTTTATCTCAAGGTTGGAGGCACACAATTGTAGATATGCTTTACGTGGGTTGGAGTGGAATAGAGCTTCCACCTCAACCCTATTGAACTTCATTGAGATGAATTGGAATGCCGACTGCACCTCAGGCCTCGTCACTGCACCTACACATGAATGAACATACATTTTATAAATATGAATTCGTCAGGTGTCCACAAACTTTTGTCCATGTTGTGTATTTGCTAATCTAAATAAATCTGGATTTTTGGTTGGTTTAAATGCATGCAATATATATATATATATATA
>MU551727.1:0-114506 GCA_024362625.1 Silurus asotus
TTATTTTTTTTTTTAAATGTGTGATTTCTTTTACCACCAAAGTTATGTACTTAAATGAAAGGTTGGATTTTTCTCTTTTTTTTGCATTTGGGTTCTATGTTGTTTTTAAAAAGTCCACGACCACATCTTAAACAGGGTTGCCAATAATTGTGGAGGGCAATGTATATATATATATATATATACCTAAATAAATTCATCAAATCTGACCAAACCATTTTGTTCAACATATATATGAAATAAAATGACATAAAATATGGTCAGATATGTGTTCTCTCTGTGTTCTATATGATCAGTATATAGTGTATATATAATATGTTAATATACATTAATTAATATTTTTTCACACTGTTAAATATACTAAATTCCTAATTATAAGTGTAACCACATTAGTACCAGGTGTTTTTATGCTAACACTTTTGCATTTATATGTTGACAGTAACAGATACAAACCTGTTAGTTCATAACTAACGGGCATTGTCATGTGTAAATGCACCTAAGTGTGATTTACTTTGAATTACATTTCCTTTATGCAATTTCCCACAAGAGCATTGTGTGTGTGTGTGTGTGTGTGTGTGTGTGTGTGTGTGTGTGTGTGTGCGTGAGTTTAGCAAGTTAATTTTCTTATTTAAGATTATTTCCAAGATGAGAAACCCCAAACCCCAAACCCCTCACCCTGTTTATTCTTTCATACTAGCTACTCCTGAGTCCTCATTCTCTCTCTGTCTAGGGTGTCACAGTGGTGGCAAAAACTCAGAGGATTTGTGACAAATATGTTATCGTGGAGACCTCAACCCTAGCTGAGTGCAAGCCTCTCGACAATTTACACCATGTCAATCAGCAGGTCAAAATAAGAAAAAAAAGGACAAAGTGGCTGTAAAGGACAAAGTGAATTGAACCTATACTCATACATGTATGAGAGGCCCTGCAACTCTCTAAATGATTTTCCTTTTGTGAATTACTGAATAGCCATGCCCAGCAGTATCTTAAAAGCTTTTTTCTGGGAGAATTACCAAGAAAGTCTTTTATCGAGCAATGATCTTGACCTGAGAGCAGAACAGAAAGCAAGTGTTTCGATTATTAAGATGAGCCCTACATTAATTGCAAACTGTGGCATGCCTTTTAGGTATTAGATTAAGTCAGGACATAGTCGTTATGCTTTACATCTGGCTTAAAAAGTGAAAGTCAGTCCACCCCAGTTGGCCATTATGAACAAAGGTTCCTATGTTTCCCAGTTGTACACAGATTTTCTGATTTGTTGCCCATCTGTTCTTGTTCTCATTGCAGATAGTTTTTGTGGTTAACATGCTTGGTTACTAATCTGGTAGTTGGTACTTTAAACCCACAAACCACCAAGCTGTAACTGTTAAGCTTAGAGCAAGACCATAAACATTCTTTCTCCATGGTTTTAAATTGTTAGGCCATCCCACTTGTTTGGATTTAGAGCTGGGAAACTTGGAAGTACAGAGACCTGCACATGACAAATTTTTTAGTCCCTCTCCCGGCTGCAAAAGCCTGCAGGTAAAATGTATTAGTAGTTTTATTTTAAATGCACTTACTGCTTCTTCCTGCTACTCTGCTTTTTTTTCCACTTGCCTACCTTTTAAATATAAATAAAAAACTGAATGGAAAATAAACAGTTTCATTTTATTTTAGTTTGACTTTTTGTGTAAATTATGAACATTGACATAAAAAAGGAACTTTTCAGAACATAAAACAATAACTGAAACAATATCTTTCTACAGTAATGAAGTAATATCTGTAGGAATCCACCTCTGTCTTGCACTTTGGACATTTTGCCTTGTTGTGCTTTAGCAGTCTACCGTTTATGAACCACGTGAGAGTTATCTTCCAACCTTGGGCCTGTAAATCGTTTTATTTTATTTAAGTTGCCATTGTTGCATTTGTACAGTATATACATAACAGTTTATTTATTTTTAGTAATTTGTTTTTATTTTATATATTTTTAAGACCATTCCACAAATAATTTTCCTGCAACCGGCCTACACATGAGTATTTTCACCCATCAAATCGTTTGTGTCAGGTCCCATGGGTCCTGCGGAAGTGCAGATCTCTGATTGGAAGCCAAGTCAACACCTTAGCACCTTGATCAATGCTACTCACTTCACCTGTTTGTATCTTAAATGTTATGAATGAACACTGTATGTCATATACAATTTATTGTTTATCATTTATTTAGTTTTAGAGTAAAATAGTTTGTCCCATAATCAGATTCAGTCTTTATTATTGTAAAAAAGTTTTATTCATAGTCAAAATCCTAAACTACTTTGACAATTTTTATATATAATATATATTGTGGATATAAGACACAGATAAAATATTTTAAAACTAAATAATTAATTAATTCAGATTACTAACTGATGTTAGGTTCAGAATACCACATACACACACACACACACACACACACACACACACACACACACACACACACACACACAGAATAAGAGAGAGACTCCTTTTTTATATTGTTTATGATTTGTGGGCCTATAATCCTATTACTCACTTTTTTTGTAAATGTTAAAAACAGCATATCATTCGTTGCTTGTGCCAACTCTCACAGTTCTCAGTATTTTGTTTCTAATTTCTTTGGTTCTAAAAGAATATATAAAAGGATTTACTAAGGACGGACCAAGAATTGTGCCAATTCTGAACCCATGTCGCATCTCTAATGTAAGAACTATACCTGTCCTAGTTAAAAAGGTTATAAGAAAAGTAGGGCCGTAATAACACACTACAACCATCAAATGACTAAAGCAGGTGTTAAATACTTTTTTCTTGCTACCTTTTGAGTTCATTTTGAAAACGACAAGAACTATCATTATATAAGACACACATATGAAACTAAATGTTCCAAACAGTAGAATGAAAGTTACAATTGCCATTAAATCAAAATATGGGTTAGGATCTACACAGGTGGCTCTGACAACAGATCCATAATCACAAAACATGAATTTAAGTGTAGAGTAACAAAATGATAGAGGAAGAACAGTTCCAGGTATGACATATATTGCAGCAGAACCCAGAATCCACAGTATGAAAGTGAGTATTACAGAGCGAACATTTGTCAAAATTAAATGGTAATGCAGTGGCTTAATCACGGCAAGTAATCTGTCAAAAGCCATGACAGAAATAGTAAACACCTCCATCACAAAGCCTAAACCAAACACATACATCTGAACAATGCATGGTGCAAAAGATATAGTTTTAAAACCAACTAAAAGGTTTCCTACCATTGTTGGACATGAACATGAACAATAGAGCATGTCCACAATTGCTAAATTGCAGATAAAGAGATACATTGGCTGGTGTAGACGTTTATCCATGGCAATAACACATATGTTTGTCAGGTTCCCAAGCATTACAAGAAGATATAAGGTAAGGATGACAATTCCAACAGTCATTGGTTTTTCAAAATTGTCAAATCCTGTGATGATAAATTCACTGATTGTTTTCTTGGAAAGATTCTGAGACATATTTACCCCTATTGTAGCTCTATTATAGTTCAAAATAATTATAGTGGCACTATTAAAGTACAGTACTTTAAGTAAGACTGGAACTGTATATCCAGTCATCTAGTACTGTAGAGCTCTTCAATTATACCACCATAATGCTGCATTAGGCATCCAGTGCTCATCTTCTGGCAAAAGGGTAAGAACTGGTCTGTATAAAAGTTCATGGTATTATATAACCACATTTGTTGAAGCTCATTGGCTACATCAAAAAGATTACGTTGCTTCTGTAATATTCCCTATGCATTACACTGTATAAGACATCCAGTTGTTTGCAATGTTTCAGCATGTGTGCATTAGTTCTGTTATAAGGATAAATATTTCACATGATTGTCTTTTATATTATGTACAGTAAATTTTACTGACAAAATTAGTGAATGATGAATGATTTACAGTTAAGTAATCAAAATCATGATCATTCTTGATTAAATTCAACATTATTCATTATAATCAACAAATATACAATATAAAATTTACATTTATAATGAATAATAATTTGTGACTTCGAAGTCAATTACAGTTAACAAAGTTTAGTGTCAATATGAAATTAGGAGTTAATAATACAAATGTGGGATCAAGTGGTACTATAATGTTTTGAATTGAATATTACTTCTCGTAGATTTTGAGTATTTAGCGAACTGAGATACAGTGGAACTCCGTTGTACGAGCAACTGATTGTACGAGCAAACGGAGATACGAGCAACCTCATTCGCAAAATTTTACCCTGTTTCAAGAGCAAATTTCGAATGCACAAGCAAACCCACACTGCCGGTTCCCCGTTTTCGGAGGAGGGTCGCATCGGTCGCTTAGCAGCGTTTTTTGATTAGAGGGTGGGTCCGAGAGCAGATAGGCAGGGGATTGCCTCACCTAAAGTTAATGTGACCTAATGATTGTTCTCTCTTTTCAAGTGATCGTAGGGTGCATTTAAGGAGGAGACTGTGTGTGTGTGTGTGTGTGTGTGTGTGTGTGTGTGTGGGTGTGTGTGGGTGGGTGTGTGTGGGTGCGTGTGTGTGGGTGCGTGTGTGCACGCGACAGAGACGTGCTGCGTGGGGCACTAAGCAGACTGACACAAAGAAAAATTAAAAATTAAAGTGTATGTGAAGCCTTTGCACCTGACCTGTTTTGGCGTTCCTTTTTTCTTTTTTGTTTTATATTTTTATTTTACTAGAAATCTTAAAAAATGTCTCCCAAGAAAATCAGTGATGAAGCTGTGAAAAAACCGAAAGTAAATAGAATTACATGGAAACCGAGGAGGTTATGAGTGTGGTGCGCATCTCACACTCGCAATCAACCACTACCACACGAGTAGGTGTTAAATTATGTTTATATCACGGTCATTTGCTGTGTATTTGTTTTGAAAAATAGGCTACAAATACTTTTTAAGTGCAGAAATAAGCGAAAATTTGTTCGAACATACGAGCAAATGGACACACAAGCAATTTTCAAGAACGAATTATGCTCGTACAATGGGGTTCCACTGTATTATGAGCAAATTTGAGGGATGAAGCCAGACAAAATATAATCCTGAAGATATCCATGAATGTCAGGCATAGGTGAGCACATGTTTAATCTCTTGGGCTCACCACATGAAGGATAGGGTGGGGGTATAAATGCACTGCTAGTGAAACACAAAATATCACTTATCTTCAGGAGTCTGGGCTAGGGTGAAAGCTGAAAATTTGTTTACTAGATTCTGTATAGTTTTATATTCACATATAGTATATGTTCCTAAATTCAAATTCTTACAATATCTTTAAACATTTTTTCTCAGTTACCATTGTGGTGAAAAGCTAATATTGTATTGAACATCATATTAAATGAACATAATGTTTTACTGACATCGGACGCACAATTATCATTAACATTTACAATTACACAATTTTACACAGAATCTTTGTTCCAGCATGCCAGTGCCCTATGCAAATTTTCAACTTTATAAAAACATGGTTTGCCAAGGCTGCTGTGGAAAAACTGAAGTGTTCAGAACCCTTCTTTAATCCCATTGAACACTTTTTGGGATAAATAGACTGTGTTCCAAGCATTCTCTCCTAACACCAGTGCCTGCTTTAAATAATGTGTTGGTAGCTGAATAAGTACAAATCCCTAAAGCCTTGCTTTAAAATCTAATGGAAAGCTTTCACAAAAATGCTGGATGTTACTGTTTAACTGGCATAGGATATTTAATTAATAGCTATGTATGTGATGGCCAGGTGTCCATGTATTTATTAACATATATTTTGTATGTATTTATCTTCTTTGGTGAAAAAGCCTATGGAAATACATTATATTTAATTTTTAATTATTTTCTTTAAAACATTTTCAGGCATGAAAGTGTCAAATTTTAAATTTTCACAACAGTGTTGGAAATGTCTTGGTAGAGTGAGTGAGTTCTATAGCATAAGAGATAAATCACATGCTGTATGAGACAGCTTTCCTCAGCCAAGATTGAGATTTAAGCTTGTGAGATATGGCTAGGAAAACTATATGCAGTTCCTGGGTCTGCCCTGAGCCTTAACTAGATAAGAGATACCAAAATCAACTGAACCAAAGAGCGACTATGGCTGCTGGCAAGAATTGAGAATTATTATTAAGAAATTGCTCCTAAGGTATTAAATTGATTTAAAGCTTTGTCGTGAGAGTTAATCTAATGAAACACATGTAATGATATATAAGTATTGAAACATAAGGCACTGATGCACAATGCAAGCAGAAAACATGAAAACTGTGTAATTTAACTTTTGTTTGGTCTATAATTGTTTTATGCATATATAGTTATTAAAAAAAACTTTAAGAAAATAAACATTATAGAGCACATTTTTTAATTAGATTGCAAATAGCCTTTATCTAAATGGCTACATGATAACAGAAAAGCATATTAGAAATAGTGTAATATATAGTTTTATTTAAATGTAATGTGCACCAAATCTTTCTGTATTATATGTTTCCCTACCAGAAAACACCTCTAAACTTAGAGCACATATTTTATTTTTTTGTGACCTAATGAGTTGTCCACAGAACACCGAAATTGTGCAAAAAATCCCTCAGTCACCACACTGAACCATTTGGAATTAATTGCACTGTGGACAATGCTCCAGGCCTTCTCTCCTAACATCGCTGTCTAATGTAACTATTGTTTTCTTTAACTGAATAATCACAATCTAATGGGAAGCTTTCCCAAAATACTCAAGTTATGATAGCAACTTTTGAATGGATTGTTCAACAAGAACATATAAGTGTGATTGCCGGTGTCCATTTACTTATGGTTATGTATGTTTCTCTCTGAGAAAGTGAGAAAGACAGTATTTATCTGGTCTAGGAGAAAGAATGGTGATTGCACATATAAAAAAAAAATCATTAATTTATCCATTCATTATCTTTTCAGACTTAGTGGAAATAGTTTCATAAATCAACTGTAAAAAAAAAAGCTCACAAGCAGTTCCTGGGTCTGCATTTATACAGAAATTGTACAAAAATCCCCCAGTCAACCATGTGTGATGCAAAGTCCAAAAATGCTTTATTCAGTTGGTCCAACTTTTGTCACAATTTGTATTATTTTATTTCTAATCTCTTTAGTTCTCAAAGAATATATGAAGGGATTTACTAAAGCAGGTCCAAGAATTGTTCCAACTCTCAGACCGTTCCGTTCCTCAAGTGATAAAACTACCCCAAACCTGGTCAGGACTAACAAAATAAATGTTGGTCCATAATAGCAAATTATTACAATTAAATGACTTAGACAAGTATGAAACACTTTTGTCCTGCTACCTTTTAAGGTCATTTTGACAACAACAATAACTATCTTTAAATAAGTTAAACAAATAAAACTGAATGTTCCAAACATCAGGATAAAGGTGAAACTTGATATTAAATCAAAATAGGGGGTTGGATCTATACAACTGGTTCTGACAACAGCTGCGTAATCACAGAAAACATACTTTACAGTTGAGGAGCATAATGGTAAAGGAATCACAGTAACAGGAACAATTGATATTGCAACAAAACCCAATATCCACATTAAAAATGTCAGAATAATGGAGCGAACGTTTGTTAGAATTACATGGTAGTGCAGTGGCTTGATTATGGCAATTAATCGGTCAAAAGCCATAACTGAAATAATAAACACCTCCATCACGAAACATAAACTAAAGCCATACATTTGAAAGAGGCATGATATATAAGTTATTGTTTTATAGCCAACTATTAGAATGCCTATCATAGTTGGACATGAACATGTACAGTAAAGCATGTCCACAATTGCTAAATTGCAGATAAAGAGATACATTGGCTGGTGTAGGCGTTTATCAACAACAATGAAGCATATGTTTGCCAAGTTTGCAAGCATTGCAACAATATATGCAGTAAGTATGACACAACCAACAATCACTGGTTTTTCTAAAGTGTCAAATCCTGTAAGAACAAATTGATCAATTTTTTTACGGGAAATATTTTGATCCATGGCCTGCTGTACTCTTTACTAATGAACACGGTATACAAGCTATTTTTAATATCATAATACTTGACAAAAGTCTACAAATGTAAGCTATTTCAAGTCACAATTGTAAGTTATTTCAATCCATCCATCCTCTTGTGTTCCTTGCTTTCTCCTGTGAGTCATCTAAAGTGTGAGCATCAAGAAGTTACTCAGTGTCCAGGCAACAGAAACAGAAACGACCATAGTACACATCTATTCAAAACAGACTGTGAAAGCCTCTTCAAATGGCTCTTTATATAATTCAGTTGGAACCTTCTCATTGGTTTAACATCTATATTATGTTTCTATTCTTAACCCTATGAGCCAGTCTAAAATAAGTCGCAAGATTCCTGCAGGGCCACCTTAATTACAATTCATCATAATAGTCAATTATAATTCCAGGTCCTGATGCTATTCCGAAAATTGGTGTCCATAATTATAATTTAAAAAAGTAACGTGTCTTTAAAGGGGATATATGAAATTATTTTAAGTAAAAAAAATAAATATGCCAAAATAATTACCCACCCACACTGTACCTAGACAAGAACCCAGCCATTAGGGGGGCACAAGCCAGTGCACTCATAGTGCCAGTCCCGAACCCGGGTAAATGGGGAGGGTTGTGTTAGGAAGGGCATCCAGCGTAAAACATGTGCCAAATCAAATATGCGGATCACAAATGAAAATTTCATACCGGATCGGTCGAGGCCCGGGTTAACAATGACCGCCACAGGTAACGTTAGCCGACAGGGTACCGGTGGAAATTGGGCTACTGTTGCCCGAAGGAGGAGAAGGAGAGGAGGAAGACGTCTACAGAGATGGCAAGAAAAAAAGCAGTGTAGGAGAGTAGAGGTTCGGGTTGGTTCTTTAAATGTTGGTACTTTGATGGGTAAAGGGAGAGAGGTAGCTGATATGATGGAGAGGAGAAAGGTAGATATGCTGTGTGTTCAGGAGACCAAGTGGAAAGGGAGTAAGGCCAGGAACATTGGAGGTGGGTTAAAACTGTTTTATCATGGTGTGGATGGAAAGAGAAATGGTGTAGGGGTAAATCTGAAGGAAGAGTACAGTAAGAGTGTAGTAGAGGTGAAGAGAGTTTCTGATAGGGTGATGATCGTGAAAGGTGGAAGTTGGAAGGATGATGATAAATGTCATCAGTGCCTATGCCCCACAAGTTGGCTGTGAGATGGAGGAAAAGGAAAGATTCTGGAGTGAATTAGATGAAGTGGTAGATGGTGTACCTAGGAAAGAACGATTGGTGATTGGTGCAGACTTTAATGGGCATGTAGGTGAAGGGAACAGAGGTGATGAGGAGGTGATGGGTAGGTATGGTTTTAGGGAGAGGGATGTGGAAGGGCAGATGGTGGTACATTGTGCTAAAAGGATGGAAATGGCAGTGGTGAACACGATTTTAAGAAGAAGGAGGATCATAGGGTAAGGTATAAGAGTGGAGGAAGGTGCACACAGGTGGACTATGTGCTATGCAGGAGATGCAACCTGATGGAGATTGGAGACTTTAAGGTGTTGGCGGGGGACAGTGTAGCTAGACAGCATCGGATGGTGGTCTGTAGAATGGTTTTGGATGTGAAGAAGAAGAGGAGGAAAGTAAGGATTGAAAGAAGAAGAAGATGGTGGAAACTAAAGGAGGAAGAGTGTAGTGTAAGGTTCAGGGAAGAGGTCAGACAGGGGCTTGGTGGTGGTGAAGAGTTGCTGGATAAATGGGCAACTACTGCAGGAGTGATAAGGGAGGCAGCTAGAAAAGTACTTGGTGTGACATCTGGAAATAGAAAGCAAGACAAGGAGACGTGGTGGTGGAATGAGGAAGTGCAGGAGAGCATTAGGGGAAAGAGGTTGGCAAAACAGAAGTGGGATCGACAGAGTGATGAGAAAAGTAGGCAGGAGTACAAGGAGATGCGGCAGCAGGTAAAAAGGAATGTGGCGAAAGCCAAGGAAAAGGCATATGAGGAGCTGTATAAGAGGTTGGACACTAAGGAAGGAGAAAAGGATTTATACCGATTGGCCAGGCAGAGGGACGAAGCTGGGAAGGATGTACTGCAAGTTAGAGCAATAAAGGATGGAGAGGGAAATGTGTTGACTAGTGAGGAGAGTGTGTTGAGAAGGTTAAGGGAGTATTTTGAGCAGCTGATGAATGAGGAAAATCACAGAGAGAGAAGGTTGGAGGATGTGGAGTTGGTGAAGCAGGATGTAGATAGGATTAGTAAGTAGGAAGTGAGAGCAGCGATTAAGAGGATGAAGAATGGAAAGTCGGTTGGACCAGATGACATACCTGTAGAACAGTGGCGGCTACTGGTCTGTCAGAAAGGGGAAGCTCATTTTCGGCCTACATCATAAAATTGTCTATTTATTTAAAAGTAAATTCTGCCCTACGTTCCTTTTCAAGAAAATGGTCTGTGACCCTGTCGTACACAGCAACGCAATTTTTATTTTGACTGAACTTGAGAAATCCGCGATGGGACTGAGCACGAATAGCTTCAGTGATTCCTTATAGTACAGAATCGCTGTCAGTCAAAAGGAGATGCAGTCTTTCGACAGACCCTCCAATCATCACGCAGAAGCTCGGAGTCCGGGCCAGCCCACTCCCCATTCACCCCCAGAGACGCTGAGCGTCCGTAGGCAGGACATACTCGCAGCATTTATCCAATGACCGTCTAGTTTCGAAGCGCTGAAAAAAAAACGTTCAAAGCAGCCCCATTGAAGTCAATGGACGCTGGGCTTCAATAGGGAAATGCACTGTGACGCTGCGGGAATGTATGAGAAGAAATTCGAGTCAGCCGACCTGCTATATGTAACTGATTCTGAACGAACTCGTCTTTGAGATGAACGTTTTCTAACGCATTTTTAGTCAATAAAATGTTAATACAATAGTACATATTTGACCATTAATTTTGTGACATTATAAGGGAAGCCGAGCTTCCCTTGCAGTCTTAAAGAAATTGCCTCTGCTGTAGAAGCGTGGAGATGTTTAGGAGAGATGGCAGTGGAGTTTTTAACCAGATTGTTTAACAGGATTCTGGAAGGGGAGAGGATGCCTGAGGAATGGAGAAAGAGTGTGCTGGTACCGATCTTTAAGCATAAGGGAGATGTGCAGACCTGCAGTAACTACATAGGAATTAAGTTGATCAGTCACACCATGAAGTTATGGGAAAGAGTAGTGGAAGCCAGGCTGAGAGAAAAGGTGACAATCTGTGAGCAACAGTATGGTTTCATGCCGAGAAAGAGCACCACAGATGACTTTTTTGCTTTGAGGATGTTGATGGAGAAGTATAGAGAAGGACAGAAGGAATTGCATTGTGTATTTGTGGATTTAGCGAAAGCGTACGACAGAGTGCCAAGAGAGGAGTTGTGGTATTGTATGAGGAAGTCAGGTGTGTCGAAAAAGTATGTGAGGGTGGTGCAGGACATGTATGAGGACAGTGTGACGGCAGTAAAGTGTGCAGTAGGTACAACAGACTGGTTCAGGGTGAAGGTTGGACTGCATCAAGGATCGGCCCTGAGCCCTTTCCTGTTTGAAGTGGTGATGGACAGGTTGACGGACGAGGTCAGACAGGAGTCTCCCTGGACTATGATGTTTGCAAATGATATTGTGATTTGTGGTGAGAGTAGAAAGCAGTTTGAGAAAAGCCTGGAGAGGTGGGGATATGCGCTGGAGAGAAGGGGAATGAAAGTCAGTAGGAGTAAGACAGATTACATGTGTGTGAATGCGAGGGAAAGCAGTGGAGTGATGCGGTTGCAGGGAGAAGAGGTGGAGAAGGTGGAGGAGTTCAGGTACCTGGGGTCAACAGTGCAAAGTAATGAAGAGTGTGTTAGAGAAGTAAAGAAAAGAGTGCAGGCAGGGTGAAGTGGGTGGAGAAGAGTGACAGGAGTGATTTGTGATAGTAGGATATCTGCAAGAATGAAAGGGAAAGTTTATAGGACTGTGGTGAAACCTGCGATGTTGTATGGATTAGAGACAGTGGTGTTGAGTAAAAGACAGGAGGTGGAGCTGGAGGTAGCAGAGCTGAAGATGTTAAGGTTTTCATTGAGAGTGACAAGGATGGACAAGATTAGAAATGAGTTTATTAGAGGGACAGCACATGTAGGATGTTTTGGTGACAAGGTGAGGGAGGCGAGATTGAGATGGTTTGGACATGTGCGGAGAAGGGACATGAATTATATTGGTAGAAGAATGCTGAATATGGGGCCACCAGGTAGGAGGAAAAGAGGAAGGCCAAGGAGGAGGTTCATGGATGTGGTGAGGGAAGACATGCAGGTAGTTGGTGTGAAAGAGGCAGATGTAGAGGACAGGGTGGTAGGGGGACAGATGATCCGCTGTGGCGACCCCTAATGGGAGCAGCCGAAAGAAGAAGAAGAAGAAGAAGGCACGCATCAGTGTTTTGAATCTGATACGTGCAGCTACTGGAAGCCAGTGAAGGGAACGCAGCAGTGGGGTAGTGTGGGATAACTTGGGCAGATTGAACACAAGCCGTGCAGCTGCATTTTGGATAATTTGCAGTGGATGACTAGCGTTCAGGAGAAGACCTGCCAGTAGTGAGTTGCAGTGGTTGAGTCTTTAGATGAGAAAAGACTGAACAAGCACCTGGGCAGCCTGTGTGGACAGAAATGGTTGAATCCTTCAGATGTTGTAGAGAAGAAATCGACAGGAACTCACTCGTGGCTCACATTAGCGACATGTGGGAAGAAGGACAGTTAGCATAGTTACCCCCAAGGATACGAGCAGTGGCTGAAGGGGAGAGCGGAGAGTAATGAGTTATTTGGAGACCTGGAGATGAATCACCTGGGATGTCCAGCAGTTCTGTTTTGCTGGGGTTGAGTTTTATTTGATAAACTTTTATCCATGAAGATATGTCTGACAAGTATGCCGAGATCTGAAGGGAAGCTGTGGTATCTGATAGAGGGAAAGGAAAAATTAGTTGAGTGTCATCTGGATAGCAGTGGTAAGAAACCCATTTGAGGATATGTTTTTACCAATGGAGTGGGTATAGAGGGGGAAAAGGAGGGGGGCCGAGTACCGAGCCTTGTGGGACACCAGTGGGGACTCTGCACGGGGCAGATGTGGATCCCCTTCATGTTACCTGGTATGAGCGCATTCCCATGCTGTTCCGTGGATACCAAGACTTTTCAGGGTAGACAAGAGAGTCTTGTGATTGACTGGGTCAAATGCTGCTGAAAGGTCCAGGAAGATAAATAAAGATGAAACTTGACTGATTGAGCAGCACGCAGTTTCTCTGACACAGCCAAAAGGGCTGTCTTTGTGGGTTCCAGAGATTTAGAAAAAAAGGAGAGAAGTGATACCAGTCTGTAGTTGTTGATGTCTGATGGGTTCAGGACAGTTTTCTTTAAGAGGGGTTGAGTAGTGAATAGAAGATGATGTGGAGTTTACAAGGATCATGTGCAGAGGCCTTGAGCTTTTCCTTGTAGAAAGTTTTAGCAAAAGTCACATCCGGAAAAAATGTGGTCAGGAGTGTGTGTTAAGATGTGAGGTCTACTTCGAGTTGTAATTTTTTCCACCTCCTCTCTACTGATCTGAGTTCTTGTCGATTGCTGGACAAAACGTCTGACAGCTAGGGTGTTGGATAATAAGTCTTCTTGGGTTTTGTAGTCAAGGGGCAAAGGAAGTCCATGGTTGAGGAAAGAGATGAGAGTCAGTATCAACGTCTAAGGGTAGAGAGAAAAATGAGTAATGGTCAGCAAGAGATGAACAAGTACAGGAAGCTACAGAGGAGTGAAGGTTATGACGGATAAGAGAGACATTTAAAGTGTTTTTTCGGTAGAATAGGAAGAGAGATTAAAAAGGAAACCAGTTGATGATCAGAGATACCACCACCTCTACTGGTTTCTCTTGGTGAGTGAGAAAAAGCATAGGCAGAAGACAGAACAGCTGGTGTATTAGTGTTCTGTGGGGATATACAGGTCTCAGTAAGTGGCAGAAAATCAAAGATGTAGTGGGAAGCCGAGGCTGTGATAAAGTCAGCTTTCCTTACAGTAGACTGGCAATTCCAGAGCCCACCTACCACCACTGTTTGAGATTGAAACAACAGAGGAGGTTAGATGAGATTACTGGCAATGTGACCTCTGTTCTGTGGATGGGAACGTCTGTGTCTGTAAGAGAGGACTACAGAGATGGGTTTAAGGCACATGACTGATCTTCCAATTTAAGATCAATGTATTTTAAAAAGAAAAAGTAAAAATATAAGAAATTCTAAATAAACACTAAGCATTACTGGCCTTTAGGGGGCTACCTACAACCGCTACGTAGCGGAGCGCCTTCAATATAAGCAAGCAAGCCATGCCCACAATTCACACCTCAAGTGAGACTGAAATTACTCTAGATTATTCACCTGACATTTTTATGGTCATGTATGTTTCTCTGTGAGAAAGACTGTATTTATCTGCGCTAGGGGAGAGAATTGTGAATGCCGATTAAAAAATGTATTCATTTATCCATTCATTTCCCTTCCAGATTTTCTGGCAATTGTTTCCTAAAGTAACTATTAAACAAAATATCACAAACATTTCCTGAGTCTGCCCTGATACTGATGGTGCTCTATTCTACAGTAAGATGCCCAGACTATCTGAACCAGCTTCTTTCCCCTTAAAAAATCATGGATGCTGACAAGGTTAAAAATTCTAAAGTACTATTACCACCTAATTAACTAACAGTTTATGTAAGCACGTTACATAATAAAAATACATAATAAGCAATAAAAAATATCTAAATATGCTTTGTTTGTAAACTGGGGTTCAGCTTTAAACCACAAAACAACTGTAACATAGGTGACATTTACCTGAACCTTTCTTTAATAAATATATTCTTTAATACATGCATCTTCATTTAATGGTTTATTTCAGTAAGGCTAAAATACAGTTGAAACACTGATATAACAAATTTTATAGTTTAAAGAGCGATGAAAAAGGAAACAAACTGTAAGCAGAAAAAAACAACTGTGAAATACACTTTTTGTGTTTCTTTGTGTATATAAAGTTATAAACAATATTTGAGAAAATAAACCTATTACAATCCACACTTCAAATTAAGACTGCAAAAAGCTTTTATTTAAATGGCATAGTAAAAAGTAGTAGACTCTGAACAAAGCATGTGTCTGCATCCAATTAGTCATTCAGTTTAAAAATATTTGTTTATGCAATATCCATTTTTTTTTGTGTGCTTTGCATTAAGTATTATATGTTTTCCTACTGGCGAGCATCTCTGAACATAATGTAATTATTTTCTTAACTTAAACAAAATCTTTATAAACATGTGCAGAGAAAACAGAAATTTTAAAGAAACTTAATAAGATTAGACATTGCAGGTTCCCTGGTGGTCTAGTTGTTAGGATGCGGTTCTATCACTGCTGCAGCCCAGGTTCGATCCTCGGACAGGAAACCAACCCCAGCCATTAGGGTTGCACATGCCTTAGTGGTCCCAAGCCCAGATAAATGGGGAGAGTTGCGTTAGGAAGGGCATACAGCGTAAAAACGTGCCAAATCAAACATGCGGATAATCTGCTGTGGCGACCCCTAACGGGAGAAGCCGAAAGAAAGATTAATCAGATTAGACATTGATATTAGGAAAGAAGGCATGGAGTGTCAACATTATAATTCATTTCAATTCATGTTCCGGAAACCTTCAGTCAAAGGGTACTGCAAATCTAAAAAAAATATATATATTTTCCTATTTTTATATGTAAAAAATTTTAAATAAAAAATGCTTTATTCAGTTGGTTCAACTTTTGACACAAATCGTAATATTTTATTCCTCATCTCTTTAGTTCTAAAACAATATACAAAAGGATTTACTAAAGCAGGACCAATAATTGACCCAATTCTCAGGCCATTCCGTTCCTCAAGTGATAAAACTACCCCAAGCCTGGTTATGACTGCTAGAATAAATGTTGGTCCATAATAGCAAATTATTACAATTAAATGACTTAGACAAGTATGAAACACTTTTGTCTTGCTACCTTTTAAGGTCATTTTGACAACAACAAAAACTATCTTTAAATAAGATAAACAAATGAAACTGAATGTTCCAAACATCAGGATAAAGGTGAAACTTGATATTAATTCAAAATAGCGGGTTGGATCTATACAACTGGTTCTGACAACAGCTGCGTAATCACAAAAAACATACTTTACAGCTGAGGAGCATAATGGTAAAGGAATTACAGTAACAGGAACAATTGTTATTACAGTAAGACCCAATATCCATATTAAAAATGTGAGAATAATGGAGCGAACGTTTGTTAGAATTGCATGGTAGTGCAGTGGCTTGAGTATGGCAATTAATCGGTCAAAAGCCATAACTGAAATAGTAAAAACCTCCATCACAAAACATAAACTAAAGCCATACATTTGAAAGATGCATGATATGTAAGTTATTGTTTTATAGCCAACTATTAGAATGCCTATCATAGTTGGACATGAACATGTACAGGAGAGCATGTCCACAATTGCTAAATTGCAGATGAAGAGATACATCGGCTGGTGTAGCTGTTTATCAGCAACAATGAAGCATATGTTTGCCAGGTTTGCAAGCATTGTAAGAATATATGCAGCAAGTATGACACAACCAACAATCACTGGTTTTTCTAAAGTGTCAAATCCTGTAAGAACAAATTGATCAATTTTTTTACGGGAAATATTTTGATCCATGGCCTGCTGTACTCTTTACTAATGAACACGGTATACAAGTTATTTTTAATATCATAATACTTGACAAAAGTCTACAAATGTAAGCTATTTCAAGTCACAATTGTAAGTTATTTCAATCCATCCATCCTCTTGTGTTCCTTGCTTTCTCTGTGAGTCATCTAAAGTGTGAGCATCAAGAAGTTACTCAGTGTCCAGGCAACAGAAACAGAAACGACCATAGTACACATCTATCCAAAACAGACTGTGAAAGCCACTTCAAATAGCTCTTTATATAATTCATTTGGAACCATCTAATTGGTTTAACATCTATATTATGTTTCTATTCTTAACCCTATGAGCCAATCTAAAACTAGTCACAAGATTCCTGCAGGGTCACCTTAGTTACAGTTCATCATAATAGTCAATTATAATTCAGGGTCATGATGCTATCCAGAGAATTGGTGTCCATAATTATAATAACATTTTGTCTTTAAAAGCTTTAAGTGGATATTTGAAATTATATTAAGTTATATAAATAATTACCCACCCACACTGTACCTAGACAAGAGATTATTATACAATACATCCAAAAAGCATACAGACAACGTATTTAAGTGTTATTTCTATTGTATTAATAAATTATTAACAAAATAATTATGGTTAATTAAAAAAAAAAAAAAAAAAAAAAAAAAAAAAAAGAGGGGTGTGTCCAGAGCTCTTACCTCATCCCACTGAACCCTTTATAATTATTTATAATGTGGGGGATGATCCAGACCTTCTCTCCTAATATCACTGTCTAATCTAACTATTGTTTTCTTTAACTGAATAAGCACAATTTCCTATAGCCCTTCTTTAAAATCTATTGGGAAGCTTTCCCAAAAAAACTCAGGTTATGATAACATCTTTGGAATGGAATGTTCAACAAGAACAGATCAGTGTGATGGCCAGTGTCCATTTACATAAAGTCATGTATGTTTAACTCTGAGAAAGTGAGAAACGCCGTATTTTTCTGCTCTAGGGGAGAGAATTGTGATTGCTGTTAAAAATATTTATACATTTATTTATTCATTTATCTATTAATTTCCCTTCCAGATTTTCTGGCAATAGTTTCTTAAACCAACTGTGAAACAAAATATCGCAAACAGTTCCTGAGTCTGCCCTGATACTGATGGTGCTCTATTCTGATGTAAGATGCCCAGACTACTTGAACCAGCTTATTTCGACCCCTTAAAAAATCATTGATGCTGTCAAGGTTGAAAATTTTGAAGTACTAATGCCCCCTTATTAACTACACAGTTCCTGTATGCAGCTTAATAAATTATATACCTTTTTTATGAAAGAAAAAAAAAACTGTTTTTAAAAGCTCTGTTGAGATTGGAATATAATATGATACACAATGAAGCACTAAAAAAAGTGTATATGCTTTGTTTTTAAACTGTTTTAAATCTTTGTTAAATGGTTTATTTTAGTCAGGCCAAAACACTGTTAAAACACTGATATAACAAATTTTATGGTTTAAAAAGCGATGAAAAAATTAAACAAGCTGTAAGCAGAAAAAAGAACTGTGAAATACACTTTTTGTTTGGTATATCATTTCTTGGTGTATATAAAGTTATAAAAAATATTTAAGAAAATAAACCTATTACAATCCACACTTCAAATTAAGACTGCAAAAAGCTTTTATTTAAATAGCATAGTACAAAATAGTAGACTCTGAACAAAGCATGTGTCTGCATCCAATTATTCATTCACTTTTAAAATATTTCTTTTATGCAATATCCATTTTTTTAACATTTTTATTTTTTTTTTATATGTGCTTTGCATTAGGTGTTATATGTTTTCCTACTGGAGAGCATCTCTTAACATAATGTTTTTTTTTTTTTAACTTAACAAAATCTTTTTGAGCATGTGCAGAGAAAACAGAAATGTTAAAAAAATTATTAATCAGATTAGACATTGGTGTTAGCAAAGAAGGCATGGAGTTTCATTCACATTATAATTCATTCCATTCCATGTTCCGGTAACTGTCAGTCAAAACGTGCCGCAAATCTAAAAAAATAAAAATAAATTCCAAACTTAATACATAAAAAAGGAAAAAAAAAATCCTTTATTTAGTTGGTTCAACTTTTGACACAAATCTTAATATTTTATTCCTAATTTCTTTAGTTCTAAAACAATATACAAAAGGATTTACTAAAGCAGGACCAATAATTGACCCAATTCTCAGGCCATTCCGTTCCTCAAGTGTTAAGGCTAACCCAATCCTGGTTATGACTGCTAGAATAAATATAGGTCCATAATAGCAAATTATTACAATTAAATGACTTAGACAAGTATGAAACACCTTTGTCTTGCTACCTTTTAAGGTCATTTTGACAACAACAATAACTATCTTTAAATAAGATAAACAAATGAAACTGAACGTTCCAAACATCAGGATAAAGGTGAAACTTGATATTAATTCAAAATAGGGGGTTGGATCTATACAACTGGTTCTGACAACAGCTGCGTAATCACAGAAAACATACTTTACAGTTGAGGAGCATAATGGTAAAGGAATCACAGTAACAGGAACAATCGATATTGCAACAAAACCCAATATCCATATTAAAAATGTGAGAATAATGGAGCGAACGTTTGTTAGAATTGCATGGTAGTGCAGTGGCTTGAGTATGGCAATTAATCGGTCAAAAGCCATAACTGAAATAGTAAAGACCTCCATCACGAAACATAAACTAAAGCCATACATTTGAAAGATGCATGAAATATAAGTTATTGTTTTATAGCCAACTATTAGAATGCCTATCATAGTTGGACATGAACATGTACAGTAGAGCATGTCCACAATTGCTAAATTGCAGATGAAGAGATACATTGGTTGATGTAGCTGTTTATCAACAACAATGAAGCATATGTTTGCCAGGTTTGCAAGCATTGTAAGAGTATATGCAGCAAGTATGACACAACCAACAATCACTGGTTTTTCTAAAGTGTCAAATCCTGTAAGAACAAATTGATCAATTTTTTTACGGGAAATATTTTGATCCATGGCCTGCTGTACTATTTAGTAGTGAACACAGTATACAAGTTATTTTTTTTATATCATAATACTTCACAAGAGTCTACAAATGTAAGTTATTTCAAGTCACAATTGTAAGTTATTTCAATCCATCCATCCTCTTGTGTTCCTTGCTTTTTCTGTGAGTCATCTAAAGTGTGAGCATTAAGAAGTTACTCAGTGTCCAGGCAACAGAAACAGAAACGACCATAGTACACATCTATCCAAAACAGACTGTGAAAGCCTCTTCAAATGGCTCTTTATATAATTCAGTTGGAACCATCTCATTGGTTTAACATATATATTATGTTTCTATTCTTAACCCTATGAGCCAATCTAAAATTAGTCGCAAGATTCCCGCAGGGCCACCTTATTTACAGTTTATCATAATAGTCAATTATAATTCAGGGTCATGATGCTATCCAGAGAACTGGTGTCCATAATTATAATAATAATAAAAAAAAATAACATGTTGTCTTCAAAAGCTTAAAGTGGATATATAAATTCATATCAAGTAATACAAATAAATATGCCAAAATAATTACCCACCCACACTGTACCTAGATAAGAGTACATCCAGAAAGCATCCAGATACCATTTTTTTTTATGTATTTTTTAATGTATTTTTAATGTATTAATTATTTTTTTACAAACTAATGAAGGTAAATAAAATAAAAAAAAAACATGAGTGGCATGTCCAGAGCTCTCACCTCATCCCACTGAACCCTTTATAATTATTTATAATGTGGGCGATGCTCCAGACCTTCTCTCCTAACATCACTGTCTAATCTAACTATTGTTTTCTTTAACTAAATAAGCACAAATGTCTATAGTCCTGCTTTAAAATATAATGGGAGGCTTTCCCAAAAAAACTCTTTGGAATAGAATGTTCAACAAGATCATATAAGGGTGATGGCTGGTGTCCATGGCTGGTTTATCTGCTCTAGGGGAGAGAATTGAGATTGCCCATGAAACTAAATATTTATTTTTTCATTCATTTATCCATTCATTTCTCCTCCAGATTTTCTGCCAATAGTTTCATAATCCAACTGTGAAACAAAATATCACAAACAGTTCCTCAGTCTGCCCTGATACTGATGGTGCTCTATTCTGATGTAAGATGCCCAGACTACCTGAACCAGCTTATTTCAACCCATTAAAAAACCATGGCTGCTGACAAAGGTTTTAAATTCTGAACTACTATTGCCACTTAATTAACTACACAGTTCCTGCAAACAGCTCAAAAATGATTTAGCATTTTTATGTGAACAGAACTGTTTTCAAAAGTTCTGTTGAGATTGGAATATATTATGATACATAATGAATCGATAAAAAATCTAAATATGCCTTGTTTGTAAACTGGGGTTCTGCTTTAAAACCAGAAAACAACTGTAACATTGGATCAATTTACCTTTTGTTAAGAAATACATTCTTTAATACATGCATCTTCATTAAATGTTTTATTTCAGTCAGGCCAAAGCAACATTTAACAAATTATAACAAATAACATATGACATATTTTATGGTTTAAAAAGGAAACACAAAGTAAGCAGAAAAAATTACTTTGAAATACACATTTTTGTTTTCTATATTATTTCTTGGTGTATATGAAGTTATAAACAATCTTTAAGAAAATAAACCTGACATTACAATCCACACATCAAAATAAAACTGCAAAAAGCTTTTATTTGAATGGCATAATAGAAATAGCAAACCTTGAACAAAGCATGTGTCTGTATCCCATTATTCATTCATTTTTTAATATTTATTTTATGCAATATCCATTTAATTATTATAATTATTATTATTTTTTTTTATTTGTAATGTGCTTTGGATTAAATATGTTTGTATTATATGTTTTCCTACAGGAGAGCATCTCTAAACATAATGTAATTTTTTTTTTTTTACTTAAAATTATTTTGACCATGTACAGAGAACACAAAAACGTTAAAGCAAACATTAATCAGATTAGACATTGATGTTAGGAGAGAAGGCATGGAGTATCATCCACATTAAAATTCATTCCAATTCATTTCCAGGAAACAATCAGTGAAAGGGTGCCACATATCTAATAAAACATTTTTTTTCCAATCTTTATACACAAAAACATTGATAACATGCTTTATTTAGTTGGTTCAACTTTTGACACAAATCGTAATATTTTATTTCTAATTTCTTTAGTTCTAAAACAATATACAAAAGGATTTATTAAAGAAGGACCAATAATTGACCCAATTCTCAGGCCATTCCTTTCTTCAAGTGATAAGGCTAATCCAAGCCTGGTTATTACTGACATCATAAATATAGGACCATAATAGCAGATTATTACTATTAAATGACTTAGACAAGTATGAAACACTTTTTTTGTATTACCTATTGACTTCATTTTGACAACAACAATAACTATCTTAAGATAAGATAAACAAATGAAACCGAATGTTCCCAACATTATAGAAAAGGTGTAACTTGACATTAAATTAAAATAGGGTTCTGGATCTACACAACTGGTTCTGACAACAGCTGCATAATCACAGAAAATATATTTTACAGTTGAGGAGCATAATGGTAAAGGAATCACAGTAACAGGAACAATTGATAATGTAGCAAAACCCAATATCCACAGTAAAAATGTTAGAAGAACAGAACGTATATTTGTTAGAATTGCATGGTAGTGCAGTGGCTTGACTATGGCAATTAATCGGTCAAAAGCCATAACAGACAGAGTAAACACCTCCATCACAAGTCCCAAACTAAAGCTATACATTTGAAGGATGCATGGTAAATAAGTTATTGTTTTAAAGCCAACTATAAGAATGCCTATCATAGTTGGACATGAAGATGTACAGTAGAGCATGTCTACAACTGCTAAATTGCAGATGAAGAGATACATTGGTTGATGTAGATGTTTATCAATTACAATAAAACATATGTTTGCCAAGTTTGCAAACATGACAAGAATGTATGCACTGAGTATGACACAACCAATAATGACCGGCTTTTCTACATTGTCAAATCCTGTAAAAACAAATTGATTTATAATTTTACTGGACACATTTTGAACCATGATCTACTTAGTTAATAAGAGTGAAAACCATGTACAAATTCTAATGATATTGAAATATTTAGACTATAAAAGTTATTATGAGCCACCCATTTTCCTTTGCTTTTCTTCAAAGTTATTCAAAGTATAAGTACCAAGCAGTTCCTCGCTGTCCAAGCAACAGAAAGAGACACACAGTGTTAAAACAGACTCTGTAAGGCTCTTTTTATAATTCAGGTGGAATTCACTCATTGGTTTTAAACAAACCAACCCTATAGGCTAGTCTAAAATTAGGCACCAACAGACTCCTCCAGGGCCACCATAGCTGCAATTCAAATATTCAGTCAGTAAGTCAAATATAATCCAAAATCATAATCCCATCTATTTGTGTGCAACGATTATATTGCATATGTTTGATTTGTGTGCATGATTATAATTAGAAAGGTAAAAGATGAAATACGTATACCACCAACTCTATACTTCAGAAAAAAAGTGAACATTTGTGAACAGGTTAAAGCTGTTGTTTATGTAACCCAACTGGGTTATAGATGGACCTTGAGGTACTAATATTGTACTATTTTGAGGTAAATAAGGTACAAAATTTGCTTCCAACTGTCAAATGCTCTGAAACCGGGAGACAGATTTTAAACAAAAAATCCTGGAACCGACCTAACGTGCTCCGCTCCCAAGCAAGCCACACCCATAGCTCTTCAAAGCCTAGCTCACAAAGCAAGGTCTATTTGCGAACCCCAGGAACTGGCATTCCAGAACCAGAACCACAAGGAGCATGGGCACCCTTCTCGAAGAGTGCCCTTGGGGAGCGGAGCGATCGCATTGACATGCAAGCACAGTGCTTACAGCCGGCTCCCTCGAGACTCGACCTAGCCTGATCTGCTCCCAGTTGGCTATTTTTTTCAATCGACAAACAATTTAACACGAACTCCATGAGTTTTATAGCTTCCTGGTGATTACGTCACCCAGCTGGTGATGCCATGTGTCCAATTTGACTAATTACACACATTATTTTAGAGCGTGGACAACGCGGTTGCATTCCCAAAGCATTGCGATGCGGCTCGAGTTCAAATATTCAATTTTGGTAAAAGCAAATTTTACTACTTGTTTTTACTACAATTACCAGAAAACTGCATGGACAGCAAACATGGTCCTAAGAACAACACCCAGTCACCACAGATACTTTTAAGTTCAAACTTACTGTCTTACTGAACACAACTGGACCAAATTACATCCACACTCTTAGAATACAAGGCCTTGCATTCCACTTACTACAAAGTGTATATTTCATTGTATGTGTCATTTATAAATCCAGACTGTTTACACACATTTTTTCTTTCCAGTATTTTTATATAGTTTCTGACCTAACAATATAATTTGTGACCAAATTGACATAACTTCTCCTACCCGTATACCCCATGTCCCTCCTCTGCACATGTTCAAACCATTTCAATCTCGCCTTCCAGACTGTTTTTGCATTGTTTTTCTTTCCAGTATTTTTATATAGTTTCTGACCTAACAATATAATTTGTGACCAAATTGACATAACTTCTCCTACCCGTATACCCCATGTCCCTCCTCTGCACATGTTCAAACCATTTCAATCTCGCCTCCTTCACCTTGTCTCGTACATGCGCCGTCCCTAATAAACCTAATAAACTCATTTCTAATCCTGTCCATCCTCGTCACTCCCAACGAATACCTCAACATTTTAAGCTCTGCTACCTCCAGCTCCATCTTCTCTCTTTTATTTAATGCCATTGTCTCTAAACCATACAATATCACAGGTCTTACCAGAGTCCTATAAACTTTCCCTTGCACTCTTGCAGATACCCTTCTATCACAATTTACTCTCCACAGTCTTATACACTTTCTCTTTTACTCTTGCAGATACCCTTCTATCACAGCCATAAGGGTTTCACAAGCCAGTGCACTATCCGGGTCCCAAGGGTTGCATTAGGAAGGGCATTCAGCATAAAACGTGCCAAATCAAATATGCGGGTCACGAAAATAAAAAAGTTTATCAAATAAAAACTTTTTGTTATAGAGAAACATAATTTGAAATATTTGGGATAGAGGTATGTATGCAAACATTATAGCCTTAAAACATTTATTTCTGTTTGACATAATATATTGCAAATAGATGGCATGAGATCATTTTGTCCCAATTGTGTTTTGTCCAACAAAATTAAAACCAAAACATAAAGTTCTGTTTACCCAGTAGTTTTTATTTATAAGTTCAGAAGAAGAATCTTTTTTTTTTATCTAATAAAAGTAGATCATTTTCATTTAGAGCTTTAAGAACAAATGTAGACAAGTAAATTTCAAATATTAAATATACATACATTACAAGAAAATTCATATAATGGTACAAACTAATATGTAGTCTAGAAATGAATAAAGTGTTGAATAAAATGTGAACATAAGTTTTATCGGAAATGTGTGTAAACTTAAGGTTTCTTACTTTCAAATGGTTCAACTTTTGAAAATATTTTGAATAACTTATTTTTTATCTCCTTGGTTCTAAAGCAGTATATGAAAGGATTAACTAAAGATGGGCCGATAATTGATCCCACCATCAAACCATTTCTTTCCTCCAGTGTTAAAAGTAAACCAATCCTGGTGAGAACTATTCGTGTGAAACAAGGTGCATAATAACAGACTATGACTATAATGTGACTTAAACATGTATGTATAGCCTTTTTCTTATCAGAGTTTGAGTTCATTTTTGAAACAACAATAACAATATGTATATAAGATAAGCAGATGAAACTGAATGTAACAAAAATCAAGCAACTTGTTAAAATAGATATAGTATTAAAATATGGTTCTGGGTCTGCACAGCTTGCCCTTGTAATAGATGCATAGTCACAAAACATGTACTTCAGCGTAAAGTAACAAACTGGTAGAGGAACAACAGAAGCAGGCAAAATAAACATGGTTGAAGCTCCCACCAGCCAGAGTGAAATAATGATAAAAAAACATCGACAATTTGTCATAACAGTAGGATACCAAAATGGACTTCCTATAGCAATAAAACGGTCAAATGCCATGACAGCAATTGCAAACGTCTCCATTGTTGCTCCTAAATGGAAAGTGAACATCTGAACAATGCATGAATTGTAGTATATAGTTTTATACCCGACAAGAAGAATACCTATCATAGTTGGACATGAGCTTGTACAGTGAACCATGTCTACAAGTGCTAAATGGCAGATAAAAATGTACATAGGCTGGTGCAGATGTTTATCCATTATGATAAAGCCAATGTTTGCAATGTTACAAATCATAGTAAGCACATACAGTATCAGCATGATCACTCCAACAGCCAGAGGTCTTTGTACAGTGTCAAATCCAACAAAAACAAATTCAATAGTGGCTTTCCCAGTATTGTTTTGAACTGACATGATGAATTAAAGTGCTGTTAATTTTAAAAAATAAAAAATAATGTGCGAGACAATCATTTGTAAAAAAACATTTGTAATTCAAAAAGCATGACTAATGTCCCTAATTTATTTGTTAGATGAGATGCATTACAGCTGCCTAAAGAAACATTTGACGTATAAAATAAGATGGACGTTTATTTATATGCATTACTATGTTTTTCATGAAGACGCTAATTGGGTAATCCAAAGTACAACCCTATTCCCCTCCCATTTTACCTGCCAACATATCGGAAATGATTCCTTCCTAAGTTTTCTTACTTTTTGGGCTTTGTTGTTTGATGCCTGGTCTCAAATTGATGCCATCAATTTCTCATTTATAGTACTAATATGCAGTATACGGTTTACCTTTCTTTGCACAGTTTCTCTTAATTTATTTGCTATTTATGTCGCTGGTTGGATGCTAATTTCTGTTTCTCAGTGACACTGAGTAGAAGAATGGTGACAGTGACCATAATCTTGACATTAAACACAATAAACCTAACCTACGCTATATGAAAATGTACATTTACATTTATGGCTTTAATTCCTTTTATGAAGCAATAGAACATTTGTGAACATCTTACCATTGCATTTTTTGCATTTTTGTATTGGTAATGTTTTACAAAATGACTAATTGAAATGTAATGAATTGAAAAATCTGAAATATTAATTGTATGACCAGAGAATTTCTTTGCCAGAATTGGCACCCAATTACAATTTTCAGAATACAGGCCTACGAACATTGCTGACAAGAACTACAACACCTAGTCACTACAGACTTTCTCGTGTTCAAGCAAAATATTTTAATGATTTCACACACCTGTGTGTGAAGTTACAAGTTACAATTACAGCCACACTAACAGTATATAAGGACCCATGTTCCACTTTCTGTATGTACATTAAGTATATATGATGTGTTTTTTCTGTTAGTTGAGGCTAGAATGTTTATTCATAGATTGTATTTCTGCAACTGTGTTTGTAGTTTGCCTTCACTGTGACAAACAGATTGAAATGTCATAAAAAAATTTATGAACATTTAGAAGTGGACAGACCTGTGTCATAGCTGCAAAAATAGATAAGTGCCACACAGCCTAGACTTGCAAGCAAGGACAATTGTCTAACAATTTATTTGTCTTATTGATTGGACAAACTCTGGTTATATTTAGTTGATAATATTTACTTTCTATTTTACTAAGATGAGCAAAAGCAAAAATATGTTATTTATTATAATAATATTTATTACCAAAATGTATTCGTTTAGTTTACTTAAAATTACTTAAAATCCATAATCTATGTGAGTGGTACTTAATGAAAATATGAATGTACATGTAAGTGGTTATATCACTCTATTTGAGGGGCATAGATTGTATTAGATTACATTGAGTTAGAAGTGTATATACACTATATACAGAACACAATCATAAATGCAACACTTTTGTTTTTGCCCCTATTTTCTATGAGCTGAACTCAAAGATCTAGGACTTTTTTTACACAAAAGGCCTATTTGTCTTAAATATTGTTTACAAATCTGTCTAAATCTGTGTTAGTGAGCACTTCTCCTTTGCCCAGATAATCCATCCACATCACAGGTGTGGCATATTTCACAGTATTGGGGGGGTCCGAAAACCAGTCAGTATCTGGTGTGACCACCATTTGCATCACACAGTGCAACACATCTCCTTCGCATAGAGGCTATTGATTTTGGCCTGTGGAATGTATGCAGGAACTTAAACACGCCGTTGTATATGCCAGTGAGGACAACGAGCATGCAGATAAGCTTCACTGTGACAGTTTCTGACAGTTTGAGCAGAAATTCTTTGGTTATGCAAACCGATTGTTGCAGCAGCTGTCCGGGAGGCTTGTCCCAGACAATCTTTGAGGTGAAGGTGCTGGATGTGGAGGTCCTGGGCTGGTGTGGTTACATGTGATCTGCGGTTGTGAGGCTGGTTGGATGTACTGCCAAATTCTCTGAAACGGCTTATGGTAGAAAAATTAACATTCAATTCACGGGCAACAGCTCTGGTGGACATTTCTGCAGTCAACATGACAATTGTAGGCTTCCTCAAAACTTGCAACATCTTTGGCATTGTGCTGTGTGATAAAACTGCCCATTTTAGAGTGGCCTTTTATTGTGGCCAGCCTAAGGCACACTTGTGGAATAATCATGCTATAAAAACAGCTTTTTGATATGTCACACCCGTAAGGTGGATGGATTATCTCAGCAAAGGAGAATTGCTTATTAAAACAGATTTAGACAGATTTGTGAAGGATATTTGAGAGGCCTTTGTGTGTAAACAGAAAAAAAGTCTTAGGTATTTGAGTTCAGTTAATGAAAAAAATGGGGGCAGAAATATGTGTTGTGTTTATAATTTTGTTCAGTGTATATACATTCTATACAGAGAAACTGCATAGAGAACAGTAAAAACTCATTAAAAAAAATATTAAATGAGGTAATGAGCTGACTCTGTAATAATAAATGTTGCATTATTGAAACACTGTGCCACTTTGCTGTTTACTTACATGAAGAGATTACATGTAAGTATATGAAGTACAGTATATGAATTGATATATTATTTCCAGTTCCAGGAATCTATGAAGCTATATAGCAAATATAGTATGGAATATATGATGCATTTTATTATGCATTTTTAGTGTATATCTGCTTGTAGGCTTCTTTATGACCTTCGAAATGAAAACTTCTATCTGGGGAAGAGCAGTTAAAGAGCAAAATATTATTTCGTCTTCTCCCATTAGCGGTCATCAGTCTTCATACCCCCTTGTCTTCTCCATCTCCCTCTTTCAAACCAACTACCTGTATGTGTTCCCTCACCACATCCATAAAACTCTTCCTTGGCCTTCCTCTTTTCCTCATTCCTAGCAGCTCCATCCTCAGCATTCCCCATATATATATATATATATATATATATACACAATATAACCCATCTCCCTCCTCTGCACACACATGTACTCTGTCTTACTCCTTCTGACTTTCAAGCAATAATTTTTATCTTGAATCTTTTTATGTAGTTGTTTTTATATATTTTGCTAAAATGACATACAATTATATAAGATTAAAATTATTAGTGTTTTTTTGGGAAATAGTACAAACTGGAATAGACATGTAATAATGAATATATCTGGTATAACCTATAAACATAAAATTTCACAGGTATAGATCAAAGGTAATAGTGAAAGGTTAAAGATCATGGGGGAGGGGGCAATAATATTGCGTTAATTATTGACAGTTGTAGAGCTCTTCCTTTGACTTAATACGTTTAGTTTTTTTGTAACTTTATGTTGGTAGGTATAAGACAAAGGGGGTTTATTGTTGTGTGAATAGTTAAACCCCTTTGGAAGTTAAGAAAAAAAAAATTAAATACAGACACAAACAAACCTACACACACACACACACACACACACACACACACACACACACACACACACACACACACATTTAGGTGTCATTTGTTCTATTAGTGTGTCAGGGCCGGAATCCCACCTTGGACATTGAGGTTAAACATTGACAGGTGTATTGAACTCAAGAATTCTTTGGACACAATTAGTTTAGTTTGTTGTATCTTGATGTTGGTAGGTGTAAGACAAAGGGGGTTTATAGCTGTATGTGAAAAGTTGATCTCGTTAAATATTGATGTTCCATTAGTATTACATAGCCTGAATCCCACCGCATTTGTTAAAAAGAAATGTAAACACATACACACACAAGTACACACACAAGTACACACACACACACACACACACGTCATAATGTGACGCATGCATGTCATAATTTAATAATTGCATTAATTCTCTTAGTCTAAGATACCTGTCTGATGCAGTGCTCCATTATATTGTGTTCCTCTAAAATAATTATGGTTACATTTGTAAAATATATTTCTTATTGGTAAGTTACTATTGAATAACAATAGCTAGTTAGAACTCCCATACCTGATGGCACCACTCAAAGACACTGAAAACATTACTTTTAATAGTTGTTCATGAAAAGAAAAGCTTGCTGTTTTAACATGATGTGTTTTCTGTGGTGTTGCTGCATTGTCATAATAATATAACATTGAGCTATGGAGCCTAACTTTGTACCTAATGCAAACAGGTATTTATAAAAAGGTCAGGCCTTATATTTAAAAAGGAGCTAATACCTGGGAAGTGGTTGTATTTCCTTTCAAAATGTAGACCATTCTAGACAAAATGTTGAAATAGGAAATACTTGTTCTATACCATCGATCATCATCATTATTATTGAAACCTGATAAAAAAATTAATGTATACTATTTATAAAATAAATGATTAGCTAATATCAGGTGAGTCAAGGCCAATTAGATACAATGTTTGTCTTTTCTCCATTCAGATTGTAAGAAAAATAAATAATGAGCTTTGTGTGTGCATGCACATGTGTGCTCATGTGTATACAGCTTTGTTATGCTGTTTCCTAAGAGAATGCAGTAGAAGCTTTTGCTTCCTTAACCTCCCAAGGGCATCCAGGGATAATTACTGGTAAACATGTGGATAATGAAGACTACAGGGAAGGTGGCTAATTGGTGAACTCTTTCTGTTTGTGTCACAGTGTCTTTATTTTGGTATACTTTCAAATTAAATCCCCTGTTTCATGTAAGTTAATAGCAGGTGATTAGAGAGCAAGTTTCTGAAAGTATTGCATCACATTGTGTCAGGTGAATGTAGCTTTATTGTAAGAACAAATTATTTGCTTGTCAAATCTGTTCATGATTTGGTTCTAACCTTTTATAATGTACACCTAAGAATGTTCAGCTGTAACAACAACATACATTTTACCCCATGTACCCCAAGTGTCTCAGGATGTCTTATACTATTAAAATAATACTTTTTTATTCAGGGCATAGGGAATAGATATAATTTAATTTACCTAATAACAGAGTTACCCCATGGGGAGTAATAAAATAAATCACACAAAATCCCAATAGATAATATCCACACCAGTGCAAAATAATTGTCTCAATAGATTTGTCCATTGTGATGCCTGTTTGCATGTATACAGCAAGAACTAAATGTTTTTACATGAACCCTGGTCAGATAGTAGATAGTGGTGGCTGTATTATAACAAAATGTCACTAGATGCAGGTAAATATGCAAAGAGACTATGTTTTAACTGATTATGTGCACATGAACCTAGACCAAGACTTTTATTATTTTTTATTTTTTGCAGACAATTTCATTTCCACTGCAATTTTACTGCTTATTTTTTATCTTGGAATCCTTTCCCAAATTGTTTTAAAAGCTGTTATAGCCTTTTGAAAGCATATATTTTATTGCCCATTATTGCAGCAACTGTATAATGTGACGACGAGCCACTGACCTTTGCACAAAGGAGGCGATATGCTCTGAACAGAACCACTGACAGGGTGCTGAATAGACATGGCTGGAGAAAGATAATAAGCATGGCAGCTCATCAGCATTAATGAGCAGCGAGGAGATATAAAAGGACGCTGAGGAGGCTACATGATGGAGATGATTTTGCTACACAGTAATGGTCAAACTTGCTCTTTCTTTAGTTAGCAGCAGCAGCAGAGTTGACTCCCAGAGCCCCACACTGCACCTTGTAATGAGAGAGACAATACTTGGCTCATTGCTCATCAGATTGCTTTGACCTCCTTTTACCAGCATCAACTGCATGGCACGCTCCAACTCCTGCCTATGGGCTTACACATTCTCACATTCTCACACACACACACACACACACACACACACACACACACACACACACACACCCTTCTTTACAACACCCTCACTAAAAGCACTCCATTCCCCCTCTCTTCTGAATGATTTACATTAAAAACACCATCATTGTACATATACACCTTATTCTTGTGTGTATCATTTCTGTGCTCTCCCATTGCTGCAGTGTGGCACTACACTGGTGGAGAATGTGGATTTAAAAACAGACTTGTAAATTTCCATAAAAAACATATATAATTATAGACCAAATGTTCCAAACTGACCAAACATCTCCTGAAGACCAACCTCTAACAAAAGGGGGTTCACCCAGGTGATAGCCGAGGGAGTTAATTGCATCAGATAGGTGCTGCAGGAAAACTAAAGAGGTGACTACATCCCCCTTACTCGCACAGGAGGCGCAATGCCTCATAACACAAATGTCTACGACCGACAAGGTGGAAATATTCTGCAAGGATGTGTGGCATAGAGATGCAGTGTCTTGTTCCCTCTTGGAACCATGATTAAATATTCAACCTGGAGACGTTTCCCTCCAGGAACTCGAGCTGCTTCAGAAACACTTTGGGAACGTGAGTCTAATCAAGCCAAACTGACCAATCCCTGCCTAGTGTGAACAGGCACAGCTAGGGCAAAGGACAGAGTAAACTTCAGGAAAAGAAGTGGTCACAGAGAGGACCTGAAGATCCGCTACTCTTCTGAGAGAGAGACGATGGCTAAGAGGAACACAGTCTTAACCGTGAGGAACCTCACAGGTACCTCGTTCAGAGGCTCAAAGGGAGGCTTTGACAGGGCCTCCAAGATAATGGGCCAGGCACTCTAGATCATACTGGAGGTCTAATATTGGTAAGCTTTGGCCCTGTAAGCAAACCCTAGGAACGTCCAGTGAGCTGGAAGGTTGTAAAAAACGTTGTACTGCCACCTGGTACACCGCCAAGACGTGCCAAGGGATCGCCTTACCACCACCAGGCCGTGAAAAGGAGGTCATACCCCCGCGGACTGAGCAACGTCTCGTCTCCAAGCTCATCAGAAGGTTATCTCTCACCTCCAAGCTCCTAGAAGGCTACGTCTCATGTCCAAGCGCCTCAAAAGGCGACGTCTCGCCTCCAAGTCCCACCGACGGCAACGTCATGCCTCCAAGTTCCTCCGAAGGCGACGTGAGGCTTTAAGTCCCCTCCAAAGGTGATGTCAGGCTTCAAGTCCCCTATAAAGACACCCACGCAATCCAGGGTCCCTCAGAAGCTGTCGTTGCGAACCTAGGTCCCTCCTAGAGAGACAACAGGGTCCAAGACTCCGCAGAAAGTACCGTCGCACTTCAAAATTTCTCTGAAGGCGACAACGTGGTCAGAGATTCGTCCCAGGATGCTGTCGTGCCTCAAACACCTGTAGAGGGCACCACAGTACCTCAGACACCCATAGAGGACACCTTTCTGAATCCTGCCAAGGGCGCCACCGTGCTCCTGAAGTCTGTCAAGTGCACCGTCGGACCCCGGTGTTGGCTTCAAACCTCCTTACTCAAATTCCGTGGATTACTTGCGTTCCATGGATATTTCCCTATCGGATTATACCAGCTTTACGGATTTAACCCGTGTTACGCTTTGTATGCTCTCTAACCGGTGTGTGTGTGTTTTGCAGTAATACAATAAACTATGATAGAGCTACTTCCGCTTTTGATCCGTGGTCCGTACCCTGACAACTGTTCTTCCTAAATTTTTTTAGTATATTGGACAATTTTTTGCCTTTGAACCAGGAGATAATTTAAGTTTTAACAATATACAAGAGCTCACTAAGATTCTCTCTAAACTGAAACAGAACCATGAAGTAGGCCATTTGAGATGGAGCCCAAGAAAATAAATAAGGAAGATGGAAGATAAACAGGCGATATATAAAGAGTATTATTTGTCAGCAGCAATGTAATTGGGTTGACCATTAGAATTGTATTTTTACTTTAACTGTGTATCCTATGATAAAGTCATCACAAATAGACATATAGTGACACTATTCTGTCAGCAGACAGCATCATCAAACACCCTGAAGGAGGTAGGAAGCCTGAAAACTCCATGTGTATATTCAGGATAAAGAGTTAAAAGTACTTGCTAGAAAAAGATAACTTTAATTATCAAATGTCTTCAGCTGTGGAATGTACAGAAAAACTGTGAACTAATTTCAAGAGGTAAAACTCATAACACATCCAAAAACAAAATAACAAATCTGGAACAAATAAACAAATTCAAAAACAAAATAACAAATACGCAAACACATTAACAAATTTGAAAACACAACAAGGTAGGTATACTTTGTGAATGGAACACTTACTTATCATTGGACGAGACATCTGTCATTCAAAATATACAGGTATGAAATCTTCTAACTTTGTTTCTTGTACACGTGTAAAGTTCTCCGTTTACTTAAAACTCTTTTTTATTTTGATTAGTGCACCTTTAAATATAAGAAAATAACATAAGTATCTGTTAGTGTTTTCTAATTTGTTAATTGTTAATTAGTTTTAGATTTGTTATTGTGTTTTGCACTTCTTGGCCACTGTAGTGAAAGGTATACACTTTTTTTTAGGGAAGGTCTTGTATATTTCAGCAATACAATGCTAAACCTCATACTGCATCTGTTACATCAGCATGGCTTTGTAGTAGAAAAGACTTGATGTTGAATGGGCCTGCAAGCACTCCAGAGCTTTCACTAATTGAACACATTTGGCAAAATGAAATAAATAATATAAAGAAAAAAATAAAACACCAGGACTGTTAATCAGGTAGAATAATGCATGGGAAAATATTATTTTACCATAATTTTAGCAACTGGTCTCCTTAGTTCCGAGATGTATAAATAGAATATAATAAAATAGAATAGTGGTTATATAAAAAGGAGGACACATTTGTTTATACACATTTGTTAATTTTGCCCTGTCCTAGCTTTTGTGAGATGTGTCACAGCCATCACGTTAAATAAAATACTTATTAATTATACTAAATGGAACATTTCTGCAGTTTGAACATTTGATATGTTTAACCCAGCCATTAGGGTTGCACAAGCCAGTGCACAAAAATTGGGCTACTGTTGGCCGAAGGAGGAGAAGGAGAGGAGGAAGACGTCTACAGAGACAGCAGAAAAAGAAGACATGTAGGAGAGTGGAGGTTAAGGTTGGTACATTAAATGTTGGGACTATGACTGGTAAAGGGAGAGAGGTAGCTGATATGATAGAGAGGATAAAGGTAGATATGTTGTGTGTTCAAGAGACCAAGTTGAAAGGTAGTAAGGCCAGGAACATTCGAGGGGGGGTTAAACTGTTCTATCATGGTGTAGATGGAAAGAGAAATAGTGTAGGGGTGATTCTGAAGGAAGAGTACAGTAAGAGTGTAGTGAAGTTTAAAAGAGTTTCTAATAAGGTGATGAACATGAAGCTGGAATTTAAAGGGGTAATGATAATTCTCATCAGTGCTTATGCGCCACAAGTAAGTTGTGAGTTGGAGGAGAAGGAAAAATTCTGGAGTAAGTTAGATGGAGTGGTAAAGGGTGTACCTAGTAATGAACAATTGGTGAATGGGGCAGACATTATTGGGCATGTAGGTGAAGGGAACAGAGGTGATGAAGTGATAGGTAGGTATGGCCTTAAGGAGAAGAATGTAGAAGGGCAGATGGTAGTAGATTTAGCTAAAAAGGATGGAAATGGCAGTGGTGAACACCTATTTTAAAAAGAAGGAGGCGCATAGGGTGACATATGAGAGTGGAGGAAGGTCACACAGGTGGACTATTTTCTATGCAGGAGATGCAACCATGAAAAAGATTGGAGACTGTAAGGTGTAGGCAGGATGGTGGTCTGTAGGATGGTTTTGAAGGTGAAGAAGAAGAGGGGAGTAAGGCCTGAAAGAAGAATAAGATGGTGGAATAAGGAAGTGAAAGAAAGCAAAAGGAGAATGAAGTTGGCAAATTTGGAATCAACAGAGTGATGAGAAAAGTAGGCAGGAGTACAAGGAGATGCGGCAGCAGGTAAAGAGGGATGTGGCGAAAGCCAAGGAAAAGGCATTTAAGGGGCTGTATGAGAAGTTAGACACTAAGGAAGAAGAAAAGTATTTGTACTGTTTGGCCAGGCAGAGGAACCGGGCAGGGAAGGATGTGCTGCAAGTTAGATCAATAAAGTTAGGAGAGTATGTTGAGAAGATGAAGGGGAATATTTTGAGCAGCTGATGAATTAGGAAAATGAGAGAGAGAAAAGGTTGGTTGGAGATAGCAAAGCAGGAAGTGGATACAATTAGTAAGGAGGAAGTGAGAGCAGCGATTAAGAGGATGAAGAGTGCAAAGTTGGTAGGACCAAATGACATACCGCTAGAAGCATTGAGATGTTTAGGAAAGATGGCAGTAGAGTTTTTAACTAGATTGTTAAACAGGATTTTGGAAGATGAGAGGATGCCTGAGGAATGGAGAAGGAGTGTGCTGGTGCAGATCTTTAAGAATAAGAAGTGCTGTTGATCAGTCACACCATGGAGTTATGGGAAAGAGTAGTAGAAGCCAGGCTGAGAGAAGAGGTGACCATCTGTGAGCAGCAGTATGGTTTCATGCTTAGGAAGAGCACCACAGATGCATTATTTGCTTTGAGAATGTTGATGGAGAAGTATAGAAAAGGTCAGAAGAAGTTGCATTGTGTGTTTGTAGATTTAGAGAAAGCATGCAATAGGGTGCCAAGAGAGGAGTTGTGATATTGTATGAGCAAGTCAGGTGTTTCAGAAAAGTATATGAGAGTGGTGCAGGACATGTATGAGGACAGTGTGACAGCAGTGAAATATGCAGTAGGAACGACAGACTGGTTTAAAGTGGAGGTTGGATTGCATCAAGGATCAGCTCTGAGCCCTTTCCTGTTTGCTGTGGTGATAGACAGGTTGTCTCAGTGGACCATGATGTTTGCGGATGATATTGTTATTTGTGGTGAGAGTAGGAGGCAGGTGGAGAAGAACCTGGAGAAGTGAAGGTACACACGGGAGAGAAGGGTAATAAAAGTCATTAGGAGTAATACAGAGTAGGTGTGTGAATGAGAGGGAGGGCAGTGGATTGGTGCAGTTGCAGGGAGAAGAGGTGGTGAAGGTGGAGTTCAGGTACCTGGGGCCAACAGTGAAAAGTAATGGAGAGTCTGTTAGAGAAGTAGAGAAAAGAGTGCAGGCAGGGTGGAGTGGGTGAAGAAGAAAGACAGGGGTAATTTGTGATAGAAGGGTTTCTGCAAGAGTGTAAGGTAAAGTTTATAGGACTGCGGGGAGACCTGTTATGCTGTATGGTTTGGAGACAGTGGCATTGAGTAAAAGAGAGGAGGTGGAGCTGGAGGTAGCAAAGCTGAAGATGTTGATGAAGATGTTTTCGTTAGGAGTGACGAGAATGAAAAGGATTAAAAACGAGATTATTAGAGGGACAGTGCATATAAGGTGTTTTGGAGATAAGGTGAGGGAGGCATGTGCATGAGCAGAGGAGGGACATGGGATATATAAGTAGGAGAATGCTAAGGATTGGGCCGCTAGGAGGAAGGAAAAGAGGAAGGCAAAAGAGGAGGTTTATGGATGTGGTGAGGGAAGTAATGCAGGTAGTTGGTTTGAAAGAGGCAGATGTAGAGGACAGGGGAGGGAATGGAGACGGATGATCTGCTGTGGTGACCCCAAATGGAAGCAGTCAAAAGGAGAAAAAGAAGAATTTAATGAAATAAAACACATACACCTAATCACTCCACCCAACCATGAAGGGGTAGGGTGGGGTGGGGGGTCACCACCAGAACACATGCAAAACCCTGGGTAGATAAGGTTAATATTGTTGCTTCTACTTCTGTATGCAGGACATGCAGTGGTGGCTGTAATGGAAGGAGACTTGTTAAAATGTGTTAATTGTGTTTCTTGTTATATTAAAGCCATTCATTCTTACAGCATGAGATACCTGTCTGTGGTTTACTGCACTATTCTAATATGTTTCTGTATAATATTTATGTTTTCTATAGCTGTGGCATTATAATCATGGTTTTATAAGGTGGATTCATTCATGTAGGACACCAATAAAAGGCCTAGTGAAATGCATGGCCTGTGACTGGATAACAGATTTGGAATGCCTTGCTTTCGGTCTTCTCTGATTCAAAAAGGGGAAACAAAAAAAAACAAAAAAAAAAAAAATAAAAACCAAATGGATGGAAAAGTCAGATGTCTTATCTATATAGTATAGTGAGCCACTCCAGAATATCCTCCCATTAAAAAAATAAAATTATGGATGGAAAAGTCAGATGTCTTATCTATATAGTATAGTGAGCCACTCCAGAATATCCTTCCATTAAAAAAATAAAATAAAAATGATCATGTATATAAATGGTATAATGGTGAATTGGCATTCTTAATTCCCATTAAGTACACACAAATCATAATTAAAGTGTGTGAAGGAAGTGGAAGTCCAAAAAATGCAATTGAAAAAAGTAAAAAATAAACAGGTGGCATACACTAAGTATAATCTGTCAACAGGGACAAAATCAGGTTGCCAATAAAATATTATTCTTATTATATCTGTGTATCACCTGATAAAGTCAGCAGGGATCATGGATGGATGGATATAAAGTAAGTATATTCCACTGGCTGACCACCATTCAACACCCTGAAGGAGGTATAAAGACTTAAAAAACTCTGGTGTGTATTAAGAATGAAAAGTTAAAAGTACTCACTAAAGATAGAAATATTTTGATTATTAATGGTCTTAAGCTGCAGAATGTGCACAAAATTGTGAAATAACTTTAAAAGGTAACATTCACATTTTTTTTTTTACAGAGATGCATATTCTAATATTGCCATTAAAATTGATATTTTTATATAGTCCACTTTAATTTTACAAAACTATACAAAAAAAAAATTGTTTAAGTTTTTCTTGTGAATTGAATAAAGTTAAATATGTTGGGAAAATGCATATGATGCATAACATGCATAAGCTTGATGCACATTTGAGTGTATTTAAAGTATTTCTGTACACTAGGCCACCTCATCCCGTCTTTTCCGCTGACATCTGAAAATCGACGGATCATGTCTGAAGGAAATGTTACCAATGTGAAGAATTTTTTCATTCTGTGTCTTCCTGGACTTCCCCCTGATTACTATGGCCTTGTCTCAGCAGTTATGTTTTGTCTTTTATTGTGCACATTAATGGGAAATGGAATATTTTTTGCATTGTATATAAAAGAAAAAAGTCTTCAAAAACCTATGTATTTTATAATGTTAAATCTTGCTGCATCAGATGTTATGTTTAGTAGTGTAACTTTACCCAAGATGATTTCTAGATATTGGTTTGGAGATGGCACTCTTTCATTTGCAGTTTGCTTTATTCAAATGCATTTTGTGCACTATTTTGGTTCAGTTAATGCATTTATTATGGCCATCATGGCATTTGATAGATATGTGGCAATCTGTAATCCCCTCAGATACGCTAATATTGTCAAAGAATCCACTATATTGGGTTTATGTTTAGCATGCTGGCTGCTAGCTGAACCCACAGTCTTTTATTCAACTTTCAGGGCAGCCACTTTTTCTTACTGTGCTTCTAACAAAATTACACAATGCTACTGTGACTATACATTTGTCACAAGACTTTCATGCACTGACAGAGTACCCTATGTATTTTCAGCTGTATTTTCAGCAATGGTTGTGTTGCTCACACCATTAACGTTTATTTTATTCTCTTATAGTGCTATTATTGTGACAGTGTTTCGAATTTCATCCACACGTGGACGCCTAAAAACTCTCTCCACATGCAGTTCTCAACTTTTAATTATCACCCTCTATTTTTTACCAAGATGTTTAAATTATTTAGCGGGTACTATAGGTATCAGTTACAACATTGATGTACAAATAGTTCTGATTCTGTTGTATAGCTTGTTGCCCCCTTTGATCAACCCACTCATCTACTGTTTGAGGACAAAAGAAGCTAAGGAATGCTTGAAAAAACATTTAAAAAGATCACTGTTTTTGGAAATAAAGGTACAGGTTTCAACTCTTTCTGAATAATTTATTACCTATATTTACAAAATACAAAATGTATTGAAACTTTCAACCAAACACGTTTTTTTGCTTTTTTGGATTTCGATTTTAAAACATTTACATGTTTTAAGCTGCAATTCTATTTATGGATTATGCTCTCAAGTTTTAAGCTATTAAACATTGTTTAAATCATATTTACATTTCATTGATTTCATTAAAAGTCATAGATTTTTTTTAGAAATCAACAATATGGTATATTTCCTTATTTTGTGTTCTGTTGTAAATAAAACAATGATTTATGAGATTTAAAAATCATTGCACCATTTTTTATCCTTTTTTATTTTTTTTTTTTTTTACCAGTGGTTTATATCATGTATTGTTAAAAAGGCAAGCACAATGAGGTGATAAAAAAAAAGGTTCTTCAAATATAATTCTTTATTTATAATAACGTGTTCACCTTCTAATTAGTGTTATAATTAGTTGCAGTGGTGGCTCATAAAATTAATCCAAGATGGCAGCGCGGCAGTAGGTTGCAGCGGCCTCTCTGGATCCAAAAATTGTGCTTTCACCATATTTAGCCCAATCTTTCACAATACATGGACACCAGAGTCAGCTGTGTTCATGTGTACGACCACCAGACACTTTTACGGTACTTCATCATGCAACCAATAATCTGCATGATGAAGTTATTAATAACCTTCGCAACTTCGGCTTGCTGTGACCTCCGCCACAAAAACCGGGCCCCCAGGCCCTCAGTGTCACTTGATGTCATTGTCCGGGAGACGGGATGTCGAAAGCGATGCTCGAGAAAGCGGAAGCGTGGCAGGAGTCCATGCTAGGCAAAATGCTAAGCCTAGCCGGCTGGCTCTCCCGTCCATTTTTCTTTCAAACGACCGCTCCCTGGACAATAAACTGGATTACATCCGACTCACACGGCGAGAGTTTATCTTTGTTTTCATGGAGACGTGGCTTAGCGACAGAGCTCCGGAAGCCACCGTGTTTCATGCAGACAGAAACTCTTTGCAGTAAGACTCGCGGTGGTGGCGTGTGTGTTTATATCAACACGGAATGGTGCAAGAACTTTGTGCTTGTCTCACGCTATTGCTCATCGCTAGTGGAGTTTGTGACTGTTTGATGCAGGCCATTTTATTTACCATGGAAATTCACCACAGTTTTCATTGTCCGAGTGTACATTCCGGAAGTCTGCTAGACCTGACAACATTCCTGGCAGAGTGCTAAGGGAATGTGCAAAACAGCTAGCGGATGTCTTCACTGACATCTTCAACATCTCCCTGAGCAGCAACGTTGTTCCCACGTGCCTCAAGACAACGACCATTGTTCCCGTGCCGAAGAAGTCTCCTCAACCCTCCATTTGGCTCCTCCGTTGACAAAACCAAAGAGAGCGTTGTGGACTTCAGGAGAGCACAGAGCAACCAATCTCCACTGATTATTGATGGATCCTCATTGGAGATCGTCAAGAGCACCAAATTCCTTGGTGTTCATCTGGCGGACAACCGCACCTGGTCACTCAACACCAGCTCCATCACCAAGAAAGCCCAGCAGCGTCTCTAATTCCTGAGAAGGCTGAGGAAAGCTCATCTCCCTCCCCCCATTCTGACCATGTTCTACAGAGGGACCATTGAGAGCATCTTGAGCAGCTGCATCACTGACTGGTTTGGGAACTCACACACACACACACACAAACACACACACACACACACACACACACACACACACACACACACACACACACACACACACACACACTTTCAATGTGTGTTACTAAACTGTACAACCTGGACTTAACACTTAAAACACACTCATTACTCATTTTAATCCATTCCACCATAATTTATTTATTTATTATTTATACTTTTCTGTACTACACCATTTACCAGCTGTTTTTTGCACCTCTCACTGTATTATTCTGTAAAGCTGCTTTGAGACAATGCCTGTTGTGAAAAGCACTATAGAAATAAACTTGACTTGACTATTACACTGTTTACATGCTGTCTTTTGCACTTTTGACTGTTTTATACTAGACTGTTTACATGCTGTCTTTTGCACTACATTGTATCTGTTGCACCACATTGTGTCTGTTTATAATCACTCCCAGGTATAGTTATTTTTACAGTTCTCCTCGCACAGTACTGTATTATCAAAGAATACAGTATGTTTACTGGTCGGAGCTATTATGGGTTTTGTGTCTTGTCTTGTGTTTTCTGTCTGCAGTGTCTGTCTGTACTGTTTTTTTGTCTGCATTGTTTGCAGTAGGTTGCACTCGATGCACTTTATGTAGCTTGTACTGTGTTTTAGCTCTATGTTGTTGTTTAGTGTAGCTCTAGGGTTCCGGAGGAATGTTGTCTTATTTTTACTGTGTACAGTGTACCACTGTGTATAGTAGAAATGACAAAAAAAGCGTTTTGACTTGACTTGACTCAATGGTTTGAGTTGCTAATCACACAGTAATTGGTTCAAGATACTAGTATTTGCCCTTTAACATATCTGTCCCTCGAATTTTTATTCGAGAATGAAAGGTGCCGTGAGTGTCACATGTCATTTCTTGCTTACACCTGTACCATATCACCCTTAATTAGCACTTGTATATGGTCCCATATTTTACAGCAATTTTTGTCTCACATTTGTTTGTTTTGTAATAAGAGCAGTGGCTGACTATCAGGGCCAGCAATGCTTTCAGAATCACTGACATACATTGTAATATTTTTTTGCCCATTATGTATTTATATATTCCCAATATTATGTTCTCTTCAATTCATAGCGTTTCTCTCAGGTGACCCACACAGCAAATGTCTTTAAACAATAGAGTTTCTATCAAATCAGTATTAATTCTTATATCATTTGTAACCAGAGTCAAAGAAATCTGCGTTAAGAAATTAAAAAGTGGGGGTGCTTGCAGCATACAGATCACTAAAGCCATCTAGCAGGTAGCATTAACAATAACATTGTTTTTACATCCTTTGATTTGATTATTAGATAGCAGGCTTGTCAGATATTACAAATCTGTAGCAAATTGCACTAGTTCAAATATTTTCATGTGCATTTACTAGCTGTTTCTCCATTCCACAATGCTTGACGAAGGAGAAGAAAATGATTTGGTTGCAGATATACTTAAAAGGACATTTACAAGACTGACTTTTAAATAACAGCTGGACATCATTACGTTAATATTGAAGCTTCTGCTAGAGCAGTGTCTTTAGTGAAAGAAGACTTGTTAAATAAGGAGTTTTGGGGTTTCCTGCTTTAATAATAGCATTCATTCTCACTGAATGAGATGCAGTGCTCCGCTATACTGCTATTCTGTATAATATTAAAGGTTTATATACATGTGGCATCAGAATTTATTCAGGTAGGACACAATTGAAGGCCTAGGTGTAAAATGCATTCCCGGCAACTAGATAACATGTTTGGAAAGTACCACATATGGATGTATAAGTCAGGTGTTTCAATACTTATTGTTCCTATAGTGTAGGATGTGAGCATTATGATTAACAGATTGATCAAATTTTTAAACTGCTATCATAACATAAATTCATCAAAATAATAAACACTGTATTAGTATCCTATGCCAGTGAGCCACCCCAGAATAGTCTCCTCAGAAAAAGTTGAAAATCATTAAAAAGTAAAAAAAAAAAAAAAATTATAAAATGAAAAATAAAATAATAAAAAAGAAATATTGGAAACACCAGTCACGCCTCCCTCAAATGCTCACACTCTTGTTCAGACTCTCCCGCCTACTAATCACCTACACCTGTCCTCCATTTACCCATCCACATTGTAAGGTCGCTATTTCCATTTACTCACTGTCCGATCTGCCAGTTACAACCATAGATGACCAGGACTTCCTACCTGTCTTATTCTCTGTGCTTCCATGCTCATGGCTAAGTTTCTAAGGGAGCACTCAGTTAAGTGTGCCATTTTGCTACAGACGAGGGCATCGCACCGCTGCTGGGCATTGACGAGGGCATTGCACCGCCACCTCAGGGTCCCGCCAAGGGTGATGCCATATCTTCAGAGTCCCGCTGAGGACGCCGGTCCGCCTCAGACCTTTCCTGGTCTTAAAGGTGTTCCACCCAATGGCAGTTTGCGATGTCCGCTGCTGGCACCCGACCTTTCTCATGCACCAGGTTTTGCGTGCCATGTCCAAGACTTCCCTTCTCCAGAACCCCTCCACTCACCATGGATGGGTTGCGAGGGCTTCCTCGGAGTGCACTGGCCCACCTGGCGAAAGTGGGATTGGGGTGTCAGGAGCAACCCCTGGAGGAGGGGGTAATGTCAGGGAACCACCGATCATGCCTCCCTCTAATGCACACACTTTAGTTCAGCCTCTTTTCCTACTAATCACATACACCTGTGCCTGTATTTACCTGTCCCCTTAATGAGGTCCCTATTTCCCCTTACTTACCGCCAATCTACCAGTTACAACCATAAATGACCCGGACTTCCTACCTCTATTGTTCCAAGCTCCTGGCTACGGTTCTAAGGTCACTCAGTCAAGTGTGCCATTTTGCAACAGTATCTTCTCAAGCTCTTGATGTGTTTGCATGTGTATGACAAATAAAGACGTTCTATTTTACTCCCGGTTTCTGACACCTGGTCAATCCAAGACGAATGGCACTCAATTTTTAAATGTAATTTAATTGTAAAGTGGAAGATAAAAAAACCACAGACATGGAGTATACTCTATATACAGGGAAAAAAAATCGGGTTTGCCATTCAAATATTAGTCCTATTATAACTGCATATCACATGATAAAGTCAACAGGGATCATGAAAAGACATAAAGTGAGAATTCAGTCGGCTAAATGCATCATCCAACACCCTAAACAAGATATGAAGAATGAATCCTCCATGTGTGTATTCCGTATGAAGACTTAAAAGTACTCACAAAAAAAAAGAAAAAAAAGAAAAATATTTTTTTTATATATATATATATATGAGCTCCATAACACAAAAAATCTGGACTAATTTGAAGAGGTAACATTTATATTGTTTTATCAGCATTTTTTTTATGTGCATTTTAATATTGCAACTAAAATGTTTATTTTAAAATGTTCATTCAAGATTTTATATTTTTTGTGATGACTAAAGCTGAATCAGTTAAGAAAATACATGTGATGCATTACATGCATTGATGCACATTTGAGTTTATTCAAAATATTTCTGTACACTAGGCTACCTCATCCCTTCTTTCCCTCTGACATCAAAGGATCATGCCTGAAGGAAACACTACTAATGTGAAGACTTTTTTCATTCAATGTTTTTCTGGACTTTCTCCTGATTACTATGGACTTGTCTCAGCAGTTATGTTTTGTGTTTTTATGTGCACATTAATGGGAAACGGAATATTTTTTGCATTATATTTAAAAGAAAAAAGTCTGCAGAAACCTATGTATTTTATCATGCTAAATCTTGCTGCATCAGATGTACTGTTTAGTACCACAACTTTACCCAAGATGATTGCTAGATACTGGTTTGGAGACGGCACTCTTTCATTTGCAGGCTGCTTTATTCAGATGCATTTTGTGCACTATTTTGGTTCAGTTAATTCATTTATTTTAGCCGTCATGGCTTTTGATAGATATGTGGCAATCTGTAATCCCCTCAGATATGCTAATATTATCAAAGAATCCACTATTTTGGGTTTATGTTTAGCTTGCTGGCTGCTAGCGGAACCCACAGTCTTTGTTACAATCTTCAGGGCAACCACTCTTACTTATTGCGCTTCTAACAAAATCACACAATGTTATTGTGACCATACATTTGTCACAAAGCTTTCATGCACTGACAGAACACCTATTGTATTTTCAGCTGTAGTTTCAGCTATGGTTTTGTTGCTCACACCACTAACATTTATTTTATTCTCTTACAGTGCTATTATTGTGACAGTGTTTAGAACTTCATCTGCACGTGGACGCTTAAAAACTCTTTCCACATGTAGCTCTCAGCTTTTAATTATCACCCTCTATTTTTTACCAAGATGTTTAAATTATTTAGCGAGCTCTGTAGGTATTACTTACAACATTGATGTACAAATACTTGTGATTTTGTCATACAGCCTGTTGCCCCCTACGATTAACCCACTCATCTACTGTTTAAGGACAAAAGATGCTAGGCAATGCTTAAAAAAATGTTTTAAAAGATTGTCATTTTTTCACTTTTTGGAAATAAAAGTACAGGTTGGTACTCTTTCTAAATGATTTAGAAAAAACATGTAGAAAACTGATAGCATTTTGTAGAAATTATTAAGTCAAATAACTAAAACATGAACCATGTTTAAGTTTTAAACTGTAAATGTATTTATAGATATAGATATATAGGCTCTCTAAAGATATGGGGTGCAATAATGCCTATGGAAGGGGCAGATTCCATATCAGGAGAGGGACTATCAATATTGAAAGGTACAGTATAAACAGGTATACACTGAGCATCATATACTTGCATGCAAATAACTAGGGAAAGCCCTGCATATTTAATCAAGACAATGGTAAACTGCGTAATCCCTCTCTTACAATAGCAATGCTTGGTAGTAGAAGAGTCCACATGCTAAACTGGCCTGCCAGTAGTCTAGACCAGTGGGTCAATTGGTACCGGGCCACACAGAAAGAATTCTACATTATTTTTGTTTTATATATTATCTGATTCTGAACTATGTTTTATTTTGGAAAATTACCAGATTCTCTCTGCCACATCTGTCTATGACTTGATGCATGTCAATATGCTTGCCTCAGTCAGATGTCTTACCTAACATCCACTAACTTCTTAAAGGGGCATAATACATTAAACTAAATTAATTGAAACTATAAAACTAAATTTAAACCCCTAAGCTAACAAAATGAACAAAGAACAACACAGTGGATTCACCTTTATTATTATATTTAGAAAATACCAGTTTTTATGCCGGTCGTATCGTTTTATTTTGTTGTATTTATCTGCCACACCTTAAAGGCCGATCCGTGAAAATGTTGTCTGACATTAAACCGGTCCATGAAAATATTGTCCGACATTAATCCGGTCCGTGGCACAAAAAAGGTTGGGGACCACTGGTCTAGACTTTTCAGTAATTTAACACATTTGGTACATTATGATAAAAAAAACATGACCAAAAAAAGCGGCAGGACTGTTGAATAGTAGGTAGAATCTTGTACCGAACAATATTCCTCTCCCCAAACTTCAGCAACTAGTCTCCTCAGTATCCACGCATACACAGGACTTTGTTTAAGACATGTTTTAGCCATCAAATAAAATCTACTTTATAATTTCTTTAAAATGGTATATTTCCTAAATGTAAACCTTTTTTAAACATTTTCTGACTTCTGTTGTAAATAAACTATGGGTTTATGAGATTTTAAAATCATTGCACTGTGTTTTTATGCATGTTTTAATGTTTTTCTTTTTTTTTTTTTACTTGTGGTTATATCATTATTTATTTTCTATATTATAGCTGTTTAAAAAAAAAAAAAACAAGCACAAAGCGATAAAAAATCTTTCTCCAAATATGCAGGTGCATCTCAATAAATTAGAATATCATTAAATATCATTAAAAAAGTTTATTTATTTTAGTAATTCAATACAAAAAGTGAAATTTGTATATTATATGGATTCATCACACACAGACTGATATATTTTAAGTGTTTATTTTAATTTTGATGATTATGGCTTACAGCTTATGAAAACCCAAAATTCAGTATTTTAGAAAATTAGAATATTGTGAAAAACTTTAATTGGAGACTCGTCGTGTCACACTCTAATTAGCTAATTAAATCCAAACACCCGCAAAGGTTTCCGGAACCTTTTAGGTCAGCGCTAAAAACAAAGCCTATTCAAGAAATTAGGGCAGATTCACAAAGAGTGAACTGCAGCTGGAGTCGGTGCTTCAAGAGCCACCACACACAGATGTATCCATGGGCTACAACTGTTGCATTCCTTGTGTCCAGCCAGTCCTGATCCAGAGACAATGTCAAAGGTGTCTTACTTGGGCAAAGGACAGAAAGGACTGGACTGTTGGTCAGTGAGCCCATGTCATCTTTTCAGATGAAAGAAAAGAACATTTTGCATTTTATTCGGAAATCAAGGTCCCAGAGTCTGGCAGAAGAGAGGAGAGACACAAAATCCAAGTTGCTTGAAGTCCAGTGTAAAGTTTGCACAGTCAGTGGTGGTCTGGGGAGTCATGTCATCTGCTGGTAGTGGTCCACTGTGTTTTAACAAGTCCAAGGTCAGCACAACCAGCGAGCAGGAGGTTTTAGAGCGCTTCATGCTTCCCTCTGCTGACCAGCTTCATGGAGATGCTATTTTCATTTTTCAGCAGGATTTGGAACCTGCCCAAACAGCCAAAAGCACCAAAAGCTGGTTAAACGAACATTGGGTTCTGTGCTTGACTGGCCAGCAAACTCACCAGACCTTAACCCTATAGAGAATCTATGGGGTATTGTCAAGAGGAAAATTAGAAACAAGAGACCAAAAATGCAAATGAGCTGAAGGCCACTGTCAATGAAACATGGGCTTTCATACCACCTCAGCAGTGCCACAGACTGATCACCTCCATGCTAGAATCTCTTTTGGCTTCTCCCATTAGGGGTCACCACAGTGGATCATCCATCTCCATACCCAACTGTCCTCTACATCTGCCTCTTTCAAACCAACTACCTAAACGTCTTCCCTCACCACATCCATAAACCTCCTCCTTGGCCTTACTTTTTTCCTTCATCCTGGTGAAGGACTGATATAACCCATGCCCATCTTCTGCACATGTCCAAACCATCTCAATCTGGCCTCCCTCACCTTGTATTCAAAACGTCCTACATGCGCTGTTCCTCTAATAAACTTATTTCTAATCCTGTCAATCTCAACATCTTCAGCTCTGCTACCTCCAGCTTCACCTCCTCTCTTTTACTCAATGTCACTGTCTCTAAATTATACATCATAGGTCATAATGCACAGCACAGTGCACTTTACATTCATATTATTTTTCATATCTTTTTCATATTTTTATATTCTTATTTTTATACCACACCATTCCGCACAAGGACACTTTACACCACACCTTACTGCACGGGGACACTCATGGACACTTTACACCACACCAGACCGCACACTGACACTTATGGACAGTCAAAAACCATGCCTAACTGGTTTACTGTTGTTTACCGTTTAACTGCACACTGCCATAAGCATTTTTTTTTGTGTATGTGTATATATATGTATATATGTGTGTGTGTGTGTGTGTGTGTATATATATATATATATATATATATATATATATATATTTTTTCTTGTTATTATATTTTTCTTTTTAAATTTTGTTATTATATTTATTATTTTTATTCTCCTTTTCACCCCATTTTATTCCCTCATGTTGGACCATCGTTTAAAGCATTTTACTGCATGTCGTACCCTGTATGTATGTTTATGTGACAAATTAAATTTGATTTGATTTGATTTTAATAATGATGGTATTAAGAGGTGGATTTATTCAGGTATGACACCATTGAAGACTTAGCTGTTAACTGCAAACCTGCAACTAGAAAACAGGTTTAAAAGTACCACAATGTAATATTTAGGTGTCTCAATATTCTGTCCATATAGTGTAGCATGTGAGTGTTATGATTACCAGATTCATCAGCTTTTCAAACTGCTATAATGATATACATTTATCAAGATAATTGACACTGTATTTCCTCACAATGAGCCACTTCAGAATAATCTCCTCAAAAGAATATAAATCATGAAGTTAAAATGTTAATCATAAAAAATTACAAATAAATGAATAAAAATAAAAATCTATTAATAAATGATTCTATAGTGGAGAAATGGCATTATACATTTTTTTTATGTAATTTAATGTATAATTTTGAATATCAAAATCACACTACAACTTACTGAGATTTTTATTGTGAACCCACTAGTCATAACACAAGTATGGATAAGTAGGCTACTGGAATCTAAGCCCAGGAAAGTGAGAAAAGTAAAAGATAAAAAGACCACACACACAGAGTATAATCTGTCTACAGGGACAAAATTGAGTTGCCATAAAAATTGTATTGCTGTTATAATTGCATATCACCTGATAAAGTCAGCAGGGATCATGGAAAGACATAAAGTGAGATTATTCTGTAGGCTGACTGCATCATCTAACACCCTGAACAAGGTATGAACACTCAAAATTTATCAAAGTACTCACAGAAAAAAATTTTTTGATTATTGAAGGTCTTTTAAGAAATGTTCATTTTAATATTGCCACTAAAATGTTTATTTTACAAAAGTAAATTTTCACTTAAAAAAGTATTTATACGAACCATTTTAAATGACTTGTTATTCACTTAAGCTAAATAGGTTAAGAAAATACATGCAATGCAATACATGCATAAGCTTGATGCACATTTGATTTTAGTAAAAATATTTCTCCACACTAGGCTACCTCATCCCTTCTTTCCCTTTGTCATCTAAACATCAACGCATCATGCCTGAAGGAAACATTACCAATGTGAAGAATTTTTTCATCCTGTGCTTTCCTGGACTTCCTCCTAATTACTATGGCCTTGTCTCAGCGGTTATGTTTTTTGTTTTCATGTGCACGTTAGTAATAAACGGAATATTTTTTGTATTATATTTAAAAGAAAAAAGTCTGCAAAAACCTATGTATTTTATCATGCTAAATCTTGCTGCATCAGATGTACTGTTTAGTACCACAACTTTACCCAAGATGATTGTTAGATACTGGTTTGGAGATGGCACTCTTTCATTTGCAGGCTGCTTTATTCAGATGAATTTTGTGCACTATTTTGGTTCAGTTAATGCATTTATTCTAGCCATAATGGCATTTGATAGATATGTTGCAATTTGTAACCCCCTCAGATATGCTAATATTGTCAAAGAATCCACTATATTGGGTTTATGTTTATCTTGCTGGTTGCTAGCGGAACCCACAGTCCTTTTTTTGACTATCAGAGCAGCCACCTTTTCTTACTGTGCATCCAACAATATCACACAATGCTACTGTGACTATACATTTGTCACAAGGCTTTCATGCACTGACAGAGTACCCTATATATTTTCAGCTGTATTTTCAGCAATGGTTGTGTTGCTCACACCACTAACATTTATTTTATTCTCATACAGTGCTATTATTATGACAGTATTTCGAACTTCATCCACACGTGGACGCTTAAAAACTCTCTCCACATGCAGTTCTCAACTTTTAATTATCACCCTCTATTTTTTACCAAGATGTTTAAATTATTTAGCGAGCTCTGTAGGTATCACTTACAACATTGATATACAAATAGTTCTGATTCTGTTGTACAGCCTGTTGCCCCCTTTGATCAACCCACTCATCTACTGTTTAAGAACAAAAGAAGCTAGGCAATGCTTAAAAAAACATTTAAAAAGATTGAGTTTTTTTCACTTTTTGGAAATAAAGGTACAGGTTTCTACTCTGTCTAAATGATTTCTTAAATACATGTACAAAACTGAATATTTTTATTACAAATTGTTCTGATTTACATTCAGTCATTTACCCTTATTATTTTTTTACTTCTTGGATTTTATATTTTGAGACATTTTAATTTTAATTTTAATATTAATTTAGTTTTAAAATATAAATGTATTTGTGGATTATGCTGTCAAATTGCAAGCTTATGTAAATTTTACACAAAATTACAGCATGAGTTTAAAATGTTTTAACTCTGTCTGTAATTTGTGAGAAATCAACCCAAAATTATTATAAAAATAAAGGCAAATAAACACTGAATATAGACTGAAATGTGTATCCATGGCTCTTCTATGGTATGGTGCCTATGGAAGGGGCAGATTCCATATAAGGAATGGCACTATCAATGTTATAATGTACAAACAGGCATACACAGATCATCATATGCTTTCATCCAAATTTTCTGGAAAGGCCTTGTATATTTTAGCAAGACAATGATAAACCGCGTATTGCATATTTTACAACAGCATGGCATTGTAGCAGAAGAGTCCATATGCTGAACTGGAGTGCCAGCAATCCGGCCTTTACCAATTGAACACCTTTGGTACATTATGAACTAAAATATATGACAAAAAATCCCCAGGACTGTTAAATAGCAGGTAAAATCCTGTTCTGAACTATGTTCCTCTCTCAAAACTCCAGAAACTGGTCTCCTTAGTTTCCAGACGTACACAGGATTTTGTTAGAAAAAAAGGGATGCTTTAGAATGGTACACATCACCCTGTCCCTGCTTTCTTAATTTCTCCTAAAATTTGGGTTTATGAATTTTGTAAATCATTGCACCTTTTTTATTCAGCTTTAAAATTTGTTTTATTTTTAACCTGTGCTAATATCATTATTTATTGTGTTATATGTAAATGTTTAAAAAGAAAACAAGCACAAAGAGGTGACGATAAATCATTTCCAAATATAATTCATAAGTCTTTATTAGTCTGCTTGTGTTTTCATTAGTTGCAGTGGTGGTTATTTATTTATAGTGGGTTGCTTTTCAAACAATATGGGTTTTAGATTTAGATAATGGGTTTTATTGGAACCTTTAAAAAAATATACAGCCTCTGACTATTTTTCTTATTAGCCACTGAAAGATCCCATGACTGTCATGTCACTGCTTGCTCGTTTCTAATCTTGTTCATCCTCGTCACTCCCAACAAAAACCTCAACGTCTTCAGCTCTGCTACCTCCAGCTCCACCTCCTGTCTTTTACTCAATGCCACTGTCTCTAAACCATACAACATCACAGGTCTCACCATAGTCCTATAAACTTTTCCTTTCACTCTTGCAGATACCCTTCTATCACAAATCCCTCCTGCCACTCTTCTCCACCCACTCCACCCTGCCTGCACTCTTTTCTTCCTTGATAGTATGGAGGCGATTGCCCCTCTGCAAGAACCGTGGGTCCTAAGCCACCACTAAAGGGGTCGCATGTGCAGGTTAGTGACTGCCCTTCTCTGATCCTGGACACAATGCGAGCAGGAGATAGCTGCTCGCAAATAACGGTCAAATCCCATACAGCACCTAAATAAGTGTTTTTCGCAGTGGAGAAAGTACACTCTTTTTGGCATTCAGCTGAAACCAAGCTTCCTAGTGTGAGCGAGAACAACATCTCAATGCCGGCTGCTAACTGCTCAGATTTAGCTAATATCAACCAATTGTTGATATAGTTTAAAAAGTCTTAAGGTGTGGGGTAAAAGGGCAAGACTAAACGAAAGGACCCAATATTAGTATGCTTCGGGCCTGAAAGCTAATCTTGGGAACTTCCTGTAAAAAGGGAGGATGTATGCATCATTTAGACCTATCGTGACAAAACCAGTCACAGATCTGATCTGGGACACAACCTGCTTTAGGGTCAGCATCTTGAACTTGATTCTCATTATTAAGCAGTTCAGCTGATGTAAATCTAGAATAGGAGGAAACCCTCTGTCCTTTTCGGGAAATATGAAGTACCGGCTGTAGAACCTGGAGAGTGATTCAGGAGAGTGTTTACTTCTTGTTCCATGACCAGAGCCTGCTAGGGTCCCACCAGGGTGAGACACACCTCGTCAAACCGGGGCAGACGAGACTGTATTAAACTGAATTGTATAGCTTTTGTCTACAGTATGCCCATTGAGACACATCTAGCAGAGCTTCCCAGGCTGCCAGTTAGTCCTCTAAGTGTATCAGTCTCTTGAAAGATAGAAATGCCCTGGTGCAGATCTAGGAGCCTTGAGGGTGGCTGCGAGTTCTCCGGGTTCACTACGATTCCAAGCGGAGATCGAGGAGAGTGCTTACTGGGGTTGGTAGGACTGGTGGTACAATGGTATTAGTGGTCTCCTTAGTGGCCCTGAGAGCTAAATCTAGTGTATGGCAGAGCTCCTGGGTTATCTTCTGGCCACCCGAGATGCCTCCCACATTTAACTTTTGCAGCAGATCAGCCTAATTGATATGCCTGCAGCACTGCCATATGGTGCAGGCATGCAGCAGTTTGACCCGTAAGGTTTAAGCCTTACCCACCAATGCTGACGTATTCCGCAGGGGTTTGGTGGGCAATTTTGGGGTCTTAAGAGGAGGGGCCGCCACCCCTGGGGAGAGATAGCTGGCCAGTGTCTCTTCAACCTGGGGCATTGACCCATAGCCACTTTCTTTTAGTCACATCACGTTGGAGTACAGTGCTACCTTGGGACTAAAGCGGGGGGCCAAGTATGGCTTTGCCAACAACTTGGAAACCTCGGTGTGGAGGGCCAAAAGACAAAAATACCCCGATGAGAAGGTTGTGACGAAACCTACAAACGTGTCTCGAAATACTCTGCAATGTCCATTTGCAAGCCCAAGGAACTAGTGTGGACATGCGAGCACATGTTCACAGTCGGCTCCCTCGAGAACCGACTTCACATGCTCCACTCCCAGACAAGCCACACAAAGTTTGTATCATAATGATGGTGCCGAGATGTGGATTTATTAAGGAAAGGACACAAGCGAAGATATATAGGTGTGTACCATGTTAGCATTATGGTTAACATATTCATCATCTTTTCAAACTGCTATCATAACATAAATTCACTAAAATAATCAACACTATCAATATCTCATGCAATTAAGCCACTTCAGAATAGTCTACAAAAAGTTTAAAATCATAAAAAAAGTAAAATAAATTACAAAAGAAAAATGTGTAGTGTATTCTCAATTTTAATATGTAATTTTCTGAGGAAAGAGGAAGATAAAAACACCACAGACACAGAGTACAATCTGTCTACAGGGACAAAATCGAGTTGCCATTAAAAATGTATTCCTATTACAACTAGGTATCACATGATAAAGTCAACAGGGATCATGAAAAGACATAAAGTGATATAATTCTGTAGGCTGACTGGGGGCATCATCTAGCACACTGAACAAGGTATGAACACTGAAATCTGCATGTGTGTATTACCTATAAAGAGTTGAAAGTACTCATTAAAGAAAGAAATTTCTGATTATTAATAGTCTACAGTTCCATTATGCACACAGTCCACATTCTGGACTAATAAAAAAAATTACCATTTTGTTTTATTGGCAATTTAATTTTAAAAATATGTATTTTAATATTGCCAGTAAAATGTTTATTTTGATAGTCAATTTTCACTTATTAAAAAAAATACAAATTATTTTTATTCTTTTTCTAGTGACTTCAGTAAAACTGAATAGGCTGAGAAAATACATACGATGCATTACATGCATAAGCTTGATGCACATTTGATTTTAGTTAAAATATTTCTCTACAATAGGCTACCTCATCCCTTCATCGGAATATCGACACAACATGCCTGAAGGAAACATTACCAATGTAAAAAATTTTTTCATTGTGTGTTTTCCTGGACTTCCTCCTAATTATTATGGCCTTGTCTCAGCGGTTATGTTTGGTGTTTTTATGTGCACGTTAATGGTAAATGGTATATTTTTTTTATTATATTTAAAAGAAAAAAGTCTGCAGAAACCTATGTATTTTATCATGCTAAATCTTGCTGCATCAGATGTACTGTTTAGCACCACAACTTTACCAAAGATGATTGCTAGATACTGGTTTGGAGACGGCTCTCTTTCGTTTGCAGGCTGCTTTATTCAGATGCATTTTGTGCACTATTTTGGTTCAGTTAATGCATTTATTCTTGGCATCATGGCATTTGATAGATATGTGGCAATCTGTAATCCCCTCAGATATGCTAATATTATCAAAGAATCCACTATACTGGGATTATGTTTAGCATGCTGGCTGTTAGCAGAACCCATCATCTTTTATATGACTTTCAGGGCAACTACTCTTTCTTACTGTGCTTCTAACAAAGTCACACAATGTTATTGTGACCATCCATTTGTCACAAGGCTTTCATGCACTGACAGAACACCTATTGTATTTTCAGCTGTAGTTTCAGCAATGGTTGTGTTGCTCACACCACTAACATTTATTTTATTCTCTTACATTGCTATTATTATGACAGTGTTTCGAACTTCATCGACACGTGGACGCTTAAAAACTCTCTCCACTTGCAGTTCTCAGCTGTTAATTATTACCCTCTATTTTCTACCAAGATGTTTAAATTATTTAGCAGGCTTTTTAGGTATCACTTATAACACTGATGTACAAATACTTGTGATTCTGTTGTATAGCTTGTTGCCCCCTTTGATCAACCCACTCATCTACTGTTTAAAGACAAAAGAAGCTAGGGAATGCTTAAAAAAATATTTTAAAAGATTGTCATTTTTTCACTTTTTGGAAATAAAGGTACAGGTTCCTACTCTTTCTAAATGATTTATTAACATGCAGAAAACATTTAGAAGACATGTAAAAAACAAAATAATTTTTTATATTTAAGCCTATGCATTTTTTTCTTTTTTGGAATTTAGATTTTGAGACATGATTTAGTTTTAAACTGCAAATGTATTTATGGATTGTGTTGTCAAGCCTTTGTAAATGTCACCCGAAATTACAGTACAAGTACAAATCTATGGATCTCTGATGGTATGAGGGTGCACTGGTGACTATGGAAGGGGCAGATTTCATATCTGGAAAAGCACTGTCAAAGGTATAAACATATACTTTCATCCAGAAAATGTCTTGATTAGGGAAGGACAATGATCAACTTCATACTGCATACTGAAAATTATGAAAAATGAAAAATATGACAAAGTCCCAGGACTGTTGAGTAGGTAGAATTCTGAATTGGACATTATTTCTCAGTTTCCAGACATACATATGTCTTTGGTTGAGCTATGTTTTGTCAATCATTTGACTTTATTATTTCTTTAAAATGTTATATTTCATCAATTTGAACATTTTATACATTTTCTGAGTTCTATTATAAATAAAATGTGGGTTTATGAGATATGAAAATCATAGCAATTCGTTTTTATTCATGTTTAATTCACTGCAATATATATATAGTTGTTTTAAAGCTGTGACAAAAATCTTTCTCCACATATAATTCTCAACTTATTATTAGTGTGCTAATCTTCTAATGAGTGTTTTCATTAGTTGCAGTGGTGGCTTAATGGCTAAAGATCTGGGTTGCTAATCAAATAATAATTGGTTTGAGATACTAGTTTTGGGCTGTTTGACAGAATATATGGCCCTCAACTATGATTCTCATCGGCCACTAAAAGATCCCATGATTCTCACATGTTACTAATTGCTCACACCTGTCCCATGTCACCCTTGATTAGCACTTGTATATGCTCTCAAATTTTACAGTACTTTTTGTCTTACATTTGTCTGTTTTGTGGTAACAGCAGTGACCGGTCATCAGGCCAGCAATACTTTCTCTGCTGGTGTAAAACAATCAGAAACACTGAAATACTGTAGATTGTTATATATTTGTCCATTAAAATGTATTAAATTATTCCTTCTCTTCATTTCATAGTTTGTTTGTTGTTTACATAGTGTGTCTGTTTACAGTGGAGTTTCTATCTAATCAGTTTTTAGCATGTATATCATGTTGCCAGGTCAAAAGAATCTGCTCTGAGGCCTTCAGAATGAATGGCTGCTTGCAGCATACAGTTCATGTTGCTTTAACCAATCAGATTTCATGTTGGCAGCACTGAAGCCATCTAGCAGGTGTACAATAACATTGGCCTTGTCATGTCCTTTGATTGGATGACCAGAGAGCAGACACACCTGTAGCAAACTGCACAAGCTCAAATATAGTCATGTGCATTTAATAGCTGTTTTTTCATTCTCCAATGGCTGACAAAGGAGAAAAAATTGATTTGGTTGCAGATATACTAACAAGACCATTTACAAGATTAACTTTTAAAAACAGCTGGAGGTGAAAAGGTGAGAACTGGGTCAACCTGTGCACCATGTGTGTAATCAGTCCAGCGAAAAAGCATGATGTTACTGGTGGGGCGACGTCAGGAAGCTATAAAAGCACATGCTATGGAGACACCACTAGCTTCTGTTTGTGTGTGTTTATCACAGGAGGATACACACTATGTGTAAATTATCTCCTCCTGCAGAGCTCTCTTCGAGAAGGGTGTTCTCACTGTTTCTCAAGGTTCTGGCCCCGCTTCTGTAGAGGCGAAATGGCATCTGAGATCATGGATTTCGGAAATGGACCAGGCAGAGGGATTCGAGATGGGCTTGTCCCTTTCTCCTTCCCCACCTGCCAGATCCAGCACCTTCTTGCAGGTTTCATTAGCCCTCTCTTAGCAGGTTTCTTCCCCCTGTTTAGAGGGTGCAGCGATGCACCTCTATTTATTTACAAGCAGGCATGGCAGATCCCCCTGTGGCTCCAAGGAAAGTGGCTCTCACTGAGGGCAGTATACATCCCAGGGTGCTTGAATCAGGGAGCAGATGCCCTTTCAAGGCATCGCCGAGGCATAATATGGAGGAGGTGTGACAGAGCACAAGTGAATCTCAAAAGACCTTGCATTGTTCCCTTTGATTTTCCTTCACTTACGCAGCTCCTCTTGGACTGAACACTATGGTAGACCCATGCTGGCCAGGCAGGACATGGTTTGCCATGAGGAGCCCATAAGGGGGAGAGTTGGGGACCTTCACACCCTTTTCATGAGCCCCTACTGTCAATTCACTCAAGGCATGGCAAGTGCTCTCTATCTCTCTATTCTCTATCAGGAAGATTTCAGGCTCCAGACCAGGAGAAGCTTAACCGAGTGTCCACGGTGCAAGTACTGGACACATAGGTCCACAGACACATACGTCCACAAACTGTTGTGTGGAAAAAGTTGGACAAGGTATTTGTCTTTTATTGTCCATATAAGAAGGGTCTCCGTGTGGAGAAGCAGACTTTCAGCAGGTGGATTGTGGATGCTATCCATTCCTCTTATGAGTCCTCTGGTCTAAACGCTTCTTCAGGGGTAAGAGTTCACTCTACCCGGAGTGTGACAGCCTCTATGGCCTGGTCCTCTGGAGTCCCACTCCAAGACATTTGCAACGCTGCGGGCTGGTCCACCCCAAGTTCCGTCACCAGGTTCTATAACCCGTGACCTTAGAGCCACTCTTGCCTCCTCCATTCTTCGGTCTAGCTGTGCCCATCCACTGGCAGACTGGCAATCCCAAAGAACACCTACCACCCCTGTTTGAGATTAAGACAACAGAGGAGGGTAGTTGAGGTTACCAGGAATTTTACCTCTGTTCTGTGGATGAGAATGTCTGTGTCTGTAAGAGGTGACTACAGAGATGGGTTTAAGAAACAATTTGAGATCAATGTATGAATTTTAAAAACACAAAAGAACAATATATGTACTAATAACTAAACTCTAAGCATTACTGACCTTAGGAGAGTGCCTACAATTGCTACAGACATTGAGTAAGCCTTGCCCACAATTTACTGAAACTACCCATGATTAATCACCTGAGAGAACTAAAAAACACAGACCAACACTCTATAATCAACTGAGATAAATAGAAATACAAAGTCAAAATCCTACCTTACCAGAAGAGAATAGATTCAAGATAGAGCTAATACACACTGCATACATGCAACCCCTACAGTGGTTGCTCAGAGACAAAAGGGCTACCGACTACACACAATCAAGGTCACTTAGCGAGCATTACGGGCCTTAGATATGTGGAGAGATCCCAGGTTCCTGTTACAGGGCCCCTGTGTTGGGGCTTCATGTAATCGCATAATGTAAATGGCAGCCCCTCAGGTCTGAGAAAAAGTGCTTCAGAGACAACTCTTCTTAATGTATAATCTTAGCCCCAGCTCATTCTTCGAGGCGAGAACAACGTCTTATTTGCGGACCGCAAGAAGCTCTGATTGAGCTAATATTCACCAATCATCGATAAAGTTCAGAATGCGGATATCCTTTAGATCTACAATGACAAACCAGTCCTTGGGCCTGATTTTAAACACAACCTGCTTGAGAGTAAGTATTCTGAACCTGAGCCTCAGTAAAGACCCACATAGCAATTTTTCTCTGGCCCAGCTCCGGCCCACAAAACCAGCTTTTGCGTGGCCCATATACCGCAATGAATTAAGGTACTAGTGTGGACCAGGTCTGGATTCCAGACAAGGGCCACGCATGGGCCATAACTGGCCCAAGTCTCAGTGTTAAATACCCATAACTGGTCCTGAATTAGGCCAGGTCATATGACATTGGAACCAAAATACAACCATAAGTAAATCATATCAACAGCAGAAAGCCCAAAACTTAGCCACACCTGAGCATAATCCAGAGGTGAACTAAACCTGGCAGCCAAAATATGGCCCATAAAAGGGCCATGACAGAGCAATAGCTCACCCACCTGTATGACCATAGCTGGCCCTATTGTGGTTCTATACACTGGACCAGATAGGTTCCACATGTCAGCCTTAACAAAACCATAACCAGGCCACTTGATACACACCCCCCTTCCAACTGAATAGTCACAACAACAACAGTATTCTAAACAAATATTTTATTATATTTAACATCAAAACATTGAAACCTGACATATACACTTGTACAAACAACTCTATAAAATACCACCCGGTCAGTTCTGCAATTAAAATAAAAGCAAAAATAAAACAAGTAGAAGTTCTCCACTATGGTTTTGTTCATGAAGTTAAATGTAACGCTTGACCATCCCTGTTTCTGGTCAGGAACAAGATTTACTGTACCTTTAATACTTGAATATCCATGTTTCTGGTCATTAACAAGTTTCATGTTGTTCATGTTGACAAGCGTCCATGTTTCTGCTCCTTCTGGAATTTCTCCTATCATTGTACTTCCAAACCTTTTCCATACTGTGTCTTTACTCAAGCCTTTTGTTCTTCCTCCTAAAAAAAATACAGATCATTAAAAAGTTTTAATAGACTATAATGAAAATGAAATACCAGAAAAAGAGAAGCAAAGAGAAGCACTTATTTAAGTGCATGCTGGTTTAATTTTTTTTCCGTTTATTCAGACACGTTCAGGTGTAATTTTTTATTTCACCCCCCGTTTGCATCAAAGGACACCGATATGCACGTGAATGAATCGATTGATCATTAAGTCCACATGGGACTGTGGCTAAATTTAAGAAGAATATAATATTTGTTTTTTTGATTATGTTTATTATTACGTATTACGTATATTATTACGTATTACGTATATTATTATATATGTATGTTCTCACCAACTCTGCTGACTTTCTCGGGTTCAGCGCGAGCGGCTGTTTCCGAGCAACACCGCTTCCGCCCACTTTTTAGACACTTCCTGGAGTTTTTTCATTCACTTTTCCTCGTTGGAGATTTGTTGCTTAAAGCGTTATAAGACTTGAATCATAACAACCAGCTACAACTTGAATTACAACATGTAAAATATTCGATCTGAAGTACAAATATAAAAAAATTTGTCATAAAGGCAATACAAGACTGTGTGTGTGTGTCGCGGAAATCTGGGTAAATAAAACTACAATCCCATGAACCAATGCAAATTATAATTGCGCCTTTTGGCGACCTTTGCTCTGATAAGCCAATTTTGCATTTCTAGATTTTTTAAATCATGATTAGTGCACGCTGGGTAAAAGTTATTAGGGTAAAAAAAAAAAAAAATCAACCTATTTTTTATTTTATTAAAGTCTACACCTACCCCAACCCTTTACCGTATTTTTATTATTTTTTCAGAAATATAAATCTTTATTGTTGCCTGGATTAACTTAAAGGCATTATACCAATTAATTAAAACGAATTAAACATTAGGATTTTACTCAAAGGTATTTGAAATGGATTTTCAATATGGGTTAAGATCGGCCATACGTATGTGGCCCACATATGTATACTCGACACCTGGGCCGAATACTACAAATGACATCTGGCCCATGTCTTGTGAGCCGCCTTAAAATCGGTACCACCTCTACTGTTTCACAAGTGTCCTTATACCTTCCTGGTTGTGACGTCACTGTGCCGTTCTGTTGGACACATTACTTACATGATTCAAAACGTGGTCACACAGACACGTTTCCAAAGCGTTTCCAGCTCGAGTTCCTGAAAGGGAGGCCAAGACTGATAGAGCTAGAAAATACTGCATGGGTCTGCATGATGTCATACACCAGCCTTCAATAGCACAGCTTTTGAGAAATAGGTCAGACTTAAAGGTTCCAGAACTTGGGCCGAGGTCCCCTGCACCTGATATAGGATATCTCTCCTGAGTTTCTGAGATCTGAGAACACACTCTGGTTAGTCAACGAGGTGCAAAGAGTTCCACCTCTGCTTCATAATATCTTTCTCAGAACTGACGGGATATTTTGGGGTGGCGTTTTCATTCCATTTTCTATATTAGGACTCCTCCAGGTGTGGTTGTGTGGAGTCATCCATACAGGCTCCTTAAGCACAAAAGTGGTTCAGGATCAACTCAAGACAATGCTTAACATGAGTGTAATAGAAAAGTCCCACAGCGATTGAATAAGCCCTGTGGTCTGATGTGTGGGTCCATTTGCATAAAAACATTAGAAGGGTCAATGCAGGTCAAATTTTGACATGTATCCAATGACTTGCAATAATCAACTGCTTAATTAAACTTACATTCAACACTGGATTTAAAACCCAAAGAAATGTGCAGTTGGTGCTATAATGTCTGGGCTTACATTTGGGTCATCCTCAAAATTGATGAGACCTCAGCAAATGTATCCTGACTGAGACGCTGGAACAAAAAGAAGGTAAAAAAAATTACCTGGGGCTAGCTGCCTACTATCACAGGTTTGTGCCTAGTAATTTTTAAATCACCAGATAACTGACTGAGCAGAGCTTATTTTTTCCTCTTTAGGCAGGAAAGCCTTCTATAGTTAATTACTTTTAAAATATTTACTAAGGCAAGCACAACAGCACCAGCGATGGTCAGAAGAAATAAAATAGTATGAAGTGCAAATGGTATGAAGAAGCAAGTGTGCTGTGACTGATTTCTTTTTAGCCTAGAATTTATGTATACATGACAGGGATTTCACTTTGGCAATATACCATTCACCCATAAGAAGTAAATGAGAAGGCAAACAAAATACAGTAATCATACAGTAATAGGTATGAGATACTAGTGTTGGATCCTTAAATAAGGCCTCTAATCCTCTGTGCTCTAGGAGCACATTATCAAACAGTAACTAGATGTTACTTTGATTAAACCAATTTATGTACCATATTCAAGTATTTTAAGTATTGGTTTGTCAAAGGTTTAATTGAGAAGCACAGAAGGGTGGAATAAGCTGTCAAACACTTCAAGCAGTGCAGATTATCATTAAGACATTATTGGCATCCATATTTTGTTTATTATTTTTCCTTAAACTGTTTTTTAGGTGCAATAATTTGGATTCTTGTTTAATAAAACACAATATAGTATTTAATGTAAAGCAAGGAGGTGGTCTTGAAAATAAATTATTGGTGTACTTTTTTGTGTTTATGGTATTCCAAGGACATAAAATATAAACTCAGCAGGGCATTATAGCCTTCAAAATGCTTCTTACATGAATCTCAAGAGATGTTGCTTAGATTTACATTTCATGCTGATCATGTGACATGTACGCTGTCTCTTTAATAAATTGCCCTGTAGCAAAGATACATTTTCTGATGTTTTGACAATTACCAACAATACTTTGCACAGGTATATAATTTTTAATTGTCTAATGATATATGGCATGTAATGTAAAATCTACAGATAATAGAACAATCTTATATATATATATTATAATTAACTATTGTATAACCATTTTAATTAAGAGGGCAACTGTATTGTGTGTTTGCAGTGTATGCTTTAAAATGCTGCCATATATCTGTATTAAATCTGAAATTTTCTCTTTAAGGACCTCGGATCATGTCAGACAGAAACATAACATTTGTCAAGGACTTTTTCATTGTTGGTTTTCCCGGGCTTCATCCCAAATACTATGTTCTTGCATCTGCAATTATGTTCTTGGTTTATTTGTGCATTTTGATAGGGAATGGAATTTTTCTACTTTTGTTTGCAACAAACAAAAATCTCCATAAACCCATGTACTTTATTTATATAAGTCTTGTATTATCAGATGTATTGTTCAGTACATGCACCTTACCAAAGATTATTGCAAGATATTGGTTTGCAGACGGGACTATTTCTTTTGATGCTTGTTTTTTTCAAATGTACTTAGTGCATTATTTTGCTGTGGTCAATTCATGCACACTAGTTGTAATGGCCCTAGACAGATATATAGCAATCCGCTTCCCATTTCATTACTATACTATTATGTCGAACAGGAATATAGTAATTCTGAGTTTACTGGTCTGGATTATCTCTAATCCTTGCAGTATGATGATAACCATTCGAGCATACCCCCTTCCTTACTGTGGAGCTAACACCATTGTACATTGCTATTGTGATCACATATCGATTACCCGACTTGCATGCACTGACAGAGTGCCATATAGTTTTCCAGCATTTGTTTTTGCCCTGGTAATATTGCTGGGATCTTTTGCTATTGTTGTGATCTCGTATTTCTGCATTATTTTAGCTGTTGTACAAATATCAAGTGCACAGGGACGTCTAAAGGCTTTTTCCACATGCAGTTCCCAACTTATTATAATTTCTCTTTTCTTCCTTCCAAGGTGTTTTAATTACTTGGCTGCCAATATAGGTATCACATTTAATGCTGATATACAAATAGCAATTGTAATGCTATATAGCCTGCTGCCTCCAATGATCAATCCTTTACTGTATAGCCTAAAAACAGAAGAAGTGAAAAAAATATTAATAAGAAAATTTAAAAAGGAGCAAGATAGCTGGACCTAGATTGTAAAATATATTGACACTTGTAAACCAAACTATTATGTTCCTGTGTTTGTATTGTAATCTGATCTACACATGATGCCTGATTTCAGCAGGTAGTAATTACACTGTAGGACAAACACAAACATCCATAAATAAAATGAGTTTTTATGTTAAATGTACATCATTACAATTTCAATTTGGGTGTATTTCATGCTAAAGTAAGGTATGTGATAAACTATAATTCCTTTAAGCTATTGATCCTTTCTGTATGTTGATCACACAGGATACAAGCAATAAAACTTGTGCACAAATTATATTTTGTGAGTAATATATTCAGTGTTTTAAATGTTTACCCTTTAACTTAAAAACATGATGCATGGTTATACCTTCAAATAAGAATATTTTGATATTATACTATACTGCTATTTTAATAGTTTTCTCTCTTCTGTGAATTTTTAACACATTAAAACTTCTTAGAAGTTCCTCCACTCTAAAGCTTTCTTATTCTAACTACCGTAATTTCCGGACTATTAAGCGCACCGAAATATAAGCCGCACCTCACTGATTTTGACAAAGATTTTTTTATTTTAAACATTAATACACCGCACCTGTCTAAAAGCCGCAGATGTCTACACTCAAACTAATAAACTTTACACAGGTTTTACCAAAAGACAGTGTCTGTTACATGGCTTGTATCTAAACAGTAGCCTACAATGAAAGTCATTGTTCACTGTCTTTCTCCTTCCTTTCACAACAATTTCTTTCGGGAGTTTATCTTTTGGCATCGTTGTGCGTTTAAAAATCACCATCGGTGAATCTTTTCTTTCGATGCCGTGCAGCTCAGAACACAGGTGAAGTGTGTTTTCATGCCCGGTTGTTTCCAGCGTGACGAATGATTCGCATTTCCTGTTGCCAGTCCAAATAAGCGGCAGATCAAATGTCAGAGAAACATCATCCATATTTTTGATGTGGTGCGGCCCGATTCAGTGGGAGCGCATCTGATTTAATAAAAAGAGTTTCATTGGTTTACCTAAACCCGTTCGCAATTTCATTGGTCTAATGTTATGGAGCTCAGTTTTTTTGGCATAAAGGCAGTGAAACCGGGAAAAACCCAGGAAAAAATCTATAAATTAGCCGCTTCGTTGTTTAAGCCGCGGGGTTCAAAACGTGGGAAAAAGCGGTAGCTTTTTTCCGGACTATAAGTAGCGGCTTATAGTCCGGAAAATATGGTAATTGCAAATTGTTAGTGCCATGTTGTGTCTTTATATTATAATTTTATAAAGGTGTGCTCATTTTTTATGAGCTGAACTCAAAGATTTCAAGATATCAAGATGCTGATGAGACAGCATGATTATTGCGCAGGTGTGCCTTAGGCTCTGCAGTTTTGTGTGTGTGTGTGGTGGGGGGGATAATGCATGTCATTTGGATAAGTGGCTTGAGCCCCTATTATATGTAGTTGAAGAGGTCCAATAAGACACCAAGGGTTTTTATTATTTTGATTTTTTTTACAGTCATAATCCACCTGGTTTGCTGGATGTGCATGAATTTGCAGTGGGAGAGAAAGTTTTCATATCATAACCCATGTTCATTTATTTAAATTAATGTTAAATTACCTGTAAAGTGGCAAAGAACTTGACTGTAACCCTGTTCCCTGAAAATAAAATGCTGCATTTCATAATGCTTTGGGTTGCTATCCTTTCTTTAGTCACTCTGATGTCAAACATTAGAGAGCAGATGGCTTCAAGAAAGAATGGATGTACGGTTGAGAATGAAACTTTTAGAAGATTGTTAGGGTGAGGATTCAAAATAGATTTGATCAGCCCAGCGGCAAAGTCCAGGCAGGAGGCCAAGCCTGATAGAGCTAGAAATTACCCAATTTTGAGTCTGCATGATGTCATACAGTGTATGTCATACACCAACCTTCAATAGCACGCCATCTGAGAAATAGGTCAGACTTAAAGGTTCCAGAACTTGGGCCGAGGTCCCCTGCACCTGAGATAGGATATCTATCCTGAGTTTCTGGGATCTGAGAACACACTCTGGTTAGGCAACGAGGTGCAAAGAGGTCCACCTCTGCTTCATAATATCTTTCCCAGAACTGACGGGATATTTTGGGGTGGCGTATCCATTCTATTTCCATATTAGGACTCCTCCATGTGTGTTTGTGTGCAGTCATCCATACAGGCTCCTTAAGCACAAATGTGGTTCAGAAGCAACTCAAGACAATGCTTACCATGAGTGTAATAGAGGAGTCCCACAGCGATTGAAAAAGCCCTGTTGTCTGATGTGTGGGTCTATTTGCATGAAAACTTTATAAGGGTCAATGCAGGTCAAAATTTGACATGTATCCAATGCCTTGCATTGATCAACTGCTTGATTAAACTAATATTCAACCTTGGATTTAAAACCCAAGGAACTGTGCAGTTGGAGGTATGATGTCTGGGCTTACACTTGGGTCATCTCCAAATTTATGATACCTCAGCAATTGTGACCTGACTAAGACCCTGGAACAAAAAGGAGGTAAGAAAGTCCCTGGGGCTGGCTGCCTACTATCACAGGTTTGTGCCTAGTAATTTTTAAATCACCAGATAACTGACTGAGCAAAGCTTATTTCTTCCTTTTTAAGCTGGAAAGCCTTCTACAGTTAATTACTTTTAAAATATTTACTAAGGCAAGCACAACAGCCCTAGCAATGGTCAAAAGAAATAAAATACAGTGGAACCTCGGGTTACGAATTTAATTCGTTCCGGAACTTTACTCGTAAACTGAAAAGTTCGTATCCCGATAAAAATTTCCCTTATAAGAATTAACAGAAACTTCAGTAATTCGTTCTGGACAACCAAAAATATTTCTTTAAAAATAAAAATAAAGCCAATATTAACTAATGTTATTTACTTTTTACATGTTATATTGAAATCATACCATATAAAAACATATAAGAGAGGAAAACATTATCTTTACTGGGTACTTTACCTTTGAGAAGACTCGCTGCTGGCATGATTGAGACGATGTTCGTAGAAGGGGGAGGAGGGAGAGTTATTGTTTGGAAAGAGAATCTCCTTCCATTATGATATTGGGCAGACTGTCACCCGAATCATTGTCATCACTCTTTTTTTTAGATTCGTCACAATTCATCATTATTATCATCACTTCTCTTTTTAGATTGACTTTGCTGGGTGGCGATAAGAAAAGAACCAACTTGTCTGCGATTTTCTGGCACGCGACGCTCGTATCCCGAAATTTTGTTCGGAAGCAGGGGCAAAAACTTTGACGAACTGCGAATTATCCGAATGCCGGGACGTTCGTAACCTGAGGTTCCACTGTAGTATGAAGTGCAAATGGTATGAAGAAGCAAGTGTGCTGTGACCGATTTCTTTTTAGCCTAGATTTTATGTATACATGACTGGGATTTCACTTTGCCAATATACCATTCACCCATAAGTAGTCAATAAAAAAAAAAGAGAAGGCAAACTAAATACAGTAATCATACACTAATAGGTTTAAGATACTAGTGTTGGACCCTTAAGTAAGGCCTTTAATCCTCTGTGCTCTAAGAGCACATTATCAAACAGTAACTAGATGTTACTGTGATTAAACCAATTTATGTACCATATTCAAGTATTTTAAGTATTGGTTTGTCACAAAGTTTAATTTAGAAGCACAGCAGGGTGGTATAAACTGTCAATCACTTAAAGCAGTACAATTTATCATGAAGATCACATTATTGGCATCCACATTTTATTTATTATTTTTCCTTAAAATATATTTCAGGTTCAATAATTTGGATTCTTGTTTAATAAAACACAATATAGTATTTGGTGTGAAGCAATGAGGTGGTTTTAAAAATGAATTATTAATTTTCTTTTTTGTGTGTATGGTATGGTGTAAGGACATAAAATATAAACTCAGCAGGGCATTATAGCCTATAAAATGCTTCTTACATAAATCTCAGGAGATGTTGCTTGGATTTACATTTCATGCTGATCATGTGACATGTACACTGTCTCTTTAATAAATTGCCCTGTAGCAAAGATACATTCCCTGATGTTTTGACAATTACCAACAATACTTTGCACAGGTATATAATTTTTAATTGTCTGCATTGTTGATATTTAATGTAATTTAAAATCTACAGATAATAGAACAATATTATATATATTATAATTACCTATTGTATAACCATTTCAAATAAGAGGGCAACTGTATTGTGTGTTTGCAGTGTATGCTTTATGATGCTGGAATATATCTGTATTAAATCTGAAATTTGTTTTTGAAGGACTTCGGATCATGTCAGACAGAAACATAACATTTGTCAAGGACTTTTTCATTGTTGGTTTTCCTGGGCTTCATCCCAAATACTATGTTCTTGCATCTGCAATTATGTTCTTGGTTTATTTGTGCATTTTGATAGGGAATGGAATTTTTCTACTTTTGTTTGCAACAAACAAAAATCTCCATAAACCCATGTACTTTATTTATATAAGTCTTGTGTTGTCTGATGTATTGTTCAGTACATGCACCTTACCAAAGATCATTGCTAGATATTGGTTTGCAGATGGGACCATTTCTTTTGCTGCTTGTTTTTTTCAAATGTACTTAGTGCATTATTTTGCTGTGGTCAATTCATGCACACTAGTTGTAATGGCCATTGATAGATATATAGCAATCCGCTTCCCATTTCAGTACTATACTATTATGTCGAACAGGAATATAGTAATTCTGAGTTTACTGGTCTGGATTATCTCTAATCCTTGCAGTATGATGATGACCATTCGGGCATACCCCCTGCCTTACTGTGGAGCTAACACCATTGTACACTGCTATTGTGATCACATATCAATTACCCGACTTGCATGCCTTGACAGAGTGCCATATAGTTTTCCAGCATTTGTTTTTGCCCTGGTAATATTGCTGGGATCTTTTGCTATTGTTGTGATCTCGTATTTCTGCATTATTTTAGCTGTTGTACAAATATCAAGTGCACAGGGACGTCTAAAGGCTTTTTCCACATGCAGTTCCCAACTTATTATAATTTCTCTTTTCTTCCTTCCAAGGTGTTTTAATTACTTGGCTGCCAATATAGGTATCACATTTAATGCTGATTTACAAATAGCAATTGTAATGCTATATAGCCTGCTGCCTCCAATGATCAATCCTTTACTGTATAGCCTAAAAACAGAAGAAGTGAAGAAAATATTAATAAGAAAATTTAAAAAAGAACAAGATAGCTGGACCTAGATCGTAAAATATATTGACACTTGTGGACCAAACTATTATGTTCCTGTGTTTGTATTGTAATCTGATCTACACATGATGCCTGACTTCAGCAGTTAGTAATTACACTGTAGGACAAACACAAAACATCCATAAATTAACTGATGTTTAAAGTTAAATGTACATCAGTACAATTTTAATTTGGGTGTATTTGAAGCTAAAGTAAGGTATGTGATAACAAACTATAATTCCTTTAAGCTATTGATCCTCTCTGTATTTTGATCACACAGGATACAAGCAATAAAACTTGTGCACAAATTATATTTTGTGAGTAATATATTCAGTGTTTTAAATGTTTACCCTTTAACTTAAAAACATGATGCATGGTTAAACCTTCAAATAAGAGTATTTTGATATTGTTCTATACTGCTATTTTAATAGTTTTCTCTCTTCTGTGAAATTTAAACACAATTAAACTTCTCAGAAGTTCCTCCACTCTAAAGCTCTTTTGTTCTAACTAATTGCAAATCGTCAGTGTCATGTTAATAAGCATGCTATGTTTTGTGATCAGTCCATTTAGAACAGAAGATATACATATTAGCCCTGAAGTTGATATTATCTGTGGTTTTGTATAGTGTGTACATAGTCAGCATGTGATGCTTATTTCCAGCAAAAAAAAATAAAAAAATACTGGTTCAATTGTAAAATGAATATATAATGTGTAATTTGTAATCTAAATATGTATATGTTGAGCTTTTTTTATTTACTTTGAAATAAAATGTATGTACTATATTAAACACTAATCCAGCAGCACTTGGATCTCAGAACCACTAAGATCTGCAAGCATCTTAACCATCACCTGCTTAGCATATAAATTAGATAATAACAAGTTGTAATGAAATGTAATGTAATGTAAATGAAAGGGCTTTTTTTATGTAAAAGATGCTTATGCTTATACATCACAATGTTCACAAACACACACACACACACACACACACACACACACACACACACACACACACACACACACACACACCTGTTTTTTGTTTTGCCTCAGTTAAAGATGCATTTAATGGATCAGATCTGATTTATGTGTTTTAGATCCTGTTTGCCTGACTGTTCTTTAATTTTTGCATTTATTAACATTATGTTTACTGCCAACTGCTTCGAAACCTTTTCATATTTTATCACACAATAATACAAACAATAAACCCATGATTTTAAGTTGCTGTTGTGGATGCCCCATTGTAAAAAGGTAAATATGAATCCATAATTTGGATTGGAACAGACAAGGTATACTAAAATAAGCTCCAAAGAATTTGGAACACTGTAAAATGCAAATCAAAACTGAATTCAGTTAATTTGCAAATCTAATAAAATATAAATTTTTACATCATAAAGAAACATATGAAAATTGTAAATCTGATGTCTAAAACATGTATCAATAAAGTTGGGACTGGGCAACAAAAGCTTGGAAAATGATCTTTCACTGAAAGAACAGCTGACGGAACATTTTCCAACTAATTAGTTTAATTGGTAACAGATCTGTACATGGATATAAAATGGATATAAAAAAGTGTGTTTTGGAGAGTCAGAAGTAAGTTTTTCACCAATCTGTAAAAAACTGCATTTATAACTTTTGGAACAATTTCATAATCATTTTAATAAATATTAAATTGCTAAGACTTTGATTATATTATCATGTACATTAGAAGATATTGAAATATTTCAAGAATCTGGAGAAATCTCTGTGTGCAAGCGACAAGGGTGAAAATGAATGATGCCATGATCTTCTTGCCCATTTGTGGCTTGTAAATTTAAATAAAGCATGCGTGTACTTTTGCCACCTTTGTACAAGTACAGATACTCAAGTACAGATACTGTACTGTAGATGTTTTAAAAGACTCTGGTAAAAGTTAAAGTACTGAATATACTTTTTTACTCAAATTAAAGTAAAGAAGTTTGGGCTCTGACATCTACTTAAGTAAAAAGTAGCCATTACTACTGCCTGTTTTAGTGTCACTCTGATAGCTGGACCTCAGATTATATTAATATTAGGGCAATCGTTTAAAATAATCAATCACATGATTGTCATAAGTTAACTCACAATTTGTTTAAATGTACCTTAAATTAACACTTTTCAAAATTTTAATACTGTAATTAACTTTGGCATGAACAACGTCTCTAGGTTACATATGTTAACCTAGTTCCCAGAGGGAACGAGGCGCTGCGTTAAAGCGCTTTGGTATCGCACCCAAGTGTTCACGCTCTGAAATAATGTGTGTAATCAGTCAATAATTGGACACTGGCCACCACTAGCAGGGTGACATCACAACCAGGAAGTATAGAACGCATATAGAGTGAGGCATATCCGCTGCAGGAAGTCAGAGGTGTGCCATAGAGACACAGCATCTCGTTCACTCAGGGATTTAGGGTTACATACATAACCTAGAGCTGCATCAAAATGCTTTGGGAACAAATGTCCAATCACACCAGACTAACCAGTCCCTGCCTAGTGTGTATCTGTCAAACACAGCTAGAGGAGGATAGAGGGGCCAGGAGTGGCACTGCAGTTCAGCTTTCAAACCACACAAAGGTCAGGGGGTGGGCCAACCCGCAGCATTACATATGTCTTGGGGGGGGGACTTTAGAGGACCAAGCTTTTGAGGCAGCCACAATCCGGGTGGAGTGAGCTGAAAGGAGCGGGGAGACCAGAGGACTCATTAAATGATGTAATAGCATCAACAGTCCACCTCCTCAGAGGCTGCTTATTAGCAGGGAGGCCTCTCCTGGAATGGCTGTAGAAGATGAGCAGCTGATCAGGCTTTCTCCATGGACTTGTCTTGTGGACGTAGGTGTCCACTGCGTGCACCGGACAGAGCCGGTTCATTTATTTCTGGTCTGGGTTTTGGAACAGAGGAGGATAAAATGCCTGTAATCTTACAAGTTGTGGGACAACCGAGGTTACCTTGGGAATGTAACAAGTACCATTGTACAAGAAGGCACTAGCCATACCTTCGGTAAACTCCAGGAAGGAGGGAGCCACAGAAAGGGCCTGCAATTTCCATACTCTCTTGATAGAGCAGATAGCCAACAAGAATGTGGTCTTGATGGAAAGGTGCCTTCAATATGCCTCAGCTAGAGGCTCGAAGGGGGTTTCAGACAGAGCCGACAAAACAACAACCAGGTCCCACCCAGGCACTCTAGGTCGTACCGGGGGCCTCAGCAAAAAAAATGCAATACCATAGGGTCTCTGCCCAGAGATTGCCCGACTAAAGGGGCACGATCAGCCGAAATGGCGGACGTGTAGACTTTCAGGGTGGATGGAGCCAGCCCCTTGGTGAACTGTCCCTGGATGAAATCCAGCACTGAGCCAACCAGGCAGTGGAGTGGATCCAGCTCGTGGGGTGAGCAGATGCCTCCTTTTGGGAGCTCTGGGAGCTCTGGAGGAAGCTCGGGAGTGGAGCATGGTCTCTACCACCTCACCACAGACCTCCTTGATGGTTGATTTAAAAGACCATCGCAGTGTTGTCCGTATGGACAAACACGTGGTGACCTGTGATGTGTAAGAGGAAATGTTTCAATGCTAGAAGCACGGCAAGCATCTCTAGGACCTTGGGCAGAGCGACCTCTAATGATCGCTCCCCACCCCATGAGGGATGCATCCATTGTTAGCATTAAACAATGACCAGGGACTCCCAGAACAGGGCCAAGAGATAGGAACCCAGGATCTCTCCAAACATCTAAATCATTTAGGCATTGTCACGTGACCTTGATTGTGCGGATGAAATTGCCCCTCCATGAGACCACTGAAGGGGTCTTATGTACAGCAGGCCAGAGCTCACTGGAGCTGACCATGCCCTGAAGCAACAAGGGTTACCTCCTGATTGGAGGTGGAGGGTTGCGTTGCGGCTCTACCTGCCAAGCAGCCCCATGTGAGCAGCGTAGAAGTTACCGCTGGAATGCCACTACCTGTTACTTATTCTCCTGAAACCTTTCAACAACCGAGCCTACAGAGTCGCCAAAGAAGCAAAAAGAGGTTAGCGGGTGTCCAGCAGTACGGCCCTGTCTCTATTAGACATTTCCAACAGAGTAAGCCACAGGTGCCTTTCTGTGGACACCAGAGCAGCCATAGACCGGCCAGTGGCCCTAACGGTCTCTTTAGTGGCTCTGAAAGCCAGATCCGCCGTAGGGCTAAGTTAATCGAAATGGCTACGCGGTGCACCTATCACATCCAACTCATGCAGCAGGTCAGCTTGGATCAACCAGGGACAACCAGAGATGCAAACAGGTCCACCTGAGCTATGTAAAATCTTGCCCCAATTTGCTCCACCACTTCATGTATCATAATGCCAACTGGGTGTTCCAGTAGGTGTATAAACAAACTTTTTTAAGCTTGTTTAAAGTCCTTTCTAGTACCAGAAGATATGACAACATTGCTATCTTTTCCGCACACACAGAAAAATCAAGGTACGTACCTAAAACAGTACAAATTTTGTACTGTTTACTTTGCCACTCCAATGTACCTCTAAACATTGGCACATTTTTGTACCTTCTTGTTTGTACTCTTAAGAGAACATTTATTCACCCCTAGTAATGGAAATGTATGTTTGTGACTGGTAAGGTACAGTGGAACCCAGTTATCTCACCCTTGGTTACCTCGACAACCCTATTAAGTCGACGTTATTGAAGTGGAACCACCAAATTCTTGTTTTTTCTAAGCATTTTTTATCGGTTATGTCGCCGAACCCTAATATCTCGAGCACAAGGGGGGAAAAATTCTCCATTTAACTCCGCGAAGTGCTTTGGGAAGAAAAGAAAGAGAAAGCACCTGACATGCTGAAGGTGGCTGAAGGGGGCGTGGCAGGTGGATTCCTGACAGATAAACATGTACTGTATGTATTTTTATAGCATGCCTTCATCAAACAAATGGCAGCAACGATGTTGTGTAAAAAAGCCTTTCAAAAACACGTGCATGCACATTCTCATTTATTAACGCACATCATGTACATAAAGAAATTTCAAGCACCTTAATATATTGCCGCCATTTTGATTTTCGTTTATCTCGATCATCGGTTACCTTGATGCTTTTTTGGCGACCCCCTAGGACATTGACATAACCGGGTTCCACTGTATATTAATTGTGCCTGATATTTTTCCATAGATTTTTACTGATGTTGTGTGTACATAAATGATCTATTAAGATGGATTTTTAGACTGGAATTCATATAAACAGCTTTGCAATGATGGGTTAAGGCTACAAACAGTTATGCTCTCAAGTCTCCTTTAGTAAACATATAACAGTTTCATTCTGGTGTGTACTTTGTTGGAATTATCATTAATGATCATTAATCTGGTGTCTGGTATTTGTTTTAGTTTTTTTTGTTTTTTTTACAAATTTTAATTGTCATGTTGTCTCAAGAAGCTTTTTCTTGCCATCATCACATCTGGCTTAATCATTAGAGAAAATAATAAATTTCTAATGTATTTTCTCTGCCTATTTATTTATTTAAATCTGCTTTGTGACAATGTATATTGTTAAAAATGCTATACAAAAAATTATTTATTATAACATTTCCCACTAATCTTTGGGTTCTAGATATGCCTTTGTGCCCAGAATGGAAAGATGTGTGCACCCCCTGGATAACTACACTATACTATTTGCATTAATCTTTGTATTTCTATTTAGGCATTCTGTCATTATGATTAATGAGGTACTTAGGCTCTAAAGTTGCCGCAAAGTGGTTTTCCACTATTTTTAAACTATCCCCTATTGTGTTCTTCCTAGTCACATGACATGTACACTGTGGGTTAAATAAGATTCATGAGGACAGACCTCTCCTAATATTTCTTGGTTAGTTACCAACAGATCAATAAGGTATAATATTATTTCATTTGATTTTGAAGCTATAGCCAATACAATTTATTAAAAATAGAAATGTAACAATATATTTAAAAATCTATTTTTCATAAACATTTAATTTATAAAATGTATTTTTGTATTCATATGTGCTATGAAGTTGGATAAAATCATAAAATCAATCATTTTCTTTTTAAGGACTTTGGATCATGTCAGACAGAAACGTGACATTTGTGAAGGACTTTTTCATTGTTGGTTTTCCTGGACTTCATCGTAACTACTATGCCCTTGTGTCTGCAATTATGTTCTTAGTTTATTTGTGCATTTTGGTTGGGAATGGGATTTTTCTACTTCTATTTGCAACAAACAAAAGTCTCCATAAACCTATGTATTTTATTTATACAACACTTGTGTTGTCAGATATTTTGTTTAGTACTTGCACCTTGCCAAAAATCACTGCTAGATATTGGTTCCAAGATGGGACAATTTCTTTTGCCGCTTGTTTTTTTCAGATGTACTTAGTGCATTATTTTGGTTTTGTCAATTCATACACATTAGCATTAATGGCGATAGATAGATATTTAGCAATTTGCTGCCCATTTCATTACCATTCTTTGATGTCAAACAGGAATATAGTAATTTTGAGTTTAATAGTCTGGGTTTTTGCTCATGCTTGCTGTATAATGATGGTTGTTCGAGCTTACCCCCTACCTTATTGTGGAGCTAACACCATTATACACTGCTACTGTGATCACATATCTATTACCCGACTTGCATGCACTGACAGAGCGCCATATAGTTTTCCTGCTTTTCTTTATGCCATGGTAACACTGCTGGGATCTTTTGCCATTGTTGTGATCTCATATTTCTGCATTATTGTAGCTGTTCTAAAAATATCAAGTGCACAGGGACGGCTAAAGACTTTTTCTACATGTAGTTCCCAACTCATTATAATTTCACTTTTCTTCCTACCAAGGTGTTTTAATTACTTGGCGGCCAATATAGGTATCACATTTAATGCTGATTTGCAAATAGGCATTATAATGCTGTATAGCATGCTGCCTCCAATGATTAACCCTTTACTGTATAGCCTAAAAACAGGAGAAGTAAAGAAGATCTTTATCAAAACATTTAAAAAAGGCGAGTTAGCTTGACTTAATTTTTTAGAAGTTGAAATATGACACATGTGGACCATGATATTATGTTCCAGTTTTTGTAATATAATACAATTTCTGATTCCAGCAGATTTTAATTAAACAGTTGAATGATTTGAGCATTACGGAAAAACCCAAAAATCTGTATACATGTGGCAAAATTGGCAGATAAACAAATACAATACCTTGTTATGATCATGCAATACAGAATCAGTGGACAAATCTCAAAGAATTAATTTGGTGGACAAGCTCTGGTATTTTCCATGCTTTCACATGCCAAACTTAATTTAAAGCTTAAAAATAAACCTTGCCATAGAAACAAATGTATATATTTCTAGTTTAATTTTGGGTGTATTTCATTTTAAAATAAATATTCTGATAATATACAGGAATTCCTTGCAAATATTGGTTCTGTTTTAATTACATGTGGGATACAAGCAATACAATGTGCACAAACTGATTTATGAGTTTATTGACATTATTCAGTATTGGTATTTTTATTTTTATTTTTTTTACTTTTCTGTGAATTGTAAACACTATTAAACTGTTAAAAAGCAATAATATTCTAAGTATTTGCAAATTTTCATGCTGAAGAGTCTACTCTTCCCAATTTGACATACAGCATTATCCTGTAAATTTAATTTTTTTTACTGCTTTTACCTAATGGACATGCTGTGTTCAGTTCTGAGAGGATCAGGATATTGCGAATAAGAGTTATCATAAAGGTGCTGAAAAATTTGTTAATAAATGCCCAAACCCTATGGTGCATCAGAAAGATTATAGGGTATAATTTGTTATTCAAAGTGACTAATGATGGTGTTGAATACTACCTTTCATTCATCCTCTTTGATGTGCATTAAAGATTCTTTTATAGGCCAAGTTTTGTGAATATCTTAGAGTGCATACATTGACAGCCTTGATCTCTGGAAGGGAAAGGGTAAATACCCAGTATCTAGCAGAAGCTACTAGACTAATCGCACATCTCAGTAGTGATAGGCTGGTAGCTTGGATGTTTGTGCTTCACTAAATATGGTAGCTAGGTTTCTGAAAGGCTTTGGTGTAGTAATATCTGTTTGCATGTCAAGGCATTTAATATGCATGATAAGCGAGAATAAAGTCATTAAACAATAAAACAGATCATGAGCTCATTGTTTCCATGAATTTGTAATGTCATGAGAATAGTTCAACAAGAACAAAGTGATTAATTGATTATGAAAGATAATTTCTTAATTAAAAATGTCGGTGCACATTTGGAGGGAAATAGTGTGCTCAAATACTTTCTTTGATAACTGTTGACATCTTTTTGCTGTTGCCCTCTAACAAGAAATTTTTTTAACTAAAATAAATTACTAATAAAAAAAAACCAATACAAATAAAAAGCTTGGCAGAAAGCTTAATGATGAAACCAGAAAAACAATTCTCATATTATAAAATATTTTATAATTTTATAACTTTACATGCAAATAACTTTACTAAGGTCATGGAACCTTCAGCAAGGCAAAAAACAAATAATAAAGCCACAAAGCCAGCCTAGAATTTTTTTACATTGGGATGAGTGGACATATTTTTATTATTTTTTTTTTTTTTCAGCATTTTGGGGGAACAAATCAACAGTTGTTTATATTTCTAAACTGCAGGATGAATGTGTTATATGCAGTCTTAACATAACCAACTTACAGAATGCCTAATGAGTTCTACCCTTTTTCCTATATATTTATAAGCATGTATAAAATCAAGTATAAGCCCTCAGGTCCCTTTCAGAAACTCGAGCTGCGTCAACAGCGCTTTTGGGAATGCTACTGCGTCGTCAATGCTCTGAATCAGGTGCGTAATCCGTTTGATAGAAAAGCACAGCTTCCCTGGAGGGGTGATGTCACAAGCAGGAAGCTATAAAAGCACATGGAGTGAAGCCAGTGCCAGCTTCTGTTGGTTCATAAAATGCTAAATGTGTTTATGTCTATATGGTAAGCGGTACATGTCAAGTCAAGTCAAGTCAAGTTTCAAAGCAGATTTACAGAAATCAACAGTCAAGGTGAATGGTGTGCATTTATCCCTGATGAGCAAGCCATGGCGACTGTGGCAAGGAAAAACTCCCTAAGATGTTATGAGGAAGAAACCTTGAGAGGAACCAGACTCGAAAGGGGAACCTATCCTCATTTGGGTTACATCAAGAGTTTGATCATAAATCTTTCAACAATACAGAACACTGGAGAGTGAGAACTAACATGAGTACTGGAATATAAGATTATAAGTAAATGTTCTATCTACAGTCTTTTGTATAAAAGTAAGAGCTACTGAGCTCAACATTTGTGATTATCACAGATCCAGCAGCAGCTTCTCCATGCCAGAGCCTTTAAACACTTCAGGAGGTCCAATGTCAAAACTCCACACATGTAGTGGGATCCAATTGGCACTGGTATGTCTCTAGATGGTTCAGGATGTTTGCGAGTTTGGCATCTACTTCTTTAAAGTCCATAATCTTCAGAAGGTGGGACGTGACTGGAGCTGGCCAAACCTCAGGAAGCCTCGGGATAGGGAGAGAAAGAGAAGCAGTGGAGAGCAATTAGCGTAGCTGCTGTTCATGATAATAACAGCACAAGTTGATAATGTGCATGTGATCAGATATTCTGGAGCACAAGGTTATGATGTGAGACGTATTATGTGTAGGCTTTGCTAAAAAGATATGTTTTTAATCTGCACTTAAACTGGGTGAGTGTGTCTAAACCCTGAACACTGTCAGGAAGACTATTCCAAAGTTTGGGAGCTAAATGTAAAAATGCTCTACCGCCTTTAGTGGACTTTGCTATTCTAGGAACTACTAGAAGACCAGAGTTTTGAAAATTCAGGGAGCATGATGATTTTAGCGTGTTAAAAGGCTGAAGAGATACATAGGAGCCAAACCATTTAGTGCTTTATAAGTGAGTAGCAGTAATTTGTATTTTCTTTGAAACTTAACAGGAAGCCAATGTAGGGATGCTAAGATTGGGGTTATGTGATCATATTTTCTTGACCTATAAGAACTCTTGCTGCCACACTCTGAACTAAATGGAGCTTCTTTAATGATGCAGGACATCCACCTAGTAATGCATTACAATAGCCTATTCTGGAGGTCATAAACGCATGAACGAGCTTCTCTGTATCAGATATAGACAACATATTTCTTAGCTTAGAAATATTTCTAAGGTGAAAGAAGGCTGTTTTTGTACCTTGGTTGATATGATTTTTATAAGTTGCTGTCTAAAATAAGCTGTGAGCTGGGTTTTGAGATGGGCTTGCCCCTTTTCCTTCCTCACCTGCCTGGTCCGAGAAAATATTTTAAAAGAAAATTAAGGCAAGCAAGAAATGTAGGCACACCTTCCAGCCTGTGTGTGGCTTACCTGGGAGCAAAGCACACTATCGGTTCTCGAAGGAGCTGACAGTGCAGGTTGCACTCACATGACTTTGCGAACGCATCGCTCACAGTGAGCAACCTTCAAGGAGGGTGCCCCTGCACTTAATGGTTCTGGCCCCGCTCTCGCTGAGCCCAGCAAGTTCCTGGGGCTCGCAGATGAAAAAAACCTTGCAAAGGGTTTTGAGATGGGCTTGTTCCTTTTCTCCTTCCTCACCTGCCTGGTTCAGCACTCATTTGCAAGCATTGAAAGCACATCATACCCAGCTTCAGCTCCGCCTCTTTTCCTCTGAGGAGGAGGGGCTGCATGCTGCAACCCAGAGGTTGAGGAGCTTATGGAGATTGTGGCCTGTGCTGTAGCCAAGCCGATTAGCCGGCCAATGAGCAGAAAGTTCCCCTGTCCAATAAGCTCTGGTAAGTAAGGTCTTTCTTTCTGGGCCTGCACACTGAGGTGTCCAGGTCCTGGGCTAAGCCATATTTGGTCCGCCCCTTCAGTTCCAAATCCTTGTTGTACTCCAATGTAATGGAACTGAAAGAGTGTTGTTACAGGTCGGTGCCCCGGGTTGAAGAGATGCTGGACAGCTATCTCTCCACGGGTGTCCCATCATACCTTAAGACCCTGACACTGCCCACCAAGCCCCTGCGAAGCACGTCTGTGCTGGTGGGTAAGGCATATGCCTCAGCAGGTCAAGCTGCTGCATTCCTGTGCAACATGGTGGTGTTACAGGCGTATAAGGCTGACCCGCTGTGAGAGCAAGATGTAGAGGGCATTTTGCCAGCTAGGAGGTCCAGGAGCTCAACTGTGCAGTGGATTTAGCTCTTAGGGCCACGAAAGAGACCGCTGTGGCTGTTGCTCCTCCAGACTTGTCTTGATGGGTCCTTAATGGGCTATAAGAATCATAAGATCTGCATCTTAAACTATATTGACTATTTGCATCGAGATGTCATTCTCACTCACACTCTGTACTGCTTTCTCCACTACAGAGAACCACTTACTTAGGCATTGTGTGGTATTCGACCCTTAAGCATGCGCAGCTGTCTCCTGCTGCATTGTGTCTATCCTTACGGCCATCAGGAGGGTGAAAGAAGGATAGTCACTCACTGCTGGTGCTAATGGCAGCAGTGTCCAATGTGGTTCCACTTGGCCTCTGGCACATGAGACCCCTTCAGTGGTGGCTTAGGGCCTGAGGATTCGCTTGGAGGGTCAATCCAGTTCATACAATCAAGGTCATGTGGGCGAGCCCTACGTGCCTTAGATTTTTGGAGAGATCCCGGGGCCCTATCTCAGGTCCCCATGTTGGGAGTTCCTGGTCATCATGTAACGCTAATGACGGATGCTCCCGTCATGGGCAAAGTTCTTTGATTAGGGCCCCATCTACTGTGCCTTTGAGGTTCCTCCTAGTCAAAACTGTGTTACTCATGGCCATCTCCTGTTTCAAGAAAGTAGGGGATCTTCAGGCTTTCTCTGTGCTCCCCTTATTTCTGGAATTTAATCTAGGCATGGCCAGTGCCTTCCTCTACCCCAAATCGGGGTATGACCCAAGTTACCCTCGGTCATCCCATGACCTGTTATGCTCCAGGAATTTTTTCCTCCTGCCTTTCAGGCCCCAGAACAGAACTGTGGAGGAAGTCAGAGCAGCTGTTCATCTGCTATGGCTCTTTGAGAAGGGGTTTCCCTGCAAACAAGCAGATTCTCAGCAGGTGGATTTTGGATGCTATCTCATCCTCTTATGAGTCCTCTGGTCTCTCCACTCCCTTCGGGGTCAGAGCTCAATCTACTTGGAGTGTGGCAGACTCTGAGGCTTTGTCCTCTGGAGTGTCCCTCCAAGACATTTGCAATGCTGCAAGTTGGTCCACCCAGCTGACCTTTGTCAGGTTTTATACCCTTGACCTTAGTGCCACTTCTGGCATTATTGAACACTCATTCCCAGAGCGTTGTTGACGCAGATCGAGTTCCTGAAGGAGAACGTCTCCAGGTTAGGTATGTCACACCATGTGATCACAAGTATTTGAGAACCTCCTTGAACATTATCCAAGTACACAATTGGAAAAAACATGACAGAACCTTTTATTGAAAGAATCCAGAGTTTTTTGTTTACCTAGTTTGGTTTGGTATTTTTGTAGAGGCCATATGAATAATCCAATAAACTATAAAACTATAAATATCCAAAACACAAATGCAGCTGTGATAATTTTAAAAAGTGTGTGTATAATAATTTTACCACATTATTATTTTATGCCATTTCTTAGAAGTTGTGATATAATGCACTGCTCAAACCAGATTTTTTTTTTTTTTATGCTAGAGTTATTTTTGATAGACAGTTTAGTTTTTTCTTTCTAGTCACATGACATGCACAAAGTTGGTTATTAAATAAACTGCCCTGCAGCACAGCTCTTTACACATGTTCAAAGGTAGGTTAACAACACTCTGTAAAGGCATGGAAATAATGCATAATGAAACAATAATTCATCATAAAACAATCAAAAATACAGTAGTATATTATGGTTTAATATGTTAATAGATTAATATATATCTGCATTAAATTACATACATTCTTTTTAGGGCATCAGGTCATGTCAAGTAAAAACGTGACATTTGTGAAAGACTTTTTCATTGTTGGTTTTCCTGGACTTCATCCTAACTACTATGTCTTTGTATCTGCAATTATTTTTTTCATATATTTGTGCATTTGGATAGGAAATGGGACTTTTCTTATTTTGTTTGCAACAAACAAAAGTCTTCATAAACCCATGTATTTTATTTATATTAGTCTTGTGTTGTCTGATATATTGTTCTGTACATGCACCTTACCAAAGATCATTGCTAGATACTGGTTCCAAGACGGGACCATTTCATTTGCAGCATGTTTTTTCCAAATGTACTTAGTGCATTATTTTGGTGTGGTCAATTCCTATACACTAGCTTTAATGGCCATAGATCGATATATAGCAATCTGCTTCCCATTTCATTACCATTTTATTATGTCAAACAGAAATATAGTAATTCTAAGCATAGTGGTCTGGCTTTTTGCTCATCCTAGCAGTATAATGATGGTTGTTCGGGCTTATCCCCTTCCTTACTGCGGAGCTAACACCATTGTACACTGTTATTGTGATCATATATCTATTACCAGACTTGCATGCACAGACAGGACTCTATATAGTTTTCCAGCTTTTGTTTATGCCATGGTAGTACTGCTAGGATCTCTTGCCATCATTGTGCTCTCTTATTTCTTTATTATTTTAGCTATTCTAAAATTATCAAGTACTGAGGGGTGGCTAAAGACTTTTTCCACATGTAGTTCTCAGCTTATAATAATTGCACTGTTCTTCTTACCAAGGTGTTTTTATTATTTGGCTGCCAATATAGGTATTACATTTAATGCTGATTTGCAAATAGCAATCATTATGTTGTATAGCCTGCTACCTCCAATGATCAACCCTTTACTGTATAGCCTAAAAACAGGAGAAGTGAAGAAAATCTTATTAAGAAAATTTAAAAAAGTCCAAATTAGATAGGTTATTGTGTTCCTTGTTATTATATTGCAATTTGATCTATATGCCTGACTTCAGGTGGTGATGTTCTAAATACTGTGGAGAAATATTTTAAATCTGTTAACAATTACAAAAATGGGCAGGCAAAAAAGCACAGAGTCTATTAAGCACAGGACCTAATATATCATTGCATACATGCTTAAATAATTTCATTTAAAGCTTAACATTTTTTATCAAAAGTATGAAAGGAAATCAGAAATTGAAAAAAGCATGAATCTGATATTTTTATTATTTTTGTTTTTTAAATTTAGATTTAGGCTAACAAAAATAATTTTTGTTTTATTATGACTTGCAGTCCCTTATCCCATCCAGGAACACCCCATCCTTATCTGAATCCAGTTTGGACATTACAGATAACTAACACATTGCAAGCATGTCACATGCCTAGGCAAGGTGTTTAAATTACTTGGCTGCCTATGTAGGTAATTCATTTAATGCTGATTTGCAAATAGCAATTGTTCTGCTGTATACCTGCTACCTTCATCTACCTAGAATAAAGATCAACCCTTTAATCTACAGTCTAAAACCAGAAGTAGTTAAGAAAACCTTTATAAGACATTTTTTTAAAGGCCAACGTAGCTCATCAGGTTTTAAGATACAGTGTAGAAAAAAAAAATTGTAAACCTAACCATAAGATTTTTAAGTTCTATTTGAACATTTCAATCCACACTCAGTTTCTATTTGCTGTTCCCGATATGCATAAGGCTTTTAACAACCATTTGTCTTTTTATTTTTAATTATGCATAATTTCCTTGTTTACCGTTCTGACAGATGAGCCGAGTGTGTTTTATATGCAGAATGGAGCAGAGGTGTTTGTTAATACTTGTAATATTATGAAAATTATAGAAATTAATCTTTTGTGTACAGCCAAATAGATCACAGCTGGATTATATCACCATTGGTTATTTATTGGTAAATATACGTGACTTAAGACTGATGCTTTTTTGTTTTAGAAGGGCAGCATTAATTCTCTTTGTTCTTTTGTTGTCAAATTTCTTATTCTTTAAAAAAATATTATTTCTATTCAATAATGATTTAAACTATCCATTATAAAATACAGTATATATTTGATGTTTAATTTTTTCATTTCTTAATTAACTTTACGGGAAGATGTTCCACTAGATTATTTTCCAAGTTTGTGCTCATTCAGCCACAATGATATTAGAAATGTCATTTAATGCTTATTATAAATTAAAAATCTCTTTTTTTTTTAAATAACATTAAATATTTTTCTGAGGAAAAAGTAAGTCCTGTAATTCTTATAACACCTGTATTTCAAACGTATTGGGTCACCTGGTCATAAGTACGGTATTTGATTTTTGAGCATTGCATTCCACATTTAGTCCCCATTTGTTCTTATAATTTCCTCCACTCTTCTGGAAAGCTGTTCCACTAGATTTTTGAGTGTTCCAGTTCATCCCAAAGGTGCTTAAAAGAGTTGAGATCAGAGCTCTATCACAGAGGTCAAGGTCATCTAATTAATCTCATATGAACCATATCTTCATGGAGCTGGGTTTGTGCACTGGGGCACTGTCATGCTGGAACAGGTTTAAGTCTCCTAGTTCAAGTGAAGGGAAAAATTTAGTTCTACCACGTCCAAAGCCATCATATAGAATCGTGTATCCCCCAACTTTTGGAGAAAAAACACATAACTTTAGCCAATATTATGTATGTGTGTATTGTGCTTTTATGGTGCTGTGTTTGTATTGTATTTCGCTCTAATCATGGTGCATAATTTCAGCAGATACTGTAGTAATCAAACAGTTGAATGATTTGAATGTATTGAAGAAAATCTATTATATTAATAAATAGCATAAATGTCCTAAATGTTAAATGTTATTAACATTTATATATAAGAAGCTACTCAGAAATAGTCAAGTAAATACTTATCATATTTTAATAAAAAATAAATAAATAAAGCCCAATATATTCTTTAATATACAGCAGGGAAAATAAGTATTTGACACATCAGCATTTTTATCAGTAAGGGGATTTCTAAGTAAGCTATTGACACAAAATTTCCACCAGATGTAGCCATCAAGCCAAATATAGTATTCATACAAAGAAATCAGAACATTTAAGTATACAAGTTGAGTCATAATAACACAACCTTAAGTCCAGGACTGTTGTCAAAGCACAGGTAAAATTCTGTACTACGTTTGGTATGCCTAACTGTATACAAACTGATCATCAGAATCAGAATCAGAATCAGGTTTATTGGCCAAGTGTGTTGACACACACAAGGAATTTGGTTCCAGCATAAATAAAAACCTATACATGACAAAACAGACACAACAAGACAAAAACAGACTATACAAGACAATACAGACATACAGACAATATGAGACAGTATAGACAGTGTGGGTAATAAATAGGGATACAGACCAGTAATGTACATAAAGTATGGGAGTGCATGGTAGTGCAAATGACAGTATTGTGTGCCAGGTATGATGAAAGAGTTTACTATAAAACATATAACTTAAAGCAATAGTGTGTGCAACATATGCAGATAATGTGATGAGTGACAGTTCTGTGCAGTACTCATAGATATGAGCAGGGAATATAACTATGGTCAGTTGTTAGTGAGGGTGATTGCTTTGGAAAAGAAACTGTTACTGTGTCTGGCAGTCTTAGTGAACAGAGTTCTGTAGCGCCTGCCAGAATGGAGGAGCTAAAAGATGTTGTGTCCAGGGTGTGAAGGGTCATTCATGATTTTTTCTGCCCAGTTTCTGGTTCTTGTATGGTACAAGTAGTGGAGAGTGGGCAGGGGAGCACCAATGATTTTTTCAGCTGTTTTAACAGTTTTCTGCAGTCTGTTTCTGTTCTGTTTTGTTGCTGCTCCAAACCAGATGGTGATTGATGAGCACAGGACAGATTCAATGACTGCAGTGTAGAACTGTATTAACAGCTCCTGTGGCAAACTGTACTTCCTTAATTGCCTTAGAAAGTACATCCTTTTTCAGAATCGAGTTTATGTTTGATTCCCATTTCAGGTCTTGGGAAATGGTAGTGCCCAGAAACTTGAAGTTCTCCACAGGTGACACAGGGATGTTGGATATTGTGAGGGGGAGTAGTGTTGAAGGATGTTTCCTAAAGTCCACTATCATCTCCACAGTTTTGATTGTGTTTAGCTCAAGGTTGTTCTGACTGCACCATAGTACCAGCTGCTTCACCTCCTGCTTATATGCAGACTCGTCACCATCTTGGATTAGTCCAATGAGCGTGGTGTCATCTGCAAATTTCAGGAGTTTGACTGTTGGGTCACTTGATATGCAGTCATTTGTATAAAGGGAGAATAGCAGTGGGGAAAGGACACACCCCTGAGGAGCACCAGTGCTGACTGTCCGAATACCGGAGGTAACACCTCCCAGTCTCACCTGTTGTTTCCTGCCTGTCAGGAAGCTGGTGATCCATTGACAGATGGCAGGGGGTATAGTAAGGTTTAGGAGTTTGGAGTGGAGGATTCCCAGAATTATTGTATTGAAAGCCGGACTAAAGTCCACAAACAAAATCCGGGCATATATTCCTGGGCAGTCAAGGTGTTGCAGAATGTAGTTTAGCCCTATGTTGACTGCGTCATCCACCGATCTGTTTGCTCGGTATGCAAACTGTAGGGGATCCAGCAGCTGTTCTGTCACCTTCTTTAGATGGGCCAATACCAGCTTTTCAAAGGTCTTCATGACGACAGATGTCAGAGCGACAGGCCTGTAGTCATTCAGTCCAGTAATGGAGGGTTTCTTGGGGACTGGGATGATTGTGGAGAGTTTAAAGCAGGAGGGGACCTCACACAACTCCAGTGATCTGTTGAAGATAGAGGTGAAAATATGAGCCAGTTGGTCAGCACATGCTTCGAGACAGGAGGGGTCTTCTGTCTCTGAAAGAGCCGATACACATCCTTTTCACAAATCGTGAGCGCAACTTGAGTGCTGTAAGAAGCTGTAAGAGAGGAGTCAAGAGGTGTGATGGGGGCAGACATTGGGCTGGGTTGGATGAGAGGTGTGAAGATATTGTTCTCAAACCTGCAGTAGAAGGTGTTGAGGTCGTCAGCCAGGTCTTTGTTTGCTTCAGTGGGGGAGTTTGTGATATTTTACAGGTCTTTCCACACTGATGCAGGGTCGTTAGCTGAAAACCTGCTTTTCAGCTTTTCAAAGTAGCTTCTTTTGGCTATTCTGATCTCCTTTGTCAGTTGGCCTGCTTGTACAGAGCTTTGTCCTCCCTTCTGTATGCATCTTCCTTGGCATGTCGAAGTTTTTTCAGTTTGGCTGTGAACCATGGCTTGTTGTTACTGAACTTGCAGAAGGTTTTGGTTGGCACACACATGTCTTCACAAAAACTGATGTAGTATGTCACAGGGATGTCACAGGATCTCACAGTGTCAGTCAGCTCATCCAGGCTGTCAGTTCCAGCCTCAAATCATGGGTCCAACTTTATATCCCAGTTATTTTCTCAGGTGGTTAATGAGTTGAAACGTTTCCAGAGCCTTTCACCCAGCATCCCAAGGTGCTCTTGAACGTTTTCACCACACGTTTAAATATATGCTGCTTCCGTATTGCATGGAAACTGGGAAGGACTGGAATGATGGCGTTTCACTGTTGTTGTTTGCTTTGCGTGATGCTGTGCAGGAGTCACTCGGTTTTAGCCCCTCTGAACTGGTGTTTCGTCACATCGTACAGGGCCAACTGAAAGTCCTACAGGAACAGTGGTTGTCCACTGTACCCACCCCGCAAAATAAAACTATCCTAAAGTATGTTCTTGCCCTTTGGGATCACTTAAACTGGCCAGGGAAACTGCACTTACAGCCTTAAATTTCTCTCAGACGAAAGGCAGTTCCCCGCTCATTCTGTGTTGGAGATCAAGTTTTAGCTTTGTTGCCATTGCCAGGATCCTCACTCCGGACACAATTCTTTGGGTCATATGAGGTTAAACAGAAGTGGGGGCTTGTACAGGAGATTGCTCGTATTTGGTATACTTTTTTTATTGTTTTGCAGTGATCCTATTGGGGTTCGGTCTGTTTTTGAGGATGGCCGCATTTAATTTAACTTTGTTTACACTTTGTCCTACATTAGAGGAATTTGACAAGTACAGAAAGGATGATCTGCTGTTAATTGCGGATTTCTTTGATGTTTCTGTTCCATGATTTGCCAGTAAGAAGGTGGGTAAGGCTGTGGTGTATGAGGCACTAGTGGCTCAGCAGATCTTACCTGAGCGTGAGATGCTTCCGGAGGTCGCAGCTCAAGCTCTTGGTGCTGTGAGAGAATGGTTGCGTGCTGCTGAACACACCCCGAGCAGCCACGGACTTGCTCCGTAGACCAAGTTGCAAATCGCTCTGGAGGAGTTGGAGTTATAAATTATGCGGCAGAGCACGCGACACAGTTGCTATGAGTTCATAAGAGGGAATTGGAAATGGAGGGGAAGAAGCTCGATCTGGCTTTTTCAGAGTCGACCCAATCTTCCCAAACCAGTGCCTTGGCCACGGAAGTTCTGTTCTTCTGTGGCAGGATCCCTTGCTCCTGTCCTGGCTGATGTCTCAAGTGTGCCCGCGTCACCGCTTTCTCTGATCCAGTCCTCCCCAGTAAGCCAGCCTGCCTTTGATGTAAGCTGAAATGTAGCGCTTGTGCCCGTGTTTAGAGAGGATGAAGTAGATGCGTATTTCTCAGTTTTTATAAGAATCACTACTACCTTATACTGGCCTAAGAATTTGGACACTATTATTACAGTGTAAACCCAAGGCGTACCAGCAGGGTTTCAGAAAATCCATTAAAAAGAAAAATGTGACATATGTAGAGTTTGCTCATGAGGCTACGTTATTTAAGAAGGAGTGCTCAGCTAGTGGTGTGCAGAGTTTTAAGCAGCTTAAGGAACTCATTCGATTAGAGGAGTTTAAGTCTTGCTTACCCGAACAACTCGTTGTGTATCTGTATGTACAATACAGCACCGGGGGGAAACAAAACCTTCCACAATCAGAGCCCGACGCATCAACCTCTGATTAGCATTGCGCATTTGATGCAGGAAGTCTAATGGATTGTGGTCTTTGGAAACATGAACTGGAGTCCCAAGATACACTTAAAAATGCTGTAAAGCCAACAGCATGGCCAATGCCTCCTTCTCAATGGCACTGTAGTTAAGTTGGTGTTGGAAAACTTCTTAGAAAAGAAACACACAAGGTGCTCCAGCCTATTATCATCCTCTTGGATATGTACCGCACCAGCCCCAGTGCCACTAGCATCTACCTCTAGCTTGAAGGGTTTGTTACACTCTGGAGCAGCACGCACTTTACTATGCGCAGTGTTTTTAATGTGCTATTTAAAGCAGTATTGCTTCTTTGCTTTATCATTTCATCAAATGCGCAATGCTAATCAGAGGTTGATGCGTCGGGCTCTGATTGTGGAAGGTTTTGTTCCCCCCCGGTGCTGTATTGTACATACAGATACACAACGAGTTGTTCGGGTAAGCAAGACTCAAACTCCTCTAATCAAATGAGTTCCTTAAGCTGCTTAAAACTCTACCTTTTCTTTATCCTTTAAGTCATCTGTTTCTCTTTCAGTTGTAATATAATGAAGCCCTGTTTTGCACTGTTTGAATTTACGACAGTATAAACACTGCCTCACTTAACTCTAAAGCGTTTGATAAATGAAAGCTTGTCTTTCTGGCATTGCAATTATCCCCAGACCTTAGGAGCACTCTATTCCAGATTTCATTTGAATAATTCTTTATGCAGTTCCTTTTATTCTTAGGCTGAAGCTGTCTGCTTTCTTTAAAATTAGTGCCAAGGTGTTCTAAAATCCACATTTGCCTCCTAACCTTAATCTACATTTCACCAGAGTTGATTGACTGAACCCAGTATCAGCCTCTTATCGTCCCGGGCTGGTATATCACTATTGCATAAATTGTAATCAACAATAAACACACTGATAATATTAATGCAAAGTGTTTTAGTACATACACACACAATACACTGGAATTCTGTGCTTCACTGAATATATAAAAGTTCAACAATTCCACATAAAGTGGCATTAAAAATGTCTGAATAGCATGTTGAGCTTATGCACACTTTATATTTAGACTTTAAAAAGTAGCTTCTTACTCAAGTCTCAGAAGATTTACATAATGTTAATAATACATGTTGTGAGACATGTGACTTGTGACTTGACATGTTCAGATAAATAAATAACCCTAAAGTGATGGCATATTTCCTGATGCACTATGACTCTGTAAAGGTATGGATAAAATACATAATTTCATAATAGCTTTTTTGTCTATATAGTAGTTCATGTAAAATAAACAGAATTGTAATGTAACGATATTTAAACTTGATTTATTCATATACACAGTGCTTACATTTTAATTTTTTCCTTTAAGTATAGGTCAGATCATGTCGGACAGAAACATAACATTTGTGAAGGACTTTTTCATCGTTGGTTTTCCTGGACTTCATCCTAACTACTATGTCTTTATATCCGCAATTATGTTGTTAGTTTATGTTTTTACTATGATAGGTAATGGAATTTTTCTTCTTTTGTTCACAACAAACAAAAATCTTCATAAACCCATGTATTTTATTTATACAAGTCTTGTGTTGTCTGATGTACTGTTCAGTACATGCACTTTACCAAAGATCATTGCAAGATATTGGTTCCAAGATGGCAACATTTCTTTTGGAGCTTGTTTTTTACAGATGTACTTAGTGCATTATTTTGGTACAGTCAATGCATATGTACTTGCATTAATGGCCATAGATCGATACATAGCTATTTGTTACCCATTCCGTTACTATACTCTAATGTCAAACAGGAATATAGTAATTTTTTCACTAGTAGTCTGGATTTTTGCTCATCTTAATATTTTAATAATGGTTGTCCGGGCTTACCCCCTCCCTTACTGTGGATCCAACACCATTTTACACTGCTATTGTGATCATGTTTCTATTACCCGTCTTGCATGCACAGACAGGACTCCATATAGTGTTCCAGCTTTTGTTTATGCCATGGTAGTACTGCTAGGATCTCTTGCCATTATTCTTTTCTCATATTTCTTCATTATTTTAGCTGTCCTTAAAATATCAAGTGCACAGGGGAAGCTAAAGGTGTTTTCCACATGTAGCTCTCAACTCATTATAATTGCATTGCTTTTCTTACCAAGGTGTTTTTATTATTTGGCTGCCAATATAGGTATTACATTTAATGCTGATTTGCAAATAGCAGTCATTATGTTGTATAGCCTGCTACCTCCAATGATAAACCCTTTACTGTATAGTCTAAATACAGAAGAAGTGAAGAAAATCTTAATAAGAAAATTAAAAAGAGGCCAGATTAGCTAGATTCTTGTGTGTATGTTGTGTCTCAAAATAAATTGTCAAAAGTGAAATTGGTTATTGTGTTCCTTGTTATTATGTTGCAAGTTGATCCATATGCCTGACTTCAGGGGGTGATGTTCTAAATACTTTGGGAAAATAATCTTAAATATCTGTTAACATTTACTGAAATGGGCAGGCAAAAAAGCACAGAGTCTAATTACCACAGGACCTAAAATATCCAATGCTTTTACACCTAAATCATTTTACTCAAAGCTTACAATTTTTAACAAAAATATGAATGGAAATCAAAAATTAAAAATGAATCTGATATTTAATAAAATATATATAGACACTTCTTTTTGGTACCATTTATTCTTTTTGGTTTTTAAGTTTAGATTTTTACTACCTTCCATTCATCCTCTTTAATGTGCATTAAAGGTTTTTGTAATTCAAGTTTAGTAAATATCTTAGAGTCTCAGAAATGAATACATTGATAGCCTTGATCTCTGGAAGGAATAGGGTTGATACCCAGTATCTAGCATCACCTACTAGGCTGGTAGCTTGGATGCTTGTGCTTCACTTAATACATTAGCTCGGTTTCTAATAGGTTCTGGTATAGTAATATCTCTTCAAGTGTGAAGGCAGTTTATGTGCATCATGAGTGAGAATAAAGACATTGTTTTTCTGTGTTTTCATGAATTTGTAATGTCATGAGAAAAGTTCACAAAGAAAGGGTGATTGATTGATAATGAAAGAAAATGTCTTTATTAAAAAAAATGTCAGTTCACATTTCTTTACTAAGTTCATGGAACATTCAAAAAGGACTTAAATCAAATAGTAAAGCCAGCTTAGATTTTTTTAAACATTGGGAAGAGTGGCCATATTTTGAAAGATATTTTTCAGCATTTTGGGAAACAAATCAACACGTTAAATATATGTTATACGTAGTCTGAACATAACCAACCTAAAGATTGCATATATATATATATATATATATATATATATGCAAGTGAGATTAATCTGGGTTTCTATTTAGAACTGACATGGTTTTCCCAGTTTTTTTTTTTTTAAGCTGTACAGTTAGACATGGTTCCTGCTACCTACATTACTTTATGAAATTTGTGGATAATTGTCATTTGTTATTATAGGGGTCTTTGATCATTTTGTCAAAACTAACAACACTTGTGTTATGTACGCAGTTTACCATGCGCTGTGTTTTTAATGTGCAATTTAAAGCAGTATTGTTTTTTTGCTTTCTTATTTGCTTCCTCCATTTCTTTTATGCTTTTAGTCTTCCGTTTAGACCTCAAAAAGAAGCTTTGTTTGATAAATGAAAGATTGTCTTTCTGGCATTGCAATTATGGGCAGCCCTTAAGAATAGTCTTTTCCAGATTTCATAAAAAAATTATTTAGGCAGTTTCTTTTATTCTTAGGCTGCAGCTATATTTAGTTATTCATTTATATTTTTATTAAAAATGGCGAAACAGAAATGTGCACTGCATTATTCACACATTGATAAAATTAGTGTCGTTAAAATTTTTACAGCCCTAATCAATATAATACAAAACTAATTTCAAGATGTGATGATAAGGAATATGTCTGTTTTCAGTCCTGTTTACAACACTGACTCCCTCTGTCTCATCCAGATTAATTCCATACTTCTTTTTGCCTTCTGCCTATTGATTGTGAGCTATGTACAATTGTGTTCAAAATTATTCAACCCCCACTGAAATTGATTGTTTTGGTCGGTTTGACATTGATTATGATCATTCAGTCATCCTGCTTACAATTAAATCAAAGAGGCACGTGTAGGTCAGACAAATATAACATAACATTTATAATGAAATAACCACAAATGTCTTTTCTGAGCTCACATCATTATCAGTTTTATTCAACCCCCAAGTGACATTCAAACTTAGTACTTAGTACAACATCCTTTTACAGTTATAACAGCTTTTAAACGTGAAGCATAGCTTGACACAAGTGTCTTGCAGCGATCTATGAGTATCTTCGCCCATTCATCATAGGCAAAAGCCTCCAGTTCAGTCACATTTTTAGGCTTGCACACTGCAACTGCTTTCTTTAAGTCCCACTAGAGGTTCGCAATCGGATTTAAGTCTGGTGACTGCGATGGCGACTTCAAAATTTTCCAGCCTTTAATCTGCAACCATGCTCTAGTGGACTTGGAGGTATGCTTGGGATCATTGTCCTGTTGAAAGGTTCAACGTCTTCCAAGCTTTAGGTTTGTGACGGACTGCATCACATTGTCATCCAATATCTCCTGGTACTGAAGAGAATTCATGGTACCTTGCACACGCTGAAGCTTCCCAGTACCTGCAGAAGCAAAACAGCCCCAAAGCATGATTGACCCCCCGCCATGCTTCACAGTAGGCAAGGTGTTCTTTTCTTCATAGGCCTTGTTCTTCCTCCTCCAAACATAGCGTTGATCCATGGGCCCAAACAGTTCTAATTTTGTTTCATCAGTCCACAGAACACTATCCCAAAACTTCTGTGGTTTGTCCACATGACTTTTGGCATACTGCAGTCGACTCTTCTTATTCTTTGGGGACAGCAAGGGGGTGCGCCTGGGAGTTCTGGCATGGAGGCCTTCATTACGCAGGGTGCGCCGTATTGTCTGAGCAGAAACTTCAGTACCCACATCTGACAAATCTTTTCTCAGTTCCTCAGCAGTCACATGGGGACTTTTTTCCACTCTACGCTTTAGGTAGCGCACAGCAGTCGAAGTCAGCATCTTCTTTCTGCCACGACCAGGTAGCGTTTCAACAGTGCCCTTTGCCTTGAATTTGCGAATGATGCTTCCTATGGTGTCCTATGGTATGTTTAACATCTTTGCAATCTTCTTATAGCCATTGCCCTTCCTGTGAAGAGCAATCACCTGTTCTCTTGTCTTCCTGGACCATTCTCTTGACCTCACCATGTTTGTAACCACACCAGTAAATGTCTAGAAGGAGCTGAGTATCACAGTCATTTTAAAGCTGCCTAATTGGTGCTTATTAGGCTTTATTGCTGCTCCCTGATATCCACAGGTGTTTTCAATTCCTTATTGAAAACACTTCATTGAACCTCTGTTCTTTAGAGGGGTAGTCTTTAAGGGGTTGAATAATTATGTCAATGAAGAATTCAAAAAAAGAAACATTTACTACTGTATTACAAAACTAATTGTTGTCATTTTAGTTGCATATGGTTCTTTAAGAAGTCCTTGTATGATTTCATTCTGAATACAATTACAAATGTACACTAAATTCCCTAAAACCATTTACAGCATTGGGGGTTAAATAATTTTGAACACAACTGTAAACTAGCCTACATCTATGGTGCGTGAGAGCCAGTATATATTACACCAGTGGATTAAAAAAGCCGCACAATGACAAGAAATAGGTTGATGGGCTAAAATAGGCATGCAGTGAAAAGAAAAAATATTGACATTACACCAAATAAATAGATTAAAACTAAAGTAACGGGCCTTGGTTGAAAATTTAAGTAGTAGAAAGTACAGATATTTGTGTCAAAAAATAAATAGTGAAATGAAGTACTGATACCAGAAAAATATACTTAAGTCCAGTAACAAAGTATTTTTACTTCTTTACTTCCCTCCTCTGACATACACAATACGATGTGTTTCTGTGCTTCACTGATGATCTAAATTGCATGGTAAAAAATTTTACCATTTAGCAGTTCAACAATCCAACATAAATTGGCAGTAAAAATGTCGTGAATAGCATGTTAATGTTGTTTATGCACACTTTATTTTTAGAGATTAAAATGTAGCTTTTTACACAAGTTTCAGGAAATTTACATAAAATTAATAATACATGTTGCTAGACATGTGACTTATGACTTGACATGTTCAGATAAATAAATTACCCTAGAGCACTGACATATTTCCTGATGTGCTATGACTCTGTAAAGGTATGGATAAAATACATAATGTCATAATAGCTTTTGGTAATTTGTATGAAATATATATTAATCCATGTAAATTTTACATAAATGTAATATAACAATATTAAACTTTATTTATTTATATACACAGTGCTTACAATGCTTTAAAAAGCTGGAATATTTATTCATTAAAAATTTATTTTTTTCCTTTAAGTATAGGTCAGATCATGTCGGACAGAAACGTGACATTTGTGAAGGACTTTTTCATTGTTGGTTTTCCTGGACTTCATCCTAAATACTATGTCTTCATTTCTGCAATTATGTTGTTAGTTTATGTTTTCACTCTGATAGGTAATGGAATTTTTCTTCTTTTGTTCACAACTAACAGAAATCTCCATAAACCCATGTATTTTATTTATACAAGTCTTGTGTTGTCTGATGTACTGTTCAGTACATGCACTTTACCAAAGATCATTGCAAGATATTGGTTTCAAGACGGCAACATTTCTTTTGGAGCTTGTTTTTTACAGATGTACTTAGTGCATTATTTTGGTGCAGTCAATTCATATGTACTTGCATTAATGGCCATAGATCGATATATAGCTGTTTGTTACCCATTCCGTTACCATACTTTTATGTCAAACAGGAATATAGTCATTTCTTCAATAGTAATCTGGATTTTTGCTCATCTTAGCATTATAATGATGGTTGTTCGGGCTTACCCCCTCCCTTACTGTGGATCCAACACCATTTTACACTGCTATTGTGATCATGTTTCTATCACCCGACTTGCATGCACAGACAGGACTCCATATAGTGTTCCAGCTTTTGTTTATGCCATGGTAGTACTGCTAGGATCTCTTGCCATTATTCTTTTCTCATATTTCTTCATTATTTTAGCTGTCCTTAAAATATCAAGTGCACAGGGGAAGCTAAAGGTGTTTTCCACATGTAGCTCTCAACTCATTATAATTGCACTGTTTTTCCTGCCAAGGTGTTTTTATTATTTGGCTGCCAATATAGGTATTACATTTAATGCTGATTTGCAAATAGCAGTCATTATGTTGTATAGCCTGCTACCTCCAATGATCAACCCTTTACTGTATAGTCTAAATACAGAAGAAGTGAAGAAAATCTTAATAAGAAAATTAAAAAAAGGCCAAATTACATAGATTCTTGTGTATATGTCTTCTCAAAATAAACTGTCAGATGTTAAATGGGCTATTGTGTTCCTTGTTATTATACTGCAAGTTGATCCATATGCCTGACTTCAGGTGGTGATGTTGTAAATACTGTGTGAAAATAATTTTAATCTTTTAACATTTACTGAAATTGGCAGGCAAAAAAGCACAGAGTCTAATAAGCACAGGACCTAAAATATCTAATGCTTACATACCTAAACAATTTTACTCAAAGCTTAATTTTAAAGGTGGCAAAGAAATTAGTTTTTAAATGCCTGAAAATTAAAGGTTCTTTGTAGGTCAAGTTTAGTAAATATCTTAGAGTCTCAGAAATGCAAACATTGATAGCCTGGATTTCGGGTAGGATAGGGATAGGGTTGATACCCAGTGTCTAGCAGCACCTACTAGGCTGGTTGCTTGGATGCTTGTGCTTCACTTAATACATCAGCTAGGTTCCTGAAAGGTTCTGTTATAGTAATATCTCTTTGAGTGTCAAGGCATTTTTTGTGCATCATAAGCACATGATGTTTAGATGAATTTGTAATGTCATGAGAAAAGTTCAACAAGGACAAGGTGATTATAAAAGAAAATGTCTTTATTAAAAAAGTGTCAGTGCACGCTCAAAAACTTTTTGCTAACTGTTGACTCTTCCTTTCTGCCCTGTTGCAAGGCTTCTTTTTTTTCTGTTATTAAATAAACAAATAAATTAATTAAAAATACAGAAAGCTTGGCAGAAAGAAAAATAATTCTAATGTTAAACACTTTTTTAATAATATTATTTAGCTTTACATACAAATTAATTTATTAAGTTCATGGGACATTAAAATTTAAATCAAATAGTGAGGTCAGCCTAAAACTGAAACATTTGGAAGAGTGGAGATATTAAATTTTTTTTTTTTTTTTTTTAGCATTTTGGGGAACAAATCAACAGTTATTTATATTTCTAAACTGCAGTATGAATATGTTGTATGCAGTCTGAACATAACAAACCTACAGATTGCCCAATGAGTTCTACCATATTTCTTATAGACGGTTATTCAAAAACAATGAACTGATTCCATTATGCAATATTTTATTAAGTAATACAAAACTCCAGCCATGTCACGAGCATAAAAAGCACATGAAGTGAAGCTGGCACTAGCTTCTGTTTGTTCATAAAGCACTCTAGGTGTGTATGTTTATATTGTAAGTAGTAAATGTCCGAAAAGAATACATAAAAAAATTAAGGCAAGCAAGAAAACTAAGCACACTCTCCAGCTGTGTGTGGCTTCCCTGGGAGCGGAGCATGCTAGGTCGGTTCTCGAGGGAGCCGACTGCGCAAATTGTGGGCACTCTTTGAGGAAGGTGCCCCTGCTCCTTGTGGCCCTGGCATGCTAGTTCCTGGGCCTCAAGTGACTGGCTTGTCCCTTTCTCCTTCCTCACCCGCCTGATCCAGCACTAGCTTACTATTCTTAAAAGACAAAAATATAATAGACACAAACCGACAATGAAGGATCCTCAGTCTTGGATGAGTAAAAGCAAAACTTCTTTATTTCATACACGTCCCAATGAGCTCAATTGAAGGTGGGTACTTCACATCAAAATTATCAGCGCATCAAAATGATAAAGCACACCAAAATGACGAAGTACACCTGCTGTTTGCTCGCGCTCGTATTTATACCCTACAGACACCCTGTGTCTTTTGTTTTTTTCTAATTTCTTTATTTTGAACAATTCCCCTTATTTTCTGACTTTGCCCACTTTTTTTCAATTCCCCTTATCTTTGGCCTTGGTCTTTACTCTTCCCATATGGTCCCATATTTGGAGTTGCTGCTCTCCTTCATTCCCCTTATTTTCGGCCTTTATCTGGTTAAAAAAAAAAAAAAAAAAAAAAAAAAATAATACAACCAAAAATTGTTTCATTTTTTCAAGGGAAATTTAATTAATCCAACCATACATTGCTTCAGTCTTTCAAGTGTGAACAACCATTTTGCGGCTTATTTTGCCTTCCTGCATCTGCAATGGGTAACTGTTATGCTTTTATTCTTTTTATAATGCTGTTTGCTATTCTACATTGAATCTAGCTATATCAGTGTATTTAGATTGTCTATTTATATATGTTTGACCATATTACTCTACTTGATTATGCATGTACCTAGGTTATACTTCCTCACCCGCCTGATCCAGCACTAGCTTACAAGTCTTGAAAGCATGCAATTTGGCGGTTTCTACCTCTTGCGACGAGAACATGCAGGTCCGCCTCTCTTCCTTTAAGGAGGTGGGGATTGCATGCTCTGTGAGCTGGGGTCAAGCTCCCCGCAACGGGGTCTGCCTTTCTTTCTGGACCTGCACAGTGAGGTTCTGGGCTAAGCCTTTTTCTTCAGTCTTAAGACTTTCATTTACAGCTAAATTATTGGACTAAAAGAGTGTGGTTACGGGTCAGTGCCCCGGGTTGAAGTGACGCTGGCCAGTTATCTTTTCCTGAGTGGTTTTGATCATCCCTAATAACCCAGACACTGCCCACCAAGCCCCTTTGAAATTCGACGGCGCTGGTGGGCAAGGCTTACACTTCAGCAGGTCAAGCCGCTCCGTGGCTGCACACCATGGCAGTGTTGCAAGGGTAAACAGGCTGACCTGCTGCTGCGGCTAGACGTGGGTGTCATCTCGGGTGGCCAAGAGGACCTGGAGCGCTGATATATGCCAGATTTGGCTCTTCGGGACACTACAGAGACGGCTGTGGCCATTGGCTGGTCTATAGCCCCCTCTTGTCTACCAAAAGGCAATTATGGATCACACTGTTGGATCCCCTCTGGTACCGACTAGACTATTCGGCAACTCTATGAATCCCACGTTGCTCTCATGGGGCTGCCGACATTGGGAGATTCAGAAACAGAGTGCCGCCACCTGCACGGAGTCTGAGCGCACTCAACCTGGAGTGTGGCAGCCTCCAAGGTTTGGTCCTCTGGAGTTTCTCTATAAGACATCTGCAAAGCTGTGGGCTGCTTCACCCGGCTTACCTTCGTCAGGTTTTATAACCTTAACCCCAGTGCCACTTCTGGCCCCTCTGTCCTTCAACCTAACTGTGCTCTTATACACTAGGCAGGGACCGGTCAGTCTTGTGGTATTGGACACTCGTTCCCAAAGCATTGTTGATGCAGCTTAAGTTAAAAATTCCCTTTCAGGAGCTCGAGCTGCATCTGAAGGCTTTGGGAACATGGCTGCGTTGTCCATGCTCTGAATAATGTGTGCAATCAGTCAAAATTGGAGGAAGTGTCGTAACTCAGAGCCCATCTCTGAAGCGACACATCGAGGGTGGATTCTTTGCTCAGAGGTTTCCCAATGTTGCCCAGCCAATTCTAAAATGACAAAAATATAATAGACACAAACCGACAATGAAGGATCCTCAGTCTTGGATGAGTAAAAGCAAAACTTCTTTATTTCATACACGTCCCAATGAGCTCAATTGAAGGTGGGTACTTCACATCAAAATTATCAGCGCATCAAAATGATAAAGCACACCAAAATGATAAAGCACACCAAAATGACGAAGTACACCTGCTGTTTGCTTGCGCTCGTATTTATACCCTACAGACACCCTGTGTCTTTTGTTTTTTTCTTATTTCTTTATTTTGAACAATTCCCCTTATTTTCTGACTTTGCCCACTTTGTTTCAATTCCCCTTATCTTTGGCCTTGGTCTTTACTCTTCCCATATGGTCCCATATTTGGAGTTGCTGCTCTCCTTCATTCCCCTTATTTTCAGCCTTTATCTGTTTAAAAAAAAAAAAAAAATTTAATTAATCCAACCATACATTGCTTCAGTCTTTCAAGTGTGAACAACCATTTTGCAGCTTATTTTGCCTTCCTGCATCTGCAATGGGTAACTGTTATGCTTTTATTCTTTTTATAATGCTGTTTGCTATTCTACATTGAATCTAGCTATATCAGTGTATTTAGATTGTCTATTTATATATGTTTGACCATATTACTCTACTTGATTATGCATGTACCTAGGTTATACTTCATTTATATTTTCTTAACTGATTGTTACATAGTGTGTTCTATCCTCTTTTGAATAGGTGTTATTCTTGCATGCACCTAGCAGTTTGTGTTTTCTTGTCACTGTGATTTTACCCTGTTTAACATCTTATCTCTGTTGGTTTCTTTTGCCCAGCTCCATCACGCAGACGTTCTGGGACATCTCCTAAGGGTGGTCTTCGCAAACAATATCGCCAATTCCAGCTCTTCTCACTTGCTACTGATATTGCTCAATTTCTTGAACATCTCTCTAGCTCAACTGTTCCAGAGAATCCCTGTCTGCCTCCTCGCATCGTGCAAAGCACCTTTACGCATAATATAGTCACACAGACCTCATCTGACCTCTCTGCTGCCTGCAACCAACAGACCCAAACTTATGCTGACGACCTTGACGATGACACCTGTTTTCCTGCAACAGACCTCAGTCTCAGACCTCCTTATCCCTCACACTGGTCTCCCACTGATTATTCTCCTACATCTCCGGTCCATTCACCCGATTATCTTGCTACCATACCTTCACCCAACTCTGAGCCAGATAAGCCAGATTTTCTATCCCAATAAACATCCATAAAATGTATGCTGTCTTTGTTCTTTGTCTGTTCAGCACACTCATAACATCAGTCAGACTCTATTCTACTTTTACACATAAGTGCCTTATTATTACTATTCTACTTATACTTGCTGTAAATAGTTTATATAAGTTTGATTAACATATAGGCTAAATAGGTTTTATCAAACTACTTCTATTGTATCTAATATGTTCTACATTGATTATTAGGGTAATTTTTGTTAGATTGATATAATTTTGATTATAACACACGCTAGATAAGGTTGATTGATGTCATACACACAGCCTTTGTGTGGCTTGTTTGCAGAGGTGGCAAAAGTACACACACATCCATTAGTTAAGTAGAAGTCAGATACTCATGTTTTAAAATACTAGGGTAAAATTTGAAGTACTGATTTGTCAGGAATCCACCTGCCACGCCTCCTTCAGAAGCTGTCATTGCCTCCGCGCGCTCCCAAGCTCGCAGCGCAAATCACGCACAGCTGAAGCGCGTTACCCACTCATTCCCAGCCTCCATATAAACCGCTCACTCACCCACACTCTATGTCCGTTATTGTACATTCATGTGTGGTCGTGTATGTTCATGGTGGTGTGTGTTCTCGTTCATGCTTCTCCCGCTAGATAGATAGATAGATAGATAGATAGATAGATAGATAGATAGATAGATAGATAGATAGATAGAACTTTATTGTCATTGCATAGTACAGGTACACAGCAACGAAATGCAGTTTGGCATCTAGAAAGAAGGGATGTTGTCAATAAGTGTATGTTGTTACCTAATGAATGTATCCAGGCTGAAGATCCACATATAGAACACAAGCAGAGAAAAGATAATGATGATCATTAATGTCTCTGTTCTCAGTCATGTTTACATCACTGACTCCCTCTGTCTCATCCATGTTAACCCCAAACTTCTAACTGCCCTCTGCCTGCTGAATCTTAGCTTTGTAAAGAGTGAGAGTCAGGAATTTAAACACCAGTGGATTGAAAAAGATGCGCAGAAAATTGGTTGTTTGGCTGAAATCGGCGCGCAGAGAAAAAAATAAATATATATTTGACCAAATCAATGGATTAAAACTAAAGTAACGAGCCGCTTTTGAAAATGTAATAAGTAAAATTCTTATATATTATATTTGTGTAAAAATGTAATAGATAGATAGATACAACTTTATTGTCATTGCATAGTACAGGTACACAGCAACGAAATGCAGTTTGGCATCTAGAAGTGCAAAATGTAGCATTCGTGCAAAAGTGCAGAAAAATATCTAGCATATTTACAGTGCAGATAACTATCTAGCATAATTACAGCAAATGGTATATATGAAAGTATATACAGTGAATAAATATAAAGGCTATTTCAGTGCAGAGATGTGTGGACATTCAGGAGTACAGTGAATAAATATGAAGGCATACAGTAAATAAGAAAAATGTGCAATTAAAGGTTACAGTGTTCAGTGTTCTCCCTCTATCATGTAGAGGGAGAACACCCGGGGAATAAAGTGAGAAAAGCAGAAACGTCCGAATACTTATGAACACACTGTAGCGGCACTCACTGGGATAATGTGAAAAGTCCGTGGTACCGGGAGAGCGAAGCTGGGGGCGTGTCCGAAAACAGAATCGAGTCCGAGAACAGACAGAGGGAGAGAGCCGGAGAACAGAGCAAAGGTTAATCCAAAACTCTGGAAACCGAGGGCAGGCAAAAATCCGAAAAAAATGGGAAGTGAAAACGAAAGTAAACAATCCACGGGAAAAAAATAAAGGCAGAAAGGTAATGAAAAAGCGCGGAGCCGAACGAGACAATCTGGCAGCGAGCGCAGGCAGCCGGTGGCTATTTATACACAAACAAGATGGCGGGCATGCTGGTGTTGCCGGCTGAAAGATGACGCTGAACCGGAAGCGAACGTCGTGACCGCGGAAATGTTCAAGCGGCTGGCTGACAGTCCAGCCGCTGTTGAAGGCCCCTCCCCCGATGCCTGGAGCGTAGGAGACAGCGCACCGAAAAGACAGGATCTCCGTCGACGAGCCGGGCGGGCGGAGGGGGCCTGGCGGAGGGCACCAATGAGCATGCTTGGACCGGTCTGAGGCGGGAGACGTGGAAGGTCGGGTGGATGCGCATAACACCAGGGAGCTTGAGACTCACTGCCACGGGATTTATCAATTTGGAAATAGGAAACGGGCCTATGAAACGAGGGGCAAGCTTCCTGCATACGGCCTTGAGGGGTAGGTCACAAGTAGAAAGCCAGACCTTCTGGCCAACCCGATATCGAGGGGCCCATCGGCGATTGCGATTGGCCCAATGAGTGTAACTCTGGAAAGACTTCATGAGGGCTGCCCGGGCCACCCTCCACCTGCGCCGACAATGCTTGAACTGGGCCAGGGCAGAGGGAACAGTGGACTCGGGTTCCTGTGTAGAGAACAGCGGGGGTTGGTAGCCGAACACAGCCTGAAATGGTCAGAGGCCAGTGGCAGAGGAGGGAAAAGTGTTGTGAGCATATTCAGCCCAGAGAAGTTTCTCCGACTATGTGGAGGGGTCTCGGGCACAGAGAATACGGAGGCTGGTCTCGAGTTCCTGGTTGAGCCTTTCGGTCTGACCATTGGACCGAGGGTGAAATCCGGAGAAGAGGCTGATGGAAATCTCCAGGAGGTGGCAGAACTCTTTCCAAAAATGGGCAGAATATTGGGGGCACAACATCCCGAGGCAAACCGTGCAGGCGGAAAACATGTTGGACTAGGAACCAGGTGGTTTCCTTCACAGAGGGATGCTTGGGCAGGAGAATGAAGTGACCCATCTTCGAGAACCTGTCGACCACCGTGAGAATGGCCGTATAACCAGCGGACGGGGGAAGGCCGATAACAAAATCCACAGCAATGTGCGACCATGGGCGTCGGGGTTTAGGGAGTGGGTGAAGGAGGCCTACCGGACACCCCTTGGGGTTCTTGTGTTGATTGCACGTGGGACAGGCAGCCACGAATTCATGAATGTCCCTGCGGACAGAGGGCCACCAAAAACGCCTCAGGAGCACAGCCGAGGTACGAGGAGTACCTGGGTGACAGAAGAAAGGGGAGCTGTGGCACCACTGGAGAACTTCGGAACGAAGGTGTGCAGGCACGTAAAGCCTATGAGGCAGGCAGCCCCCAGGGACAGGTTGACCCATGGTGGCCCGCTGGACCTTCTTCTCAATCTTCAGGCTGAGAGCGCGGACAGTAACAGTGGCGGGAAGTATGGGGTCGGGTGGTGGTTCCTTCTCATCAGGGGAGTGCAAACGGGACAAGGCGTCAGGCTTTCCATTTAGTGACCCCGGCCGGTAGGACAAGGAGAAGTTAAATCGCCCAAAGAACAATCCCCAACGTGCTTGACGTGGATTGCAGGAAAGGCACAATAATCCTGTGGCATGGGGTAAGTGAAGTGTTAACGGCGGACACAGCGGGGCTTGAGGCGAACTGCTACGGGGTACCATGCATTGAAGATCAGGAAAGGCTGAACAAAGCGTGGTCCGAGCCCCCAGGTGGCTGCCCCAAGCACTTTCCAGTCGATGTGATGAGGCGGCGCGACGCCCTCTGCGGAGGTCTGAACCACATTGTCAGAAAAACTTGGGGGTGGAGCAACGTCATCAGCCAAAATCTGAAAAAAAACGGGAAGTATTGTACAGAGGTTATAAACAGTCTTTTGTTTGTGTTTGTTTTGTAGTGATTTAGCGGTGTAGTGTAGAGTTAAGTAATGTGATAGTGGATGAAAAAAAGCTATCCCTGAACCTGCTGGTTCTGGTGCATAAGTTCCTGTATCTCCTTCGTGATAGAAGGGGGTTAAACAGTTTATGACTGGGATGTGAAGAGTCCTTGATAATGTTGTAAACTCTGCGCAGACATCTGCTGTGGTAAAGGTGTTCAATGGCAGGTAGTTGGGTGCAAGTGATGCGTTGGGCGGTTTTAACCACCCTTTGCAGTGCTTTACGTTCACACACAGTGGAGCCTCCATACCATACAGTGATGGAGTTGGTCATGCTCTCAATGATGCAGCGGTAGAAACTCGTTAAAATCCCCGGTGACAGATGAGATTTCTTGAGACTTCTCAAGAAGTACAGGCGTTGTTGTGCTTTTTTTTACTAGAGCTGACGTGTTCTGTTGCCAGGACAGATCCTCAGAGATGTGAATTCCCAGGAACTTAAAGCTGGAGACTTGCTCTACCTCAGTTCCATTGATGTTGACTGGTAGATGTCTCCCGCTGTTGGATTTCCGAAAGTCCACAATGAGCTCTTTGGTCTTCGTGGCGTTGAGAGTCAGGTTGTTGGTGGCACACCATGCTGCCAGATTATGGATCTTTTCCCTGTAGGCCGATTCGTCGTTGTTTTCGATCTGGCCGACCACGGTGGTGTCATCTGCATACTTGATGAAGATGTTGGAGTTATACAGAGGAGCACAATCGTGGGTGAACAGGGAGTAGAGCAGTGGGCTCAGAACACAGCCCTGCGGTATGCCAGTGTTCTGAATGTGGGTTGAGGATACCTGGTTTCCCAACCTGACAGATTGAGGTCTGTTGGTGAGAAAGTCCAGAATCCATCTGCAAGTGGAGGTGCAGATGCCCAGTTTACTGAGCTTAGTGATCAGTACAGTAGGGAGGACTGTATTGAACGCAGAGCTAAAGTCAATGAACAGAATTCTGATGTATGTGTTGCTTTTATCCAGGTGGGTGAGCGCTAAAAAAAAAAGAGCTGTGGAAACTGCATCCTCTGTTGACCTGTTCGGGTGATAGCAAACTGGTATGGGTCCAGTGTAGGTGATAGGCCCGCAGTGAGGTTATTCATTACCAGTTTTTCAAAGCACTTCAAAGCAATGGGGGTGAGTGCAACCTGGCGAAAGTCATTCAGGCATTTAGCAGCTGAGTGCTTAGGCACTTGTACAATAGTAGTGGTCTTCAGGCATGTTGGTACCATGGCTTGGGCCAGTGACAGGTTGAAAATGTCAGTAAAAACCTGCGGGTGCCAGTTGTCCAGCGCATGCACTGAGAACACGTCCCGGTATGCCATCCAGGCCAGCTGCCTTGCGTGCATCCACTCTGCTGAACACTGAATACATTTACATTTGCGGCATTTAGCAGACGCCCTTATCCAGAGCGACATACAAATGTGCTTCAAATCTCTAGTAATGAATAAATCTACACTGGTACGCAAGATTACAAACTCAATATAAATATAACTCGAATTCTACAAACTTGAAAATTGCTAATTTAGGTATTTCAGGAAGAGGTAGGTCTTCAGTCGTCGCTTAAAGATAATCAGGGACTCTGCTGAACGGACATCTAGGGGAAGTTTATTCCACCACCTCGGTGCCAGAACAGAGAAAAGCCTTGAATTGTACTTACCTCTTATTCTGAGAGAAGGTGGTACCAATCAAGCAGTGCTGGAGGATCTCAGACAGCGTGGTGCAGAGCGAGATGTGATGAGGTCACTGAGGTAAGATGGTGCTGGTCCATTTTTGGCCTTGTAGGCAAGCATAAGTGTTTTGAATCTGATACGTGCAGCTACTGGAAGCCAGTGAAAGGAGCGCAGCAGTGGTGTGGTGTAGGAAAACTTGGGCTGATTGAACACAAGCCGTGCAGCTGCATTTTGGATCATTTGCAATGGATGAATAGCGTTCAGGGGGAGACCTGCCAGCAGAGAGTTGCAGTAGTCAAGTCTTGAAATGACAAGAGACTGAACAAGCACCTGGGCAGCCTGTATGGACAAAAATGGTCGAATTCTTATAGGGAAGAAATCGACAAGAACGAGCAACATTAGCGACATGTGGGTAAAAAGACAGTTTATTGTACATAGTCAATAGACGTCCGTTGTTGAGATTGAAAGTGGGCTGTAAGCAGTAGCAGAGTCTGTGGTTGGTGTAAAATGTCCTGTGCTTTGGTCAAAATGAGCAAAAAAGTGACTATGAGTAAAATAGTAAAAAGTTGTCTGGAAAATAAATAGAGGAATACCAGAAAAATCTACTTAAGTACAGTAACGAAGTATTTGTACTCCATTACTTCCCACCTCTGCTTGTTTGGAAGCAGAGCATTCTAAGTCAGTTCCTTAAGGGACCCGACTGCCAGCACTGCGCTCGCATGCCCATGCGATTGCGCCCGTCCTGGCGGGCGATCTTTAAGGACGGTACCCCCACTCCTTAGGGTTCTGGTACTGCTCTCGCAGAGCATCGTTCCTGTTCCTCGGGATTGCAAATGTACCTCGTAGAAGGTTTGAAAACGGGCTTGTCTCTTTCTTCTTTCTTCCTTACCCAGTCCAGCTCTCATTCATAGGCTTTGGAAGCACGCCCTTCGGCAGTTCCTTCCCCCTTCCACAAGAGCATCCAAGGAGAGGGAGGTAGGGGGGGGCAGGTTCTTGCGAATCCGTTAGCTAGGAGGTCCTGGAGGTTGTGAAATGTGCCCTTCAGCCGAGGTGCAGGTCACTGAAGTGTACAGGTCCTGCACACCGGACTGCTTTGTCCACAAGACAAGTCCCTGGAGGAAGACGGAACAATTGGTTATCTGCTACGGCCCTTTGAGAAGAGGCCTTCCTGCTCATAAGCAGCCCCCCAGCAGATCGACTCTATCGCGTCCTACTATGACTCCTCTGGTCTCCCTGAACCATTCAGGGTCAGAGCGCACTCGACCCAGAGTGTGGCAGCCTCTAAGGTTTGGTCCTTTAGAGTGTCTCTCCCAGATCTCTGCGACGCTGTGGGCTGGTCCACTCCACTGACCTTTGTCAGTTTTTACAACCTTGACCCCTGCACCACCCCTGGCACCTTTGTCCTTCGACCTAGCTGTGCTCATTCACACTAGTCAGGAACTGGTATTGGACTCTCATTTAAAAAGCATTCCGATGCAGCTCGAGTTCCTAAAAGGTAACGTTTTTAGGTTACATATGTAACCATGGTTCCCTGAGGAAACAAGACGCTGAGTCTCTATGCCACACCTACGGCGTCCCTTAAGCATTTCCTTCTCTGTTACAGAAGCTGGCGCCAGTTTCACTCCATGTGCATTTTATACTTCCTGGTCATGACGTCACCCTGCCGGTGACAGCCTGCCTCCGATTTTGACTGATTGCACACATTATTCAGAGCATGGACAAAATAGCTGCATTCCCAAAGCATTCCGACGCAGCGACTCGTTCTATCAGGGAACCAGGATTACATACGTAGCCTAAAGACGTTACGTATGTAACCATGGATCCCTGAAGGAATGAGACACAGCAACTCCAGGCCACACTGCTGGCATCCCTGCAGCACTTCCTTTACATATGTAACCTGGAGACAATTCATGTCAGATGTATCACACCACTCAGCTGCTAGTGTGAATATTTCTTATTGCTTTTGTTGTTTTCATACACTTACATAGCACACAAAATTGTTATCAAAATCAAACGTTACAATGAAGACTAGAACTATATTATGAATCTGGAAAAAACTTTTAAAAAGGTTGATTGCTGAAATTTGCCAAACAAGTGAGGACCTCTTTGGACATCATCCATACGAATATTGCAATAAACTATAAGTATCCAAAAATAAAAGCAGCTGTCATAATTTCTTCATGTGTATACACATTTTTTGTATACACATAATTTTAACACATTATTATGTAATGTTTTAATGCTAGCGCTGTATTTGATAGACAGTTTAGTTTTTTCTTTCTAGTCACATGACATGCACAGTGTGGGTAATTATATAAACTGTCCTGCAGCACAGCCCTTTACAAATGTTCAGGTAGGTTACCAACACTCCGTAAAGGTATGAAAAGAATGCATAACAAAAGAATAATTTATCATAATGTACTAACGAAACAGTAGTATCTTATGGTTTAATATGCTTGAATATATCTGCATTATATTATATACATTCTCTTTAGGGCATCCGGTCATGTCAAGTAAAAACGTGACATTTGTGAAAGACTTTTTCATTGTTGGTTTTCCTGGACTTCATCCTAACTATTATGCCTTTGTATCTGCAATTATGTTTTTCATTTATTTGTGCATTTTAATAGGAAATGGGATTTTTCTGCTTTTGTTTGCAACAAACAAAAGTCTCCATAAACCTATGTATTTTATTTATATAAGTCTTGTGTTGTCTGATGTATTGTTCTGTACATGCACCTTACCAAAGATCATTGCTAGATATTGGTTCCAAGAAGGGATCATTTCCTTTGCAGCATGTTTTTTCCAAATGTACTTAGTGCATTATTTTGGTGTGGTCAATTCCTATACACTAGCTGTAATGGCCATAGATCGATATATAGCAATCTGCTTCCCATTTCATTACCATATTATTATGTCAAACAGAAATATAGTCATTCTAAGCATAGTGGTCTGGCTTTTTGCTCATCCTTGCAGTATAATGATGGTTGTTCGGGCTTATCCCCTTCCTTACTGTGGAGCTAATACTATTGTACACTGTTATTGTGATCATATATCTATTACCCGACTTGCATGCACAGACAGAACTCTATATAGTTTTCCAGCTTTTGTTTATGCCATGGTAGTACTGCTAGGATCTCTTGCTATCATTGTGCTCTCCTATTCCTTTATTATTTTAGCTATTCTAAAAATATCAAGTACTCAGGGGAGGCTAAAGACATTTTCCACATGTAGTTCTCAGCTTATAATAATTGCGCTGTTCTTCTTACCAAGGTGTTTTAATTACTTGGCTGCCTATGTAGGTATTGCATTTAATGCTGATTTGCAAATAGCAATTGTTTTGCTGCATAGCATGCTACCTCCAATGATCAACCCTTTAATCTACAGTCTAAAAACAGAAGAAGTTAAGAATATTTTGATAAGAAAATATTTTAAAAGGCCAACATAGCATATCAGGTTTTAAGATACAGTGTAGGGGGGAAAAAGGTGTAAAACTGACCATAAGATTGGTAAGTTTTGAACATTTCAGTCTACATTTAGTTTCTTTTTGCTGTTATAATAACCTCCACATTTATGGGTAGATGTTCCACTATTGTTTTTTTAAGTCTCCTTGTGGATGTGCTCATTCAGCCACAAGGGTATTAGAAATGTCATTTTATGTTTTTTATTATTATTATTATTATTATTATTATTATTATTATTATTATTATTATTAATAAAATATTTTTGTTTTTTGAAAGATCACATGAAATATCTCCCTATAAAGATTAAGTCCAGTAATTCCTATAAGTCATGCGATGATAGTGGAGGTTTTAAAGCAGTCTGGCACAGGACATTTCTAAATTGAGATGTTGAATATAAATATTTCCAAAAGTATTCGGTCACCTGGTCATAAGTGGGGTATTCCACATTTAGTCCCAATTTGCTCTGATAGTTCACTACACTCTTCTGGGAAGCTTTTCCACTAGATTTTGGAGTGTGCTTATGGATATTTGTATTCATCAGCCACACTGGTATTATGAAAGGCAGTTACTGACGTAGGGTGAGTAGCTCTGGTGAGCACTCAGTGTTCCAGTTCATCCCAAAACTCCTTAATAGAGTTGAGGTCAGAGCTCTGTAGCAGAGCACTCTCATCTAACAAGGTCATCTAATGCATCTCATAAAAACCTTATCTTTAAGGAGCTGGTTTTGAGCGGAAAAGTTTATTCTACCACATCCAAAGCCATCATATAGAACTGTGTACCTTCAACTTTTAGGAAAAAAACAAATATAGCCATAAATGGTGGGTGTCCAAATACTTTTGACAAATTGATGTATTTTGTGATGTGTTTACTGTGCCATTATGTTTCTGTTTTTGTAGTGGAATACGCTTTACTCATGGTGCCTGATTTCAGCAGATACTGCAGTGATCAAACAGTTGTTATTTGAAAACCATGAAGAAAATCTATTATATTATTTAAAAGCAAAAATGTCCTAAATCTTAAATGTTATTAACATTTATATGTAAGTAGCTATTCAGAAATTGTCAAGTAAATAGGTATAGTACTGTGATTTAAAAAATAACCCAATATAATCATTAATATAGTTATACACTATAAAACACAGCGAATTCTATTCTTTAATGATTCAATATTCTATTCTTGCATTTTTTATAGATGTCTTGTAAATTTGAACACAAATTAACAGTTTAAAATTAAACAGTTTTTCCCTCTGCTTTTACATGGGTGTCTTAATTACCTGACCAATGTAGCCTGTTCCCTCTAATGCTCAATCTAGTAAAATCAGAAGATGTAAATACAAATAGATAGATAGATAGATAGATAGATAGATAGATAGATAGATAGATAGACAGATAGACAGATAGACAGATAGATAGATGCTACCTACATTACTTTGTGAAATTTGTGGATAATTCTCATTTGTTATTATGGGTTTCTTTTTGATCACTTTGTCAAAACTAACAACTCTTGTGTTTGTATGCACTTTACTATGCTCTGTGTTTTACTTGTGCAATTTAAAGCACTATTGCTTCTTTGCTTTATCATTTGCTTCCTCTGCTTTTAGTCTTCTGTTTCTCTTTCAGTCGTAATATAATTAAGCCCTGATATGCGCTGTCTGAATTTAAGACTGTATAAATGCTGCCTCACTTAACTCTAAAAAAGTTAATATAACAATAAAAAAAAAAAATATATAATAATAATAAAGTCAATCATATCATTTATAACCATAACATATCCATGATATTTTTTTAATTAACACAACTTGGCCAGTCTCTGATCATATCCTGCATCAGACCTTTACAATAGACCTCAAAAAGAAGCTTTGTTTGGTAAATGGAAGATTGTATTTCTGGCATTGCAATTATGCCAGCCCTTAAGAATTGTCTCTTCCAGATTTCATTTAAAAAATCCTTTAGGCAGTTCCTTTTATTCTTAGGCTGCAGCTGTCTGCTTTCTTTAAAATTAGAGCCAAGGTGTTCTGAGGTCCACATCTGCCTTCCATCCTTAACCTATATTTCACCTGAGTTGATTGATTGAACGCAGTATCAGCCTCTTATCCTCCCGAGCTGGTATATCACTGTTGCATATATTGTAGTCTGCAATAAACACAATGATAATATTAACACAGTGTTTTAATATATATGTCAGAGGTGGCCAAAGTTCACAAATCTTTTACTTAAGTAAAATTAAAAATACTTCGTTTTTAAATACTCAGGTAAAAGTTCTGGACTGACTACACGTTTTTAATCAAGTAAAAGTAAAGAATTTTAGGCTCTGACATGTACTTAAGTAAAAAGTAGCCATTACTACTACCTGTTTAAGTGTCACGCTGGTAATTGGACCTCACATCAGGGCGGTCAAATGATATAAGTATTTAATCACAACTTAATCACACATTTCTATCTGTTCTACTGTAACTGCACCATTTATTAATACTTAGTTTATAAATACTCTAAGCAACATGGAGATGGAGAAAAATGGATGCCTTATGCAAATGTGTGAAACCAAGTTCAACATACAGTATGAGGACAAAAAAATTCTTGTAATTGTTTTTATGGTGATTTAAATTAGATAAATCTTCACGAAACCAAACGGAACATTTGCTATGTTTCCACATGGTTAATGAGGCTCTCCTTACTTTCATTCCGATTACATAATCAGAATATTTGTTTCGATGTGTACTGTTTTATGTAAAAGACAGATTAAGCTTTCTATACATATATTTATTATGTCTGTGAGACAAATATTTACTGAGATTCTGGTTCATATGTTTATGTGTTGGTGGAGGAAGATGACCGAGACGGCAAAGAGCACCCCCTGTCTGTTTTCTTTATTTTACAAAAAAGCGCTTTGTTTTTATTATGAGTGTGTACAAATAGAAGTAAACTTTTTACAAATTTTAATGATGTGTTTCTCTTATATGTACGAACATATAATACATTAATTTAAATTTGTTTTGCCGTTATGAATAAAAAAAAGTATTTTGGTGTTTGATTTGAGACTTGCCGCATGTTTACGTCGCTGACTCCTTCTGTCTCATCCATGTTAACCCCATACTTCTTTTTGCCTTCTGCCTCCTCATTGTGAGCTTTGTAAACTAGCCCACATCTGTGGTGTGTCAGAGCCAGGAAATTTTACACCAGTGGATTGAAAAAGCCACACATTGACAGGTAATAGGTTGATGGGCTAAAATAGGCGTGCAGTGAAAATAAAAAATAATCCACAAAATCCACAAAATAAATAGATTAAAACTAAAGTAACGGGCCTGGGTTAATAATTTAAGTAGTAGAAAGTACAGATATTTGTGTAAAAAAAAAAAGTAAAAAATAAATAAAAAATAAATAAAAAATAAAAAAATCATTTTACTATTTAGCAGTTTAACAATTCCACATAAATTGGCAGTAAAATGTCCTGAATAGCATGTTAATGTTGTTTAAGCACACTTTATTATGGAGAAAAAAAATTAGCTTCTTACACAAGTCTTAGGAAATTTACATAAAATTAATAATACATGTTGCTAGACATGTGACTTATGACTTGACATGTTCAGATAAATAAATTACCCTAGAGCACTGACATAATCCTGATGTGCTATGACTCTGTAAAGGTATGGATAAAATACATAATTTCATAATAGCTGTTTGTAATTTATATGAAATATATAGTAATTCATGTAAATTTTACATAAATGTAATAACAATATTTAAACTTGATTTATTCATATATACAGTGCTCACAATACTTTAAAAAGCTGAAATATTTATTCATTAAAAATTGATTTATTTCTTTAAGTATAGGTCAGATCATGTCGGACAGAAACGTGACATTTGTAAAGGACTTTTTCATCTTTGGATTTCCTGGACTTCATCCTAAATACTATGTCTTCATTTCTGCAATTATGTTGTGCGTTTATGTTTTTACTCTGATAGGTAATGGAATTT
>MU551728.1:0-34815 GCA_024362625.1 Silurus asotus
GTTGTGTTAAATTTCATTTAATAAATATAAGTTCAATCAGGTTATCGCTTCTCGGCCTTTTGGCTAAGATCAAGTGTAGTATCTGTTATTAACAGCAAAAGTTGTAGAAGCTAGCAACAAGATTTGGATAAAAGTCTTGCTATGTTAATTCTTTTCTTGAACCAAAAAAAACAGATACTACACTTGATCTTAGCCAAAAGGCCGAGAAGCGATAACCTGATTTAAGCGACGGCCTTGAGGGTACCCAATGAAAAAGCTTTGACTACTGGACGGTAGTTATTGAGCCACTCTCGAGAATATTACGCAGCGCGGTGGTGAAAAAGTTGTAGAAGCTAGCAACAAGATTTGGATAAAAGTCTGCTATGCTAATTCTAGAGCTATGTGCACGCAATAAAAACTCAATAAAAAAAGAACAATGAGCATGAACTTGCTCTTTTTTTCCTTCGTTATATCTGCTTTTTTAACAGGTAAAGAGGTGCACCATAAAAGGCAAAAGATTTATTCATGAATGAAGAGAAACCTGAGCTATACTTTGGGTGTTGCTAGGCCTTTGAAAGTCCATTGGTTAACTAGAAAGCTTGCTAAGGGTAAATTGGCCTGTGGCAGGAAAACTGTTGATGATGCACAGGTGTAGAAAAGAAAAGAAAAGAAAAGAAAAGAAAAGAAAAGAAAGATTGAACTTATATTTATTAAATGAAATTGAACACAACTGAGAGCTATGTGCACGCAATAAAAACTCAATAAAAAAAGAACAATGAGCATGAACTTGCTCTTTTTTTTCTTCGTTATTTTTGCTTTTTTAACAGGTAAAGAGGTGCACCATTCCCAGAAGTACTGCAATACCGGGCTGATGCGTGGAGCGGATGGAGCAGGCCCTGTTCCGACTCCCACGGTCAAAAATCCGTTTAATATGTAGTCCTCATATAGAGGACGTATCAGATATTAAACTGATAAGAACAGATTTTTTTTTTTTTTTTTTTTAAACCAAAGCACACAACTATACATTTACAAAGTCATATCACATGTACAGTCCTCCCTTTAATTCAAAACAAAAAAAAACCCTGCTATCCCATCAATACAGTTCATCTGTTTGTTCAAATGCCCATTTCGGCCCATTTATCTCAACCCTCACCCTTATCTTGTACCCCCTGAACCTTCTTAAGCCTAGCCAAAAATGCATAGAGCAAGCAATCTAGTCTGACATATGAAGAACCACACCGGATGCGTTTACACCTTGTCCCCCACACAATGCATTTAGCCACTGACACCACTTGCCAAAGCAGCCTCACCCTTCCCGGCTCTACATGTCTCAACCCTTGTCCATACAGCACAAGCTCCCGGCTCAGACCTGTGCCCCCGTTTGCTGCCCACCAATCCGATATGTGGCCCCAGAACTGGTTCACCACCGGGCAAGACCACAAAGGATGCTCAAAAGTCTCCTCTCCACCACATCCACTCGGACACAGAGGCGATCGACTTAAGCCATGCCGATACAGCCGTTCTCTAACTGGTAGACGGCCCAAAGCTCCCAGCCAGTGCAAATCTTTGCTGGCCCCGTCCAACCACTTGGGCTGCAAGACCAACCAGTCAATACCTGCCATTTGGGTAGCGACACCGCCAGATCGTGCTGTGCAGCGATCCCTCCATTCCCTATACAGCCTTCTGTGGTCCAGTACGATGCTATCCACCACACACCACGGCTGATCCCGAATGAATTCAGCTACCTTCTGATAATAATCTGGACGGTCAGTCGACCACGGCACTGTGCCTCTCCAAGGGATCACCGTTCGCAGGGTAAAACCCAACCAGAATTTAGCAAACAAAGATGAGAGGTGGCCTTCCTCACCCCTAACCAACCTAGCAGTGAATGACACACAGTGCCATGGTCCTAAGAGGGACACAAGCCACCCCTCTTCCACCATCTTTCCTGTCCATGTACAATCTTGTGCGCGCCACCCACTCGTTCCTACCCCCCCATATGAAGGTAAAAAGAAGACGCTCAAAGTGCCTGCCTGTCACAAATGGCATTGGAAAAACAAAAGCCAAATGGTTTAAGCCTCCCAGCAAATCAGCATTTATCACCAGTGCCCTACCTGTGAGAGAGAGATCTCTCTTACCCCAATTCTCAACCCTTGCTCTCAGTTTACTGAGAGCCCTGTCCCAGTTCTTTCGGGCACTATCCTCTCTCCAAAAAAGCACGCCCGCTGCTCCCGTAGCCGATGTTGGTAAGGGTGCATCTACGGGCAGCCAGGTATGGTGGCGGCCGGGACCTTTCCTGTGTGACCCCGGCCCCCCCGTCTGAATGACGACATGCGGTAACCCTGCAGCGTGGACCTTGCCATCTGCTCGCTCGCATGCAGGTAACCGTCACGCGTTTCCCCACCAACAGGTTTCTGGTGGACCAGATGGCGTACTTTATGGCGTTGAGTGTGAGCCAGAGCACTGTAAACTGCTGATTTGTGAAGCCCTTCCAGCACTCGCCCACTCCTAGAACAGCGAGCTTGTAATCCATCTGGACCCCACCCGCTGGTAGGCACGGGAATAACAGGGGGCCGATCGCGGTCCACTGGTCCCGCGCAGCGCCACACTCCCAGAGCAGGTGTCACGCGGTCTCTGGGGCATGGCATTCAGGCCAGGGGCAGGTATGACATGTGGCCATGCCACGCGAGTGCATTACCGCCCTGACCGGGTGGATCTCATGGGCTACCATCCATGACAAGTCCTTGTGCCTGTTCTGGAGAGTCGGCTGGGCACCGTTCCTCCAAACTTGTTTGGTCTCACCTAGAGTGAGGCCTGGAACTGGGCTCACAGTTTCCCGGTCCTGCACAAGAGAAATAATAGACTTGTGATTCGTTTAAATGGTGACAGTTTCATTTTCTAAAAGATACTTCTGAAACGACTGCCTAAAAACAGGTGGGGGTCCGGGAGGCCTTTGCCGCCATTCTCGTGTCGTTTCTTCATGACCTCCCTTTTTATTCGCTCCCATTTAGACCCCCACAAGAAGTAAAACACCGCTCTCTCCAAACCTGAAAGAAATGTCCTGTTGGGACTAAAAACAGAACAGACAAGTAAAACCAATGGTAAAATCACTGCTTTAAAAATTAAAACTTTACCTTCTATCGTCATCTGTCTTAGTTTTCAAAAACCCAGTCCCTGCATAGCTTTCCCTATCAAGTCAGGCCAGTTTCCGCTCCCTCCCCGGTCTTTGTCAAATTTTACCCCTAAAATCGTCGACTCTGTTTTAAAATCCACTTCCAGTCCACCTCTGTCAATGTTTTCCCACGGCCCGAAAAGCTGGGCCTCGGACTTGCTCCTATTGAGCTTGGCGCCCGAAGCCCGACCGTACCAGTCAGTCAAGTCCATCGCTCTTCGTACCGATAAAACGTCAGTGGCTAAAAGGGTCACGTCGTCCATGTACAAAACGCAAGTCGCCGTCAGTCCACCGGTCCCGGGGATGGTCAGTCCGTTGATCCATTTGTCCTTTCTCAAAATTTGCGCCAGTGGCTCGATACAGGCCACATACAAAAGGGGAGATAACGGACAGCCCTGACGGACGCCGCTGCGGATATCTACCGCTTTGGACACATGCCCGTTAACCAAGATTCTGCTGATCAAGCCATTGTACAGCAGTCCCCCCAAGCTATGAATCGTTTTGGGAAACCCATTTTTTGCAGAACCTGAAACAGGAACTGGTGCGAGACACGATCAAAAGCTTTTTCAAAATCTAAATATAGGACTACTACTCGAATGTTTCTGTCTGTCGCATAACAGATGGCATCTCTGATCAGTACTAGGCTGTCCGTGATCTTCCTCCCAGGCACAGCGCAGGCTTGATCCGGGCGGATCACGTCCTCTAAAACTGTCGACATGCGTGAAGCTAAAACTTTGCTAAAATGTTTGCAGTCAAAATTTAAAAGTGTGATCAGTCGCCAGTTTTTTAAGTCCGTCTTGTCTTCTTTTTTGTAGAGCAAAGAAACTATCCCTATTCTAAAGCTGTCAAAAAGTCTGTCCAAGGTCTCAAATTCTTTAAAAACAGTCAGTAAGTCATGTGCTTAAATGTCCCAGAAGGTCAGGTAAAACTCTAGAGGGAGTCAATCCATCCCTGGGGCCTTCCCTCTTTTAAAACCTTTAAGAGCCTTTTAACTGCAAACGCTAAAATCCTGGGATAAAAGCACATTGTCACTGTCGACCTTTTTGTCTAAACATTTTAAAACTTCCTATACAGTGTCGAGGTGTACCTGTTTTGGTCTATACAAGTCTTTATAAAATGTCTCTATACCCTCTAAAATTTCCTCTGTCTTCTCCGTTTCCCTCCCTGCCACATTTAGCTTTGTAAAAGCCCCTCCCTTCGATATAATCTTTTTAAAAAGATAAAAAATAGCTCTCGCTCTTTGCTTCCTAAAATAATCCCCTTACACTTGGTTTTGCTAAAACTGACATCTCCCTTTTCACTTCATTTAACTCTTCTTTAAAATCAAACCCATTATTTAAAAGTTTAAAATATCTCTGCAGTCTTTTTTGCAGCCCCACCATGCGTCTTTCTTTCTTTGACTTTTTTTCTATCCCGTTCTTCCTTAAAAACTGTCTCGTCCGGTCTTTTACCATCTCCCACCACTGTGCTCATGAGTCGAAAAGGTCCTGGAGGGTCTGCCATTGGCTGAACTGCTCCTTATATTCTCTGACCACTTCTTCATCCTCTAAAAGGGAGCAGTTCAGCTTCCACAGCCTTCCCCCACCAGTGGGGAGTGAAAGGGTGCACGACAGCATAAGGTGATCAGAAAAGAAGATGGGTGTCAATGTAGCATTGGTTGGCGGGCAGTCCCGTGTAAAAACGTAGTCTATTCGAGAGGCTCTGGTGCCGTCACCACTGAACCAGGTGAAGCCCTCCGCTCTTGGATGCAAGGTTTTAAAACAGTCTTCTAATTTAAAATCTCTTACTAAACCTTGCAATAAAACGGATGTTTTGTCTACATTGAAATCTTTATCTGCCTTTTTTCTATCTTTCCTAGATAAAACACAGTTAAAATCCCATGCTAAAACTAGGGGAGCCCTCCCAAGCATGTGGGGCTGCAGGTCTTCTAAAAGTTCATACCTCTTATTTTTTTCAGTAAAACCATACACGTTAAGAATGTTAAGATCGGGGTTAAAAAACTCAGATTTGCTAAAAGTGCCCGACCGTCCCTCACCACCGTGCTGCCCTTCACCACGATGTTTGGATTATGAATTAAAATGGCAACACCGTCACTCTTGTTGCCATTGGAACCGCTCCACATGGAGGGTCCCGTCGTCCACCTTTCCTCCCACTTCCTGTAATTATTTAAAAAAGGCAGAGAACACTCTTGCAATAAAAAAACATCTGACTTAAAATATTTTAAAAAGGATAAAACACTCTGTGCTTGCAGGGGGGAGATTACACTTCTGACATTAATTGTTGAAATGGTGAGGGCCATGAGCAGTGTGGTTAGTTAAAAGGCATGTACTTTGTTCTAAAACAACATATACAAACCTGCAGAGACAAACATTAAAATCACATTATTTCTTGTGACAGGCCTCCGGGGCCACAGAGGGGATCTCTTGTGGCTCCTTTGGCGATGATGTTTTCAGCTGAAAATGCAGAAAAGAGACCTCATTGGGGAGCGGTGAGGGCCACATGCGGTCCATATCTTCCAGGGAGGAAGTATCTGGCCGATGCAGTGCCCTCAGCTTTTTCTCTTCTGTTACCAGGAGAGGAGACACCGCAGGCCTTTTCTGCACCTAAGCATAAGGAAGATCAAAGTCACTCCCACTAGTCTCCATAGACTTTTCTAAAACTGTTTGAAGAGAGGAAGTTGTTTCCTCCTCCCCCTCCTCCATTTCCAACTTCTTTTCTGGGGAGGGAGGGGTTTCCTCCCTCTCCACGTTTGACTCCGCCCCTGAAGCCGCCACACTTCCTCCACCTTGTCCAATCCCTGAGGCTGGCTGGGAGTTTGAATTTCCTGCCAAAACCTTAGGGCCTGCGTCCTTTTCTGTTTGTTCCTCTTGTGGGGCGGCCATCTTTTTGCCTTTTAGTTAGGTTAGCAAAACTCTCAGGACAATCTCTGTAGAGATGGTTTGATTCTCCACAAAGATTGCACCGTCTGCCAATGGTTCACTCTTCAAACCTGTGACCAATTCCTTTACACTTCCCACACACAAGTTCTTGACACATTTCAGCTAAATGCCCAATTCTCCCACACTTTCTACATAGTTTGGGCATGTCCTGGTAATGTATATAGCCTTTGTTCTCTCCCAACACAATCATCGAAGGCAGATGTTTTAGGCCCTGGTAACCTCTGGCGTCCTCCCATTGTTTGATGGGGATTCACCAGGAGCAATTCCAGATGCCATCCTCATCTAACACCATGACTGGTTGGCCTCGAACAGTGCAATATCTGCCCAGCCAGACACAAATGTCTTCTCCACTCATAGTTTCATTAAACATTCTGACAATCACTGTTTTAACTGAATCGTCAGAGAGCTTTTCCACTGTGAACATGGAGAACTGGGCCTTTACAGTGTCAAAACTTTTGCCAAAAAGTACTTAAAAGGGAAGCAGTTCTAAAACTAACATCAAACCCTTTATTCAGGGGCAGAGTCACTAAACAGTTCAGTTCATCAGGTTTAAAGCTAAAAGATTTCTGGATAAGCTTCCTGGAGAAGTCAAGCCATGACATACCCAGTAGCCTCCCTTCCACCTCTTTGAATAAAAAGTGCACGCTGTGGTGCCTCCTCATGCCGGCACGAGCAGCCGACATTTTGGAGGCACCACTAGCCTAAAAACAAAACACTAAAAAGACTACTAATTATAAAACAAATAAATAAATAATAAATAAATAAATAACAGCACTTACCTTCAGGAACCTAAGCAAAATGTACTCTCTGCAAGTTGTCTCTGAAGCCACAAGAAAAGACCTTAGACGGGAACCCACAAAGAGCAATCGCTATCTTAGACAAAAGGCCGAGACGCGATCTGATAAGAACAGATTGTTTTTTTGTTTTTGTTTTTTTAACCAAGTGACCGACCTGCCCAAATCAGTCATGAGACTGATAAGAACAGATCAATCAAACCCAATCCATACAATACGCAATGCCATCATTTGCCTTCCCAAGCCCCCCGACCAAGACAAGCGACCGACCCACCCAAATCAGCCATCAAACTGATAAGAACAGATACTACACTTGATCTTAGCCAAAAGGCCGAGACGCGATCTGATAAGAACAGATACTACACTTGATCTTAGCCAAAGGCCGAGAAGCGATAACCTGATTTAAGCGACGGCCTTAAGAGTACCCAATGAAAAAGTTTTTACTACTGGACGGTAGTTATTGAGCTATTGTCCAGGATATTACACAGCGCTGTGGTGAAAAAGTTGTAGAAGCTAGCAACAAGATTAAGATAAAAGTCTCGCCATGCTAATTCTTTTCTTGAACCATAGAAAACAAGTAAGAAAGCTAGGCCTTTGGAAGTCCATTGGTGAGCTAGAAAGCTTGCTAAGGTAAATTGGCCTGTGGCAGAAAAACTGTTGATGATGCACAGGTGTAGAAAAGAAAAGAAAAGAAAAGAAAAGAAAAGAAAAGAAAAGAAAAGAAAGAAAAGAAAGAAAGAAAGAAAGAAAGAAAGAAAGAAAGAAAGAAAAGAGATGAAAGATTGAACTTATATTTATTACATGAAATTTAACACGCTAGACAACTGAGAGCTATGTGCATCTCTATAAAACAAATGAGTTTGGGAAAGATATAGATCCAGATAATCATTTTTATAATAATATAATAAATGAATGTAAATACTATACTGAAGAGCAAAGTAACAATATTATTATGGAAGGAGCTTTTAGCTTGATTCATTTCAATAGTAGAAGCCTGTATAAAAATTTTGAAGATATTAAAAAATGCCTTAGTAAAATTAACAAATTCAGTGTTATTGCAGTTTCAGAGACTTGGTTGGATGGGGATAAGGCTTGTGAAGTGAAATTGGAGTGATATGAGCTCTTTACTAAGAACAGGATTAAAAAAAAAGATGGGGGAGTAGCATTATACGTGGAAAATGACCTAAATTGTAAAATTGTCGATAGTCTGACAACCACCATTGAGTGCTTGAGTGTATATCTGTTGAAATTGCAGTTCTTAAATCTAAAAATATTATTGTTAGTTGTCTCTATAGAACACCAGGATCATGTTTACATTTATGTAATGAAAATGTTGATAATTTGTTTGGTAACGTTAGTAAGATGCATATTGTGTGTGGCGATTTTAATGTAAATCTTTTGAATTGTGATTTAATCGATAGTAATAATTTATTTCCACTTATCACTAAACCCACAAAAATTACAGCCGATACAGATACTTCAATATTATATAATATTTTTACGAATAGTCTTGAAACACAAATAACTGCTGGATTGCTCATAAATGATATTACTGATCATCATCTTGTTTTTAGTATTTTTCACAAACTTCTATATAAGGCTGGCTACTGTGTTCAAAGTAGATCAGATTAAAATTATACGTAATCGAACCCCGGAAACCATGGTGCCTTAAAAACTGATTTGTTTAACCAGACATGGGACAAGGTCTATGCCACCTCTGATCCTGACAAGGCCTATGACTTTTTTTTGTCTACACTAGCAAGTTTATGATAAACATTGCCCACTAAAAGAACACTCTATTAAAGACAAAACCAACCTAGAGAAACCATGAATAACAAAGGGCATAGCCAACGCTTGCAAAAAGAAAAAATACCTCCACAAATTATTTATAAAACATAAAACTAAAGAAGCAGAGGACAAATATAAAGTATACAAAAATAAGTTAATTAACATAACAGGATCTAATAAGAAAAGTTTATTATCATAATATTTTGGAACAGCACAAAAAAAAACATCCACAGTACTTGGAATTTATTAAATAGTATGATTAAGTAGCAAACTAATAAAAATGATTATCCAAATTATTTTGTGAAAGATAGCCAAATCTTAAACGGTAATAAGGAAATATCAATGGCGTTCAACAATTTTTTTTGTAAATGTTGGACCCACTCTAGCTCAACCATCAGAGGTAAAGGAAATAGATAAAAATATTATTAGAGGAAATGTGAGCTCTTTGTTTTTGAGGAGTGTGGATGAAAATGAAATTATTCAAATTGTGACTAAATTTAAGAATAAGAGGTCAACAGACTGTTTCGATTTTAATATGATTGTAGTAAAATAAATTATACATAGTATTGTTGCTCCACTTACATACATTTGTAATCAATCTTTTTTTACGGGCATCTTTCCATCTAAAATGAAAATGGGCAAGGTAGTACCCATTTTTAAAAGTGGAGATAAACATCAATTTACAAACTACAGGCCAATCTCACTACTCTCACAATTTTCTAAAATTTGAAAAAAGTTATATGTTATAAGACTTGATGATTATCTCAATAAATTCATCCTTATTTTAGATTATCAATTTGGTTTCAGGGAAAATAGAGCAACCTCAATGGCAGTCATTGAACTGTTTTCCAAATTAAAAACTTGGTTTGACTATAACAAACTATTGATGAATTTGAATAAAACTAAATATATTATTTTTGGAAATAGAAAAATTGAGCAATTCTAAAGCGACGTGTTTCTCAGTTAGAGGAGTCAATATATTCATATAAAGTCATATATTCTTATATCTGTTTTCACTTTGCTGCTTTCCGATTATTGTTGCCTCATGTTGGGTATTTAAAAATTTGGTTGTAAATAGGTTTAGGCATCAATAAGTGTTTCACATCAGCCTAAACCCCTTCAGTCATTGCTGTACTATAAAAATTCTATTTGTGTTTGTTGTTATGTTTGAAAGACTGAAGAAAAAATAAACTAACTAAAATTAACTAGCTATGTGCACTCAAGAAAAGAACAATGAGCATGAGCTTTTTTTTATTATATCAAAACACACCATACAGTACAGTCATGCATGCAGTCAACAACAAACCATAATTTCATTTGGAACAAAACAAATAACCTACCCCTCAAAATGCATGCATAACCAAAAAAACTAATTGAACAAAAACATATTCTGTGCATCAAAATTTTAATAAACCTAGTACACACTTTTACTCCCTCCCATTTCAAAATAAAAAGCAATCAAACAACAAAAAGCCTGTAAATGTTGATAAAAATTAAAACCCCCCTTATTCCCCTAATACCCCTGAACGGAGGTCCACCATGGAGATCCTACCACTGTCATCCCTGAGAATCCCCCTCCCTCCATTGTTCCCTTTCCTACCCTTAACAAGCCTTGTCCCCCCTCACCCGCCTGTTCTAACTTGCAGAGTCTGGCCCTGAACACCCAGAACAGGTTCCCCTGGTTGACCACCACTCTGCGACACGTCTCCAGAACTGAGTCGCGATGGGATAGGAACATGCTCAATTGTCTTACCGCAGCATCCAACCGGGCACAGAGTTGTACGACATGATCCATGCCGACATAGGCGTTCTCTCACTGGGAGACGCCCCAGAGCTGCTAACCAGTGCAGATCCTTACTGGCCCCATCCAGTCACCTGGGCTGCAGAGCTGGCCAATGGATGTCTGGCATACAGGGCAAGGCCACGCTGGTTTGTGCCACACAGCAGTCCCTCTATCTCTTATACACTTTCCGGTTGTCTAACACAAGGCCATCCACCAAACACCACGGCTGATCACTAATGAACTCTACCACTTTTCAATAATGCCATGGGCAGTCAGTTGACAATGACTCCGTCCCTCTCCAGGGGATCACTGCCCGCAAAACAAAGCCCAACCTAAACTTTGTGAACAGGATCAACCATGCCCCTCTGATCCCCTGAACAACCTTGCCATAAAGGCCACATACATTGCCATGGTCTTTAGGGGAGCACAGAGTACCCCCCTTCCACCTTCTTCCCGCTCCATGTACATTCTGGCACGGGCAACCTGTTCTTTTCATCCACCCCAGATGAAGGTGAACATGGCACGCTCCAGATGCCTTCCCATTACAAACGGGATGGGAAAGACAAGGGCCAGGTGATTAAGGCCTGAGAGAAGATCAGAGTTCACCGCCAAAACTATCCCTGTCAGGAAAAGGTCCCTTCTGCCCCAGTCCTCCGCCTTGACCTGCAACTTTCTCAGGGCAATATCTCAGTTCTTCTGGGCACTGCCCTCCCTTTAAAAGACAACCCCCAAAACACTGAGCCTATCCTGGCATAGCAAGAACCCCCCCGGGACGTCAGTCCTTCCTGCCCATGCTCCTGCATACAGGACCGCAGATTTACTGCGGTTAACACGTGCTTCGGTGGCTTTTAAAAAGGTCTCCAAAGCATGCCCCACTGCACAGAAGTCCTCATCCCAGCCAGGAAACAATGTTGCATCATCGGCGTACACCGACACTTTGACCCTTATCCCTCCTGCACCTGGGAAATGTAGTCCCTTGTCAGCCATTCTGCCTCACTGTACAATCAGCTCGGAAAGGTGCCCATTCGCCACCACGCGGCTGACCGCCCCAGCGTATAGCAGGCAGACCATGGCGTTAAAAGCAGGCCCAAAGCCCATTTGATCCAAAAGTGTGAATAGGAACTCATGTGAGACCTGGTCGAAGGCCTTTTCCTGGTCCAAACTTGGAATGGCCAAAGGTACCCTGTGCTGTTCTGCCCATGCCAATGCATCTCTGATCAGCGCCAGGTTCATGCCGAACATCGGATGAACCACCCGGACCATGACCTCTCTCAGGCAAAGAACCATTAGCTTAGCAAAAATCTTGTTTTCAGCCACCAACAATGCGATCAGCCTCCAGTTTGCCAGGTCCATCCTGTCGCCCTTTTTATGAAGGAGAGTGACATGCCCTACTCTCTAGCGGACAGAGGTAGGACACCGCACTCTATTGTTTCCCTATACAAGGCCAACAAATCCGGGCCCACCTGTGACCAGTCACTTCTCTTTTCTGCCAAAGAGACTGCTGTAAAAGGAGTTAGTCACTTCCAGCATTTCCACCTGAGCACCCTGTCTCAGACCTTGCATGTACGAGCCCTGCTGATGGCTTCCAACACTGTTTTAGAAATAACGCATCTGACGCTCATCTTCCTCTAATGCCTGCTTGCCTCCCTGGACAAAACAACTGCAGGCTTCAGCCTCATAGTGGGATGGCAAGGTCTCACTAGCGTCCCTGAACCGCCCTTGATCTGCCTTCTGCCAGGCCTCCTGCAACACCAAAGACCATTCCTCAGCCTTCTTCCTCCTTCTCCTTGCCATCTTCTGTCCCCACCAGCGACACAGGATGGGAATCCGCTTTGAAACTCCAATCCAATCACGCCGTCAACCATACGACAACCATTCCATTCCGCATTGCCATCGTCCGCCCTCTCAAGCCTCTCAAGACAAAAGACCGACCTGCCTGAATCAGATATTAAACTGATAAGAAAAGATACTACACTTGATCTTAGCCAAAAGGCAGAGAAGCGATAACCTGACTTAAGGGACGGCCTTAAAAATACCCAATGAAAAAGCTTGGAATACTTTGGAATAATCACATTATTTCTTGTGACAATTGGTCGAGGGGGCAAGTTTTCGAAGCCTCCGGGGCCACAGAGGGGGCATCTTGTAGCTCCTTTGGTGACGATGTTTTCAGCTGAAAATGCAGAAAAGAGACCTCCTGGGGGAGCGGTGAGGGCCACATGCAGTCCATATCTTCCAGGGAGGAAGTATCTGGCCGATGCACTGCCCCTAGCTTTTTTCTTCTGTTTCTCTCCTTTTCTGTACCTGAGCATTAGGGAGCTCACAGTCACTCCCACTAGTCTCCATAGACTTTTCTAAAACTGTTTGGAGAGAGGAAGCTGTTTCCTCCTCCCACTCCTCCATTTCCAACTCCTTTTCTGGGGAGGGAGGGGCTTCCTCCTTCTTCATGTTTGACTCCGTCCCTGAGGCCGCCACACTTTCCACCATGTCCAATCCCTGTGGCTGGCTGGGAGTTTGAATTTCCCGCCAAAACCTCAGGGCCCGCCTCCTTCTCTGTTTGTTCCTCTTGTGGGGTGGCCATCTTTTTGCCTTTTAATTTAAAGAAAAGAAAAGAAAAGATTGAACTTATATTTATTAAATGAGATTTAATACGCCACACAACTGAGAGCTAGGTGCACTCAAGAAAAGAACAATGAGCATAAGCTTGCTTTTTTTTCCTTCCTGTTTTTTTTTTACAGTTAAAGATTCCCAGAAGTACTGCAATACCTGGCTGATGTGTGGAGCGGATGGAGCAAGCCACTCTTCTGACTCCCACGGATGTGTATCAGATATTAATTAACTAGATACAATTAGATATAATTATAATAAATAGATATAATTAACTGATAAGAACAGATACTACACTTGATCATAGCCAAAAGGCAGAGAAGTGATAACCTGATTTAAGCAATGACCTTAAGAGTACCAAAGGAAAAAGCTTTGACTACTGGACGGTAGTTATTGAGCCACTCTCGAGAATATTACGCAGCGCAGTGGTTGTAGTTGTAGAAGCTAGCAACAAGATTTAGATAAAAGTCTCGCCATGCTAACTCTTTTCTTGAACCATAGAAAACAAGTAGCTTTGCAATAGCAAAGCCTGCAAAAATAATTGGAACTCATTACTGTTCCTCTCCATGGAAATCTTTAGTAGAAGGCGAAAGATTTATTTGTGAATGGAGAGAAACCTGAGCCATACTTTGGGTGTTGCTAGGTCTTTAAAAGTCCATTGGTGAGCTAGAAAGCTTGCTAAGGGTAAATTGGCCTTTGGCAGGAAAACTGTTGATAATGCACAGGTGTTGAAAAGAAAAGTCAAATTGAATTCATGTTTTTTAAACTAAACACACTACACAGCTGAGAGCTACACCCATTTAAAAAATAACAACGAGCATGAAGTTGTTATATTTTCTTTCTTTCTTTCTGCTTTTTTTAACTGGTAAAGAGGTGCACCATTTTCAGAAGTACTGCAATACAATTTTTATTTATTTATTAAATCCATTCACAATAGTCAAGTTTATTCCTATATCGATTTTCACAACAGACATTGTTTTTAAGCAGCTTTACAGAAATCAACAGTTAAGGTGAATGGGGTGCATTTATCCCTGATGAGCCAGTCATGGCATCTGTGGCAAGGAAAAACTCCCTTAGATGTTATGAGGATGAAACCTTCAGAGGAACCAGACTCAAAAGGGCAACCCATCCTCATTTGGGTGACATCAAAAGTGTGATCATAAATCTTTAAGCAGTACAGAACACTGGAGAGTAAGAAATAACATGTGCACTGGAATGTAAGATTATAAGTAATGTTCTTTCTACAGTCTTATACAGTCTTTTGTTGGTCTAAAACTAAGAGCTTCTGAGCAACTCATAAAATAGCTCAACATTTGCGATCATCATAGATCCAACACCAGCTTCTCCATGCCAGAGCCTTTAAACACTCCAGGAGGTCTAATGTCAAAACTCAACACATGGGGTGGGATCCAATTGGCACTGGTACATCTCTAGATGGTACGGGATGTTTGCGGGGTTGGTATCTACTTCTTTAAAGGTCTATAATCTTCATGAGGTGGGACGTGACTGGGGCTGGAGCAGCCTCGGTATGTCTCAGGATGGGGATAGAAAGAGAAGCAGTGGAGAGGAATTAGCATAGCTGCTGTTTATGAAATTAACAGCATAAGTTGATCATGTTTATGCGATCAGATGTTCTGGAGCACAAGGCTATGATATGTGTGTTAGGTGTAGGCTTTGCTAAAAATATACTTTTTTAATCCTGCACTTAAACTGGGAGAGTTTGTCTGAGCCACTGTCAGGAAGTTTAGGAGCCAAATGTGAGAATGCTCTACCACCTTTAGTGGACTTTGCTATTCTAGGAACTACTAGAAGTCAGGTGTTTTGAGATCTCAGGGAGCATGATAGATTGTAGCGTGTTAGAAGACTGGATAGATCATTTGGAGCTAAACCATTTATTGTTTTGTAAGTAAGAAGCAGTAGTTTGTAGTTGATTCGAAACTTAACAGGCGGCCAGTGTAGGGATAAAAAGATTGGGTTTTTGTGATCATATTTTCTTAACCTTGTGAGAACTCTGGTTGCTGCATTCTGAACTAACTGTAGCTTGTTTATTAATGATGCAGGACAACCACCTAGTAATGCATTAAAATAGTCTATTTTGGAGGTCATGAACGCATGGACGAGCTTCTCTGCATCAGATATGGATACCATGTTTCTTAGCTTAGCAATATTTCTAAGGTGGAAAAAGCCTGTTTTTGGAACATGGTTGATATGATTTTTAAAAGACAATTTGGTGTCTAAAATAACTCCCAGGTCTTTTACCGTTGAACTAGTAGTTACAGAACATCCGTCTAAATGCCTTCTAATAATATTTCCTAAGGGAAGCATGTATATTGTGAACAGCAGGGGTCCTAGAACTGAACCTTGTGACATGCCATAATTTACTAGCATTCACCTGAATAGCTCTCCATTTAAGTCTACAAAATGGTAACTATTAGACTGGTAGGATTTAAACCAGCTTAATGCCTGTCCCTGAATGCCGATGTAATTTTGTAAGCGATCTAGGAGGAGATCATAATCTTTAGTGTTGAATGCAGCGCTAAGATCTTGTAAACCTAACAGAGAGATGAAGCGTTGGTCTGAAGCTAAAAACAGTAATTAGTGATTAGGTTTCTTAATGAGGGGTTTAATAACTGCTAACTTGAGGGATTTAAAGACATGACAAAGATAGTGAGGAGTTAATATTATTCAGAAGAGGCTCACCAGCTGTATGTAACACTTCCTTCAGTAGTTTAGTTGGAATAGGATCTAACTGACATGTTTTTGATTTAGCTTTGGTAATAACATCATACAGCTCTTCCTGTCCTATAAATGTAAAGCATTGTAGTTGTGGAGTTTTAGGTGAGATTGTGTCAGGAGATGCTGTCAGAGGTTGGACCACCACAAGTGTTTTTCCAATACTATCAATTTTTTTAGTGAAGAAATTCAAGAGAAATTCAAATGTCCTCACTACTAAAATGTGATGGAATACATTTTTCAGATACCTGATTTGTTAATTTAGCTACTGTACTGAAAAGGAACCTGGGATTGTTTTTGTTGTTTTCTATGAGTTTGCTTAGGTGTTCAGCTCTAGCAGGGTTTGTCTGTAGCTGAGCATACTGTTTTTATATGCAATTCTTAATACCTTATATTTAGTTTTCCTCCATTTTCTCTCCAGATACCCAGCTGTTCTCATGTGTATGACTATTATACCAAGGTGCAGGTGTTTTTTCTCTAACCTTTTTTAATCGGATGGAGCAACGGTGTCTAATGTGCTAGTGAGGATAAAGTCTATGTTGTTAGTCATTTCATCAAGATTATAAGCATTTATTGGTTTAGTGTGAAATAGAGATAAATCAGATTATTTATAAATCTGCCCTTAGTGGTCGGAACAATAGTCCTACCAAGTCGATAACATGGTGAAACATGGCTAATCTTCTCTACCGGTAGTGTGTACAATATGAGGTAATGGTCTCTGATGTCATCACGCTGAGGTAAAATATCTATATCAGTGATGTCTGCTCCGAAAATCAGAAAATCAGTGTAGGGCATTGGGGGTCTGTACACGGTGGCCAGAGCGAAAGATAGTAGGGGTTTTCTATGTTTGTCTGAAAGTACAACTTTAAGACCGAGCACTTCAAATGAATTAAACCTAAATCCTAATCTCTGACTAACATTAAGAGAGGCACTATAAATGGTTGCTACACCACCCCCACAACCAGTCTCATGCTTATAAACATATCCTAACAGTGTAGACTCATTTAGACCGATATAATCATCTGGTCTAATCCAGGTCTCAGTGAGACAGAATGCATCAAGATTATTATCTGTGATCATCTCATTTACAATGAGTGCTTTGGGTGCAAGTGATCTAATATTTAAAAGACCAAACTTTAGAACTTTTTTGTGCTTGCTTATATGGCATTTTTCAGTTTTAACTGCAATAAGAATATTTCTGGATCTTGTGTACTTAATTCTTGGTTTTATTACATGAGGAATAGACACAGTTTCTGTAACTTGGGCTGTTTGGAAGGCATGCAAGGAAAAAGCATTTTTACACCAACAATCACAAAAGTAAACGTCTCTGAGTTTGCGAAGTTGTACTAGTACTGTGTGCGTTGGTCAGAGGAGACAAATATAGTGATTGTATAGTGTTGTTTTGGCAACAAACACTCTAAATGGGTCTGGTGTAGAACAAAAGATGAGTATGGAGAAAAGCACATCATTCCCACTTCAAAATATGGTGGAGGATTTGTGATCCTGTGTGATTGTTTCTCTTTCAAAGGCGCTGGGAACCTTGTTAGGGTGCATGGCATCATGAACTCTTTGAAATACCAGAACATTTTGAATCAAAACCTAATGGCCTCAGAAAAAAGCTGAGGATGGATCATTATTAGGTTTTTCAGCAGGATTATCCAAAACATGTGGCGAAATCTACATAAAAATGGTTCAGCAGACACAAAATCAAGTTCTTCCTATTGCCCTCTCAGTCCCCAGACCTCAACCCAATTAAAAACTTGTGGGATGATCTGAAGTGGAGAGTGCATAAGAGGGGACCCAGGACTCCTGTCTTGTCAGCAAAAGGGGGTTGTACAAAGTATTAACATCAGGGGTGCCTGTGTGGCAAACATAATTTCATGTAAAAAAAAACTATTTCTTCATGTGAGATTTTTTCCACTGAATAATTGTACTTCAATGTGTCAGGAACTTGGGTGACTGGAGAGTGACTGGAAGGACCCAAATGCAGGATGTGACAGGTTAAGGAGAAAACAGGCTTTAAAAGGGCACAGGCAAACAACAGAGCCAGCAGAAAGGGTATTGTGGCAAAGGCAAAAACAAGGACCAATAAACAGTCCAGGGTCAAAACACAGGCAAACAATCCAAAAAACAAGCAAAAAAAGCAAACAGAACTAGAAAGGGCAGAGCAGAAACACAAACTAATAACAGTCCAGAGGTCAAAACTACTACAAAGCAGAAAGGGGTCAGGAACAGGAGCAGGCAGGGTGGCAAGAGTAATCCTCAGGGACTTTGGAAGCTGGTAAGATTATCTGGCCTCGAGCTAAAGTCTTGTGTGTCCTTAAATATGCTGGAAAAATGGCAAGATGGCCGCCAACCAAGAAGTGTCCACCGCAGAATAGGAAGTGCACACCACAAAACCGGAAGTGCCCGGGAGATCCTGACGACCTCTATGACCATCTCCAAGCGGCCTTGTTTTGTCCAATGTCTCGGAAGTAAGAGACGGCAGACTGAAGAGGCAAGGCCCCGCAATCTGCCACTGATAATCCATACCAAAAGTCAAGTGCCAGCTTCACCCTCAGCGGGACTCTGGAGTGGAGCAGCGCACTCGGCGGGACTTTGGACAGGCCTGGGGGCATGCTGGGCAGGGCAGACAGGCATAGAGGTGATCTTGGCAGGTCGGAAGAGCGTGGTGACGTCACCAGTCAGGCAGGAAGGCTGAGGTTGGGCAGCCTCCCCAGCAGAGCTCAGGGGCCAGAGAGACAGCTGTTTCAGGAGGTTATTTAAAATTAGCTGGTTTGCCATAGATTGTTTATGACGCACCAAAAAATACTAAGTTCTCTGCTGGGGGCTGAGCTTCAAAATGTCTACCATCTCGGTTGGGTCCCTGAATTGCCAGTCTAAGGCAGAGCAAGCCCTGGTGTGCCATAGATTGTTTATGATGCACCCAAAAATACTAAGTTCTCTGCTGGGGGCTGAGCTTCAAAATGTCGACCATCTCGGTTGGGTCCCTAAATTGCCGGTCTGAGGCAGAGCAAGCCCAACACTTTGAAACATCAGCTGGGTCCATTTTTGGCCAGACTATTCTGTCAGAGAAGCAGGGGACATGATGCAAGGCCAGATTGGTTTGTTAGAGGAGGCTGGCAGGAAGGACCCAAAAGGAGGATGCCACCAGAAGAACAGAACCAGGTCAGGAGGGTCAGCACAGGCAGGAAATAGATTCAATTCAATTCAATTCATTTTTATTTGTAAAGCGCTTTTAACAATGAACATTGTCTCAAAGCAGTTTTACACAGATAATGTGGTGATTAAACGTAAATATGTTCTTTGTAAGTATGTTTGTCCCTGATGAGCAACTGTGGCAAGGAAAAACTCCCCGAGATGGCATAAGGAAGAAACCTTGAGAGGAACCAGAATCAAGAGGGAACCCATCCTCATCTGGGTTGCACCAAATGTCCATTTGAAGCATATATACAAAGTTGCAGGGTACAGTGATGATGATCAGAAGCAAACTGCACTCAGTGCAGCAGACCGCCGACACCAACTACAGTCCAATCCGTCGTCAAAGCACCCGTTCTACTCTGGAATTTCATGAAACCACCCAAGGTGTTGATGAGAGACCGTCCCAAGCTGCACAAAAGTGTGAAGATCCGCGGAGGGGAGAGGGGCAGGAACAGTGGTCACTGGAGCCTCAGGAGCATGTTTAACTCGACCGAGAGAGAGAGAGAGAGAGAGAGAGAGAGAGGGTGACGGGAAGAGAAGGATATGAATTATTAAGTGTCCCTATTGGTGTATGAAAGTTTATGTAACTGTGCAGTTTGGACGGCAAGACTCACTATGGCAGCATAACTAAAAGGGAGAACCAGAAGGTAACACAGACATGAGGGATCTCTGGGATAAGAGACGACCCACCACACCACCGTCAACAAACCCGAGTGAATGTGTGAATGTGAGGGGACGACAGCATACAAATATACCAGTTCACCAAACACTCTATATCCATGATTCCTCCAGATCTGCACCTTTACCTAAGAAAAAATCTACTGATAAAAGGCTTGACTAAATAAATAAGTTTTCAACCTTGACTTGAACACTGAGACTGTGTCTGAGTCCCGGACACTGGTTAGAAGGCTGTTCCATAACTGTGGGGCTTTAGAGGAGAAAGATCTGCCCCCTGTGGTAGTCTTCATTATTTGAGGAACCAACAGATAGCCAGCACCTTTTGATCTAAGTAGGCTTGGAGGATCATACTGGTACAAAAGTTCACTCAGATACTGCGGTGCGAGACCGTTAAGTGCTTTATACGTCAGTAGTAGTATTTTATAATCAATGCGAGATTTGATTGGGAGCCAGTGTAGACTGATAGATAATGTCCGAATACTTTTGAACACCCTGTCGGGGCACTCATGGGGTTAATGTCGAACGTCCGGGGTGCCTGGAGCACGAAGCTAGGGGTGGATCCGAGAGAGGAAGCAAGTCATAAACAGTCCGATTTTGAGATCCAGAGAACAGAGCTATAGGGGGAAATCCAAATCCGAAAACCAAGGGCAGGCAAAAGTCAGAGAACTGAGAGATCAGAAACCGAATGTAAACTTTCCACGGGAGGAAAATAGAAGGCTGGAAGTCGCACAAGACAATCTGGCAGCAAGCGCATGCAGCTGGCATCTATTTATACAGAAACAAGATGGCTGGCATTCCGGTGCCGCCGGGTTGCAAGATGCCGCCGACCGGAAACGGGCCGACCGGATGCTAATGTCGCAACCCTAAAAATGTTTGTGTGGCTGGCTGACAGGTTGGGTTTTTCTCTTTTTTTGCATTGTGGTTCTATATTAGTTCCCCTTCAGGAACTCGAGCTGCGGCGAAGCGCTATGGGAACGCCACTGTGTGACCACGCTCTGAACCACGTGTGAAATTTGCACTCCCGGCTGTGAGGCGAGCTCTCGTCTCCCAGGGATTGCGCTCGTTTGGAAACGGTTCTTTTCCCGGTGCGTGTGACGCGGTGCTCCGTATTCTTCCTCCGAGGTGAATGAAATTTCGGGAAGCATGCCTGGAGGCTGCTTCTTCTCCCAGTGTGGGCAGCGCTGCATTGCATGTGTCTCTTTCCAGGGAGGATAAGATGATGGATGCTAGCGAGCCTACTGACTCCCCACAGCCTGTGCTGTATGTGGAGCTCCTTGATGTCGTGGCACAGGCCGGGTCGGAGCTGGATTTAGCTTGGCCGGTCGTGTGGCAGATGCAGCGCGCACCCAGTGAGCTGGCGACACTCTAAGACCGAGGAGGGGCTGGAGGGCCTGAGGATCTTGGAGAGCACCTCATGCCCTGCCACAGGGTGTTCAGGATGCTGCCTCCCTCTAGCAGTTAACTCCCTTATTTCCGCCCAAAAGTTCGTCGCGGATGGGGGTCATCTGCTGCCTCTCAGGGGGCTTCGATGGCCGCAGTACGCTGCTCCTGCTATTCGGGCTCAGGAGGACTGTCTGCTAGCCCTGCCGAGGGTCGTATTCAGGGCGCAGCTTTCTCCAGCAGTTTGCTCCCTGTATTCCGCCCGTATGATCGCTGCGGATGGGGGGGGTCTGCCGCCTCTAAGGAGGTGTAGTCGGCTGCATAGCACCGCTCCAGCCGCTCTGAGTGGGTCAGGGGCCAGCCCCGAGGGGTTGGTTCTCCCTGTGGAGACTTTCTGTCAGTCTGGAGGGCTGCCTGGAGTCTCTCGCGGGTCCTGCGTACTGTGGAGAAGGGCTGCGCGATTCAGTTTGCATCTTCTCCTCCCCAGTTCGACAGGGTGTGTCCCACCCTTGTGGGACCCATGCAGGCTCTGGCCCTGGGACAGGAGGTGCGTGCTTTCCTGAGAAAACGGGCCATCTAGGTGGTTCCCTCCTTCTTGTTCGGAGAGTCAGGCTGCTACAGCCCGTGCTTCGTTGTTCCGAAGAAGGACAGTGGGTTGCATCCCATTCTGGATCTCCACTCCTTGAACCACTCACTTTTGAGGCTTTCTTGTTTAGAGAGGTCGTGTCTCAGGTCAAGTCCGAGGACCGATTTGTCATACGCTAGATCTGGAGGTTGCATGCTCCCATGCAGCCGTCCTTTACCGCACACGGGAGGTCTTTGAGGTTGCTTTCGGGGCGAAGCTTACCAATATCGGTCCTTCTGTTCGGCCTAGCGCTATTACCCCGTGCCTTCACAGAGTGCGTAAACGCGGTTACGGGCACGGTTGTCTCCCGCCCGGTTTGTAGTCATCCTCACTGCAGTCAGGAGGGCAGGAGAAGGCCAGCCAGTCACTGTGAGGCAGTTCCATAGGCTGCTGGGTCTCATGTCAGCAGTGTCCAGTGTATTTACACACGGCCTTCTCCGCATGTGGCCCCTTTACTGATGGCTCCGGGGCAGGAGGGTTCTCCCCCTGAGGGAGTCTGTATCGTACCATCAAGGTCTCGCGGTGTGCCCTTTGAGCCTTGGTTGCATGGTAGGACCCTACGTTCTGTGGGGACTCCTTGTCGTGGCGGAACGCTAACGACGGACACTTTCCTCACGGGGTGGGGAGAGGTCATGAGTGGCCACTCCGCCCAGGGTCTGTGGAGCGGCCCACATCTCTTGTGGCACATAGGTTGCCGGGAGATGCTGGCAGTGTTGTTAGGGTTACAACACTTCCTCCCAGATCGCTATGTGTTGGTCTGCACAGACAATACTGCGGTGGTCTCGTACATCAACCACCAGGGGGGCCTCCGGTCTTGCCCTTGCAAACAACTGGCGCAGAAGGTCCTCTTGTGGTCCCGGGATGAACTCCTCTCATTTAGAGCCGTTTACATCCCGGGACGGTTGGATGTCTGAGCAGACGCCCTGTCGAGACAGTGGCTGCCATGGTACGGTCTTGGCCGAGGCTACGCCTGTACACCTTTCCCCCGTTCACGCTGCTCTCGGGAGTTCTGGAATTAGTTCGCCGGGTGGGAGTCTGTCTCCTCCTGGTAGCACCTCGATAGCGGGCGGAACCCTGGTTCACCCCCACCCAGAGTTGTGGAGGCTGTGGCCCCTGAGGGCAACTGTTCTCTCTACCGAGGTATTAGAGGCCCTTCTCCACTCCGGAGCTCCCTCCACAAGGAGGTCGTACGCGGCACGATGGTGACTGTTCGTGTCACGGTGTGAACACCATGACTTGGACCCAGTTAACTGCCCGGTCGGCCAGAGTGTTTCTTTACATGAGGCTGGGTGCTCCCACATGATGTGTCGTGTTACAGGCATTCTGCCCTCCTCTGTTTATAGCCCCCGACCAGGGTTTACAAGAGCCGGCTGTGTCCAGTGCGAGCACTGGGTGCTTATCTCCACAGGACAAGTCCTTGGAGGTGGTCGGTGCAGTTGTTCAGCTGCGAGTCCTGGTCCCCGCTCCTATCGCGGTCAGGGCTTGCCCGGCCGGGTCCACTGGAGTGTCACTCTGGGACGTCTGTGACGCTGCGGGTTGGTCCACCCCACTGACCTTTGTCATGTTTTATGGCCTTGACCTCAGAGCCACCCCGGGCTCCTCTGTCCTGCGTGCCAAGGTCCTCACTCTTTCGGCAGGGTCTGGTCAGTGTGGCGTGATTGGACACTCATTCCCATAGCGTTTCGACGCAGCTCGAGTTCCTGAAGGGGAATGTCTCTAGGTTACGAACGTAACCCTAGTTCCCCGAGGGAACGAGACGCTGCGTCTCCGCTGCCACACTCCCTGCATCCCTGCGGCGCTTACCTTCTCTCTTTGCAAAAGCTAATGTCACTACCACCGCACAGCCATCTTGTAGCTTCCTGATTTACGCAACATCGCCTGTCCATGATGTCACGGCTTGCCTATTGGCTAGATTTCACACGTGGTTCAGAGCGTGGTCATGCAGGGGGCGTTCCCATAGCGTTTTGAAGCAGCATCTTGTTCCCTCGGGGAACTAGGGTTACGTTCATACCTTGAAACGATATATATCAAATAGAGATTTAAAATGTATGGATTACATCTATGCTAGCTATATGACCTTTTTTAATTTTGAGAATTTTAAAATCCATTGAGATATAATTTATTATATAGATGTCAAAAAACAACAACAATCTGATCTGTGAGTGGTAATAATAATTAAAATGAGTATTTCTCAATTGCCTAAAGCCTTGACGTTTCTAGATGAACTATACATTTTAATTTGGATAAACATAGCCCATCTGAAATCAATATTCTTGGTTTTCTTCTTGTTTTTGCACTTTTTATACTTTTTCTTCTCCTTTGCTGTAGTTTCAGAATCTGTTGAGTCTGACGATTCTGAGGAATCTGAAGCTTTATCATTCTCCTGTGGGGACGCAATAGAGGATGATGATGATGCAGTTGGGCCTGATGAATTAACTGCTTCACACCTTAGAATAAGTGCTATAGCAGACAACAAATACAATGTACTGAGAACAAAAAGACATTTAATCATATTAATCACACTTAATGTAGTGATCTTATAAGTCTTAATACACACACAGAAAAGGCATCCTTCTTAGCCATATTCTTTAAATGGATGCAAAGTATGTGTTCACCAACCATTCATATGATAGGGTATATTAAAGTTTAAATCATTAAAAAAATTAAACAAAACACACACACACACACACACACACACACACACACACACACGAAAAAAAAAAAAAAAAAAAAAAAAAAAAAAAAAATATAAGAATAAGACCATTCTCCAGTCTTAATCAGAGATAATCATAAAGTAAACTTTTTTCATCTTGCAAATCTTCTGCTTTTAGTAAAAAATATACCGAATACAACAACAAACAGCATGATATCAATTCTTATCTTAATCATCTGAGTTGTATTAGTTTTTTTCTTATTGTAATTGTCCTCCCACTCCTTGCTGTTGTTCTTCAAACCTCAAATCTCAAAGCTTACCCTTCAAACCAAAGGGTTACTAGAAAGCAGAGTAAAATGCTTAACATGTGGCCATGACATAAAGTCGATGAGAAATCATAGAAATTCTTATGGGTTTCATTGGTGAGGAAAGAGTATATTAATTTGCAATGCAGAGTTTTGTTATCAATTACATTATTTTTGCTATTAAAGACTTATATTTTGTATTTCTCTTTTTTATTACAATATACAGTGGGGCAAAAAAGTATTTAGTCAGCTACCAATTGTGCAAATTCTCCCACTTCAAAAGATGAGAGAGGCCTGTAAATTTCATCATAGGTACACTTCAACTTTAAGAGACAAAATGAGAAAAATAAATCCAGAAAATCACATTGTCTGATTTTTAAAGAATTTATTTGCAAATTATGGTGAAAAATAAGTATTTGGTCAATAACATAAGTTCACCTCAATACTTTGTTATAAACCCTTTGTTGGCAATGACAGGGATCAAACGTTTTCTGTAAGTCTGCACATAGTTGTTTTGGGGCTGTCGCTGGACAACACAGATTTTCATCTCCCTCCAAAGGTCATGCTGAAAGACCCAGCAATGTTTCATCTTCAATGCCCTTGTTGCTAGAAGGAGGTGTTCACTCATAATCTCACAATCTCTAATCTCATAATCTCATAAACTCATAATTCTTTCCTTTACATGGATCAGTCGTCCTGGTCCCTTTGCAGAAAAACAGCCCCAAAGCATGATGTTTCCACCCCCATGCTTTACAGTAGGTAAGGTGTTCTTTGGATGCAACTCAGCAGTCTTTCACCACCAAATACGACAAGTTTAGTTTTTACCAAGAAGTTATATTTTTGTTTCATCTGACCATATGACATTCTCCGAATCCTCTTTGGTTTATCCAAATGCTCTCTAGCAAACTTAAGACAGGCCCGGACATGTACTGGCTTCAGCAGAGGGGACACGTCTGGCACTACAGGATTTGAGTCCCTGGTGGCGTAGTGTGTTACTGATGGTAGCCTTTGTAACTTTGGTCCCAGCTCTCTGCAGGTCATTTACTAGGTCCCTCCGTGTGGTTCTGGGATTTTTGATCACCGTTCTTGTGATCATTTTGACCCCACGGGGTGAGATCTTGCGTGGAGCCCAAGATTGAGAGGGATTATCAGTGGCCTTGTATGTCTTCCATTTTCTAATAATTGCTTAGTTTCTGGTTCCCTTTGACAGCTCTTTGGTCTTGGCCATAGTGGAGTTTGAAGTCTGACTGTTTGAGGTTGTGGACAGGTGTCTTTTATATTGATGATAAGTTCAAACAGGTGCCATTAATACAGGTAACAAGCGGAGGAGAGAGGAGCCTTTTTAAGAAGAGGTTACAGGTCTGTGAGAGCCAGAAATGTTGCTTTTTGTAGATGACCAAATACTTATTTTCCACCATAATTTGCAAATAAATGATATAAAAATCAGCAATGTGATTTTCTGGATTTTTTTTCTCATTTTGTCTCTCATAGTTGAAGTGTACCTATGATAAACATTACAGGGCTCTCTCATCTTTTTAAGTGGGAGAACTTGCACAATTGTTGGCTGACTAAATACTTTTTTTGCCCCACTGTAATTACTTTTGCTCTTAACCACGATATGTATGATTGAAAAACAGACACAAGACACAATAGTAACTCCATATTCGACACATGTGTGTGGTGGCCCATGCAAGGCCCATTTGAGACAGGGCCTGTCTTTCAACCAGAGCCTCTAACTGAGGAAATGACAATGTCTCTGGGTTACGTATGTAACCCTAGTTCCTTAAGGGAACGAGATGCTGCATTGAAATGCTTTGGGAATGCCCAACATTGTCCACGTTTTGAATCACGTGTAAAATCTGGCCAATAGGCAAGTTGTGACGTCATCGGGGGTCGACGAAGCACAAACCAGGAAGCTACAAAGGTGCAGGGAGTATGGCCCGGTACAGGGCTGCAGGGAGTATGGCCTGAGACACAGCGTCTTGTTCCCTCAGGGAGTTCCATCGCACCATACTGACAAGTCCCTGCGGACAAGGCTGTAGAGGCCGCCATGCTCACGGGTCGAATAAGCCTTGACTCCGAACGGAGCGAGAAGACCAGAGGACTCGTAACCAACCCAATTTGCATTCACTGTCCATCTACTGAGAGTCTACTACTGGCAGGAAAACCTTTTCTTTTAGGGCCATAGCAGACAAACAGTTGCTCTGACCTCCTTCAAGGACTTGTCCTGTGGAGGTATGTACCCAGTGCTCGTATTTATTAGTAAAAGATAACAAAAGTGAACACAACATGCAAGGGGTGTCAAACTCAAATTCACGGTGGGCTAAAATAAAAACTGAGACGAAATCGCAGGCCAAACTCAATATTTATTGAAAAATTGAATGCAATTGTAAATGTTTTCCGTCTCTACAGATGTGTAATGTTGAACCTTTTCACCTTTTGCAAAAACATTAAATCTGGAACAACCAAAGTTTAATATTATAAACACATGAGAAATTAAATTTTAAATAAAACACACATCAGTGGTATTCGTTTCTTATTATGTCTCTTTTTCTCTCTCTCTCTCTCTCTCTCTTTCTCTCTCTCTCTCTCTCTCTCTCTCTCTATCGCTCTCTCTCTCTATCTGTAGCCTTTTTTAATTCCTTTTTAATGTAAATCTTTTTTTTTACAGGTCAACAATAAAACAACAAAAAATAATAATTATTTACTTTAATAAAAAAAAAAAACAACCTTTCAACCATTACCTGTCCATGCCTTGGAGTAGAAAAAGTGCATAAAGACAAAATTAATTTAAACTCAGTTACTACACTCTGATTTACTCTGATGCACATTGGTTCAATGAAGGTGTTCATCAAGTCAAGTCAAGTCAAGTCAAGTTTATTTGTATAGCGCTTTTCACAACAGACATTGTCTCTAAGCAGCTTTACACAAATCAACAGTGAAGGTGAATGGTGTGAATTTGTCCCTGATGAGCAAGCCGTGGCGACTGTGGCAAGGAAAAACTCCCTTAGATGTTATGAGGAAGAAACCTTGAGAGGAACCAGACTCAAAAGGAGAACCCATCCTCATCTGGGTGACATCAAGAGTTTGATCATAAATTTTCCAACAATACAGAACACTGGACAGTGAGAACTAACATGAGTACTGGAGTATAAGATTATAAGTGATGTTCTTTCTGCAGTCTTAAACAGTCTTTATGGTTAATAGCTCCTAGTTTTATGAGCTCAGCATTTTTGATCACCACAGATCCAGCATCAGCTTCTCCATGCCAGAGCCTTAACACTCCAGGAGGTCCAATGTCAAAACTCCACACATGTAGCGGGATCCAAATGACACTGGTACGTCTCTAGATGGTTCGGGATGTTTGCGAGTTCGGCATCTACTTCTTCAAAGGTCCGTAATCACCAAGAGGTGGGAGGTGACTGGAGCTGGCCAAACCTCAGGGTGTCTCGGGATGGGGAGAGAAAGAGAAGCAGTGGAGAGGAATTAGCGTAGCTGCTGTTCATGATATTAACAGCACAAGTTGATAATGTGCATGTGATCAGATGTTCTGGAGCACAAGGTTATGATGTGATGTGTGTTATGTGTAGGCTTTGCTAAAAAGATATGTTTTTAATCTACACTTAAACTGGGTGAGTGTGTCTGAACCCCGAACACCGTCAGGAAGACTATTCCAGAGTTTAGGAGCTAAATGTGAAAATGCTCTACCACCTTTAGTGGACTTTGTTATTCTACGAACTACTAGAAGCCCAGAGTTTTGAGATCTCAGGGAGCGTGGCGGATTGTAGCGTGTTAAAAGACTGGATAGATAAATGGGAGCCAAACCATTTAGTGCTTTATATGTGAGAAGTAATAATTTGTAGTCTATTCGAAACTTAACAGGAAGCCAGTGTAGGGACGATAAGATCGGGGTTATGTGATCATATTTTCTTGACTTTGTAAGAACTCTGGCTGCTGCATTCTGGACTAACTGAAGCTTGTTTATTAATGACGCAGGACATCCACCTAGTAACGCATTACAGTAGTCTAATCTGGAGGTCATGAACGCATGAACGAGCTTCTCTGCATCCGATATGGACAACATATTTCTTAGCTTAGAAATATTTCTAAGGTGAAAGAAGGCTGTTTTTGTAACTTGATTAATATGATTTTTGAAAGACAAGTCGCTGTCTAAAATAACACCTAGGTCTTTTATCGTTGAACTAGTGTTTACAGAACATCCGTCTAAATGCAGGTTAAGATGCTGGAGCGTCTGTATACTAGTTTTAGGGCCGATGAGCAAAATCTCAGTCTTATCGGAATTTAAAAGTAGAAAGTTATGGGTCATCCAATCTCTTATTTCCTTAACACACTCAGTTATCCGGGTTAATTGAGCTGTATCGCCTGGTTTAGATGAAATATATAGCTGAGTATCATCAGCATAACAATGGAAGCTAATTCCATGCCTTCTAATAATATTTCCTAACGGGAGCATGTATATTGTGAAGAGCAGGGGTCCTAGAACTGAACCTTGCGGCACACCATAATTTACTTGCATTAGCCTGGATAGCTCTCCATTTAAATCTACGAAATGGTAACGATCGGACAGGTAGGATTTAAACCAGCTTAATGCCTGTCCCTGAATGCCGACGTAATTTTGTAAGCGATCTAGGAGGAGATCATGATCTATAGTGTCAAATGCAGCACTAAGATCTAGTAAAACCAACAGCGAGATGAAGCCTTGGTCTGAAGCTAAAAACAGGTCATTAGTTATTTTAACTAGGGCAGTTTCTGTGCTATGATGGGGTCTAAAACCTGACTGAAATTCTTCAAATATATTGTTCTCTTGCAAGTAGGAACATAACTGGGCAGCGACAATCTTTTCTAAAATCTTAGACATAAATGGGAGATTTGAAATTGGTCTGTAATTTGATAACGTGTTTGGATCCAGATTAGGTTTTTTAATGAGGGGCTTAATAACTGCTAACTTGAGGGATTTAGGGACGAGTCCTAACGATAGTGAGGAGTTAATAATATTCAGAAGAGACTCCTAAGTGGTGATTTGTTCATCCTTATTAAAGAGAACAGTTGCTCACATAGATATGTGCTGCCGAACATAGAGAGCGTTTGAGCAGCTTGGGCACGGAGTTGGAAGAGTGTGTCGGGGAGGAAACATGGAAACTGTGCAGCACACACAGAGTCGTACTTTGACCCGAGCGTGTCGCTACACTGGAGTTCAATCAGCTCCATTTGGAGGTTGGTTGGTGTGCTTTCCACGTCAAACACAAACGGATTACTAAGCAGATCAAATCTGCATTTCTGGGCTTCAAAGTCGGTAAATCTCTAGGGGAAATTCAATGCTGAGTACTGACACGGCAACGTACTAACAAAGCATTCTGGGATTTGTAGTATTAGTGGTGTATGCGCTATTTACTGGCGGACCAGCTCTAATACACATTTGATATGATCCCCCGGGCCAAATATAATCACACCTGAGTTTGACACCCCTGCAACATGCAGTTTTTGAATTAAGGTTTTTATTATTGATGGAAAACTAAATCAAAACTACATGGCCCTGTGTGAAAGTGTTGGCCGCTAAACCTAATAACTGTTTGGGCCACCCTTAGCAGCAACAACTGCAATCAAGCGTTACAGCGTTGTGGAGGAATTTTGGTCTATTCATCTATGCAGTATTGTTATAATTCAGCCACATTGGAGGGGTTTTGAGCATGAACCGCCTTTTTAAGTTCATGATACACCATGTCAATTATGTAACTTTTACGCCAGACGTAATAGGACACGCACCTTCCAAAAAGTTTAACTTTTGTCTTGTCGACGAGTATTTTCCCAAAAGTCTTGGGGATCAACAAGATGTTTTCTGGTAAAACTGAGATGAGCCTCATGTTCTTTTTGCTCAGCAAAAAGTTTGTCTTTGTCTTGGAACTCTGCCATGTAGACCATTTTTGGCCAGTCTCTTTCTTATGATGGAGTCATGAACACTGACCTTAACTGAGGCAAGTGAGGCGTGCAGTTCTTTGGATGTTGTTGTGGGGTCTTTTGTGTGCTCTTGGGGTAATTTTGGTCAGTCAGTCACTCCTAGAAAGGTTCTCTTCTGTTCCATGTTTTTGCAATTTGTGAATAATGGTTCGCTGAAGTCACAAAGCTTTAGAAATGATTTTATAAACTTTTCAGACTGATAGATCTCAATTACTTTCTTTCTCCTGTGTTTTTCAAGTTCTTTGGATCTCGGCATGATGTCTAGCTTTTGAGGATCTTTTGGTCAAGTCAAGTTTATTTCGATAGCGCTTTTCACAAGAGACATTGTCTTAAAGCAGCTTTACAGAATTTAACAGTTTAGGTGAACGATGTGTATTTATCGCTGATGAGCAAGCCATGAGCAAGACTGTGGCAAGGAAAAACTCCTTCAGACTTTATGAGGAAGAAATCTTGAGAGGAATCAGACTCAAAAGGGTGATTTCAAGAGTGTGATTATAAATCTTTAAACAATACAAAAACTGGAGAGTGAGAACTAACATGAGCACAGGAATGTCAGACTGTGAGTAATGTCCTTTCTACAGTCTTAAACAGTCATTTGAGATTATGGAACCAGGAGCTACTGAGCAACTCATAAAATAGCTCAACATCTGAGATTATCATAGATCCAACATCAGCTTCTCCATGCCAGAACCTTTAAAACTCAAAGAGGTCCAATGTCCAATCTCCACATGAAGTGGGATCCAAATGGCGCTGGACAGAACAAAAGAGTCAGGGAGAGTTAGGAACCATAACCCGGGGAATATCCAGAATGCAGGTATAATACGTAAAGCAGGTGCGATCCGTAAAACGAGTGTGGGAATAATCTATGTACATTATGTGTTCTGGATACAACATTTGCTCTGAACATTAACTTCTCATTTTCTGATACATACACATACACATATATGTACATTGCTAGGGTTGAGACTTTTTCACCCTATTACGGAAGATTCCGTTCTCGTGGTAATCCTCTATTTTTATACAGCCAGTCTGTTGCCCTTTTGATATGTGCTAAATCTGCACGTATGCTCTAGACGGTTCCTTCTTTCCCACAAGACACTGACCTTTCTTTCACCCCGTATCTGTGATGTATACATTTATGACACAATAAAGCTTTGGAACTTCTCTTTGAAAGCTGCCTCGTGTGTTTTCATTGAGACTTCCCAAAGTACTTGCTGGAGAGCAGAGATCGAGAGGAAAGGCTGAATTCGGGGGTATCCTGTCTATTAGACAGAAGGTGATCATGTCCAGGGGGCAGATGATGAGATAATTTCTTACAACGAGTATAATCCATTCAGAGAGGATATTATGCGTACAGTGTATATAGTACTTAGGATCGGAACAAGGGACTGGAACCAGCGGGGGATGCTGACGGTCCGGAATCTGGGAATCAGGGGTGTCAAACTCAGTGTCAAATTCAGCCCAACGTACAATTATATGATAAAAAGAAAAAAAGATCTATTATTATTGTTATTAATGTCCTGGCAAAATAAAGTGCTGAAAACACAAACTACAGATCCCATAATGCAGCGATTTAGCTGCCTTACCGAATGCTAGACTTCCTGGGAACGTTCCAGCGCCAATCAAGTCGAGATCCTGTTGATGTATTTAACTCTATTGTACAGTTATTGTGAAACAGCACCAATGGTGAAGAGAAAAGATGATTCTGAAAACAGAGCCTTTCAAAACCTATGGGATTCTGAATAGATGTTTACTGACACTGCCGGTAAACCCTTGTGTCTTATTAGTGGAGCGAATGTGGCTGTAATTAAGGAATTAAATCTAAGACGGAGGAGAAATCAGAGTCACAGAGAGTTTTTGAAGAGCTGCATGATGAAGCTGTGAGACGTCTTGTGTTTGACAGGATATATTTTTATGGAGAGCAAAATATTTTAAGTTATTTAAAGTTTAAGATTATTTTTTATAAAATTGCATAAGAGCAAAGAAAAGTTTGTTGCAAAGAAAAATTTGATTGTTTTGATTTGTTGTTATTTTAACGTGTTATTTTAACGTTTGTTCAGGGTTTTTCCGCAGCATGTTCATATTTCTAACTTGTATAATTTTGACAGGAGATATTTTTTTGGAGAGCTATTTAAAGTTTAAGTTTATTTATTCTGGAATAATATTTCTGTCTGTTTGTATTCATATTTATTTTCAAAAAACATTGTTTTAGTGTGTTCAATAAATGTGTATCCTGTTCGGCCCGCGACCTAAAGTGTGCTTTGAGTTTTGGCCCCCTGTGCAATTGAGTTTGATATAGATAAATATAATTAGTTATTAATAATAACATATAATTAAAGGTAAATTGAGCAAATTTGTTATTTCAAAATTGTGTATCAAACTGGTAGCCCTTCACATTAGTCGGTACCCAAGAGTAGGTCTTGGTGTCAGAAAGGTTGGTGACCCCTTTTCTAGGCGATGTTATTCCCTCTTTTTGAATTTTATATATTTGTATATAGTTTTCCAGCACTACTGTTCCCTTCCCATCACTCAAGCTCTCAAAAGGGAATTAGAAATTAATTGTTATATTTTATTTATTAAAATATTAATAATCTTTCCTAGTTTTCAGCATGTCTGTACAGTGAACACAAGACATACATTGTATAATTTCTTGTAGAATTAGTTTAAGAAAATTCTATAATGATTGAAGCAGTGTTGGGCAGTAACGCGTTACTGTAACGGAGTTACTTTTGACAGTAACTAATACTGTAACGCGTTATTTTTTAAAAATAATTTTTAATAACTCCATTACTATTACTGTATGGTGCGTTACCCGCTACTTTTTTAAATGAATGAATTTCGGCTGAAGTGTAGACTACAGTCTAACCTGTTTACAGCAGAGACGCGTTGTAGGATTGGTGAATGAACCTCTGTAAACAAGAAGAAGACGCACTGTGGGCGTGTCTCCGTTTATTCAGGCCTGTGCGGCAGTAATGGTGAGTCGAGGCGAGAGCAAGACGAGTTTTCAAAGTGGAAATATGCTCATTATTTCACTTTAGTTGAGTATAAATACAAAAACGTATTAGTCAAATGTAAGCTGTGTCTTTCTGGTATCTACTCCACCTCCGTATCTAGCAGCACCTCCAGAAACTCCATGCCTCGACGAAAGCTAGAAGCTAACTCTGTGTTCTGTTGTACATTGTTGATAGTTTTCATACTTAAGCTGTGAAAGGAACATTTTAAGAGTTCAACACAACAGCTTTTATGATTCAGAAGACACTTTGGTTTTTGATTGTGAATATATTATTCGCCTTGTTTTGTTGTTTATCTCAGAAATCCTTGTGATATATTCAGTTTGTGTTGGTTTGACCTTAATAAAATAGTGCTTCAAAATTATTTTGTGTTTAAGTCAGTTTTGTGTTTGTATAGACCATAACGCATAAAAGGGCATTAATGGGAACATTAAAGAACGTTCTTTATAAAAGTAACTAAAAAGTTACTTTTAACAGTAACATTACTTTTTGGTGTAAGTAATCAACAAAGTAATTGAGTTACTTTTTAAATGAAGTAACGATTAACCGTAACTAGTTGCTATTTTTTAATAACTAGCACAACACTGGATTCAAGTGATTAATTTCTAATTGTAATTTTAGGTTTAATGTAAATAATGTGTCAGATTTTACATCTTTCTGATCTGAGCATCTGTGTTGTTTTCAAAGGCACTGTAAATTACCTTTTCCAACACTAAACATATTTTAGTAGTTATATTGTAATTGTGTGTCATGGGTAAATTAAGATAGAGAAAAATTAATTGAAGTTGTGTATTAAAGATACATTGTGAGAGATAGATTAAGTGAGTGTGTGTTACAGGTACATTGACAGTGAGAGGAAAAGAAAAGGGGATTCAGGTTGTGAGCATTTTAGATTAGATTAGATTCAACTTTATTGTCATTACACATGTACAAGTACAAGGCAACGAAATGCAGTTTGGGTCTAACCAGAGTGCAATAACAGCAAGTGCAGGATATATAGTTAACATGAATTTACATAGTTAAATAAAATAAAGACTATAAACAGTAATTTAGAGATGAATATGTACTATATGTAAAACACAATATACAGAGTAGTGTATATATATGTACTATAATATATATATAATTACAGATGAGTATATGTACTATGAACAATAATATACAGATGAGTATATATATATATATATATATATA